>CM059835.1:26841935-27185415 GCA_030444775.1 Atalantia buxifolia
CAAAGCTAGCCTGATTCAGTTACGTATTGCTCAACATTAAAATATTGAAAAACACTTTTGGTCTACACTTTCTAGTGTCACGCATTAAATTTACGAAGCCATTCCTTAACTTACATACCACTTACCTTACTATTTTCATAGTATCCAACAACCCTTTTGCACCAAAAGTTTAAAAAGAAAGAGAAGAGCAAATGGATTATTTACTTTATATTTAATTTTGGGTATAAAATATATATTTATTATGAGAAAATGGGTTAAAAAGTAACAAAAAAATTACTATTAATTTTTTATTCATACAAAAATCTAAATATCTTATTTGTAGTATTTAATTTTTTTAATTTCAATTTATACGATTTATTTAATTTATAATAAATATGGATAAAACTGTATATAAAACTAAGGGTGTATTAAATTATGGTGCCAATAAGGTTATTGGGTATTATGAAAATAATAGGAGGTAAATGATATAAATCAGTTTTTTATATAATGATATATATTGATTTTAATAAAGGAAAAATTGGCAATTGGCACGACTTAAAAGTGTATCGCTCTCAAGTATAAAAGTATTTAGTTATAAAATAACCCGTGAGTCCAGGGTCATACCATAGGGAATTTAAAACAGTGGTCGAATTTAAAAAAGAAAATTAATTGCGGGGCAAAGAAATTATTTGAAATCGATTTAAAATATGATAAAAGGTTACTTCCGCATTCAAACTATAATTTTAATATTCTTCAATTTTTATATTTTGCCTCACTTTTACCAGTTAATTATTATATCATTTAATTCTTAACTAACTATGTGTGTGGATAAATATGGAATAAAGTATCTAATGTGCCACACTATATTAATGCATTGACATTATGTCAAAATATCATACAGATACAAGGAAATTTATAAATTAACATGACATAAAAATAACTAAGAAAAAAAAATAAACTTAAAAACTCATTTGAGAAAATAATAAATTTAATAGTTTGAAACATTGAGTTTCACCTTTCACTCCAGCTTAAGCCACTCATATTAAAAGAAAACACAAGACTTTATTCATTTGATAAACTTTTGAAATATGTTACAACCAAGATGATTACGCAAAAAAGAAGAAAAAGAAGAAAAAGACAAAACTTCTCAGCTGCACTCTATTCTCTCTCGGCTTAAGCTCTTTCTGCTCAGCTCTCTAGCTTGCTTTGCTCTCCCCTCGCTTCAGCTTATTTACCTACTTTTATGGGCAACGAATCATTTAACTTAATTTATTTATTAGTTTATTATTATTATTATTTACATTATCATCTTTTTGAAATGTGTGATGGTCAGGTGGCCATGCTGGCCATGTGACCATCACTGGCAACCAAATTGCTCGTTTTTGTTCTTTAGTTCTTTTTTTATTTTTTATTCATTTTCATTTTTCATTTTTTTTATTTATTTATATCTCCTCAATGAGGCATTCCAAATTGCTCCAACAGTCCTTTTTTTATTTCTGCTTTCAATTCCAATTTTATCTTTATTCCTGAAAAATATTTACAAGATAAAAATTAATATGTTGCGAATTAATTTAACATAGAAATATATTTGGGGAGTATTATGATAATTTAAAAATAATGATTGTATTAATTGACACAATAAGTGAAAAATTAATAACTTTATCCTTATTAAATGTACACATTTTAGTATCAATTAGGAGCTTCCCAACTTTAATCATAGGTTAGCATACAATGAACGGATGAACGACTATAGCTCAATTAGTGATTTTCGTGGGGCCATGCATGGGTTGTTTGTACGGATCACAAAATAAATATCGTAGATGAGCTAACAATTCATTTGGCATCCATAACTTTTGACTCAATATGTAGTTAATGAATTACAGTTTTTTGTTTTTTAGTTACGAGTCCTTGCCATAATTTGTTTAAGGCTATGGCTATGTCGGAGCAGATCTACGGTGGCGCACGAATCTCAACCACACACACAAAGTGAAAAATAACAAAAAACTTATTATAACTTTAATCTCGTGGTTATAGAGGAGTGCTCTACCTTAGAGCAACTCCAACATAAACAAACCCTTAGTTTGATCATATATTGAAAAGAAAAAGTAAATGTATAAGGAGGACTGGTCTAGAATATTCAAGATTTTTTCATGGTTTGTAGAATAAATTCAAGTATCATCGGTTTTTAAAATACATCACTCAAGTGCTTTAAAATTTTAATTTTAATTTCACAATAAAAAAATAAGTGGGGCTATCACCCACAAATTTTTTCTCAGCACTCACTTTTTAGTTCAGAATTTTATTATCTAAGTAAATTTTGAAAAACTTAGGTAATTAACTCTTTTTTCTGCTTCTCTTCTTAATTTCACAAGTTCTCATCAATTCATTTATATATACTCTTTTAGTTGCAAATAATTGGTATCAAGAACTAAGAGAAACAAAATTCACTCTTTAAAAATAAACACAAACAAAATTTTATCAGTTATAAAAGTTAATGAATATCAAATAATTAATTTCTACCAAACACAAATCCTAATGAATATCAAGAAAAAAATTTATTACATACAGAAAATATGAAATAGAGATAATGATATATATGGTAAGAAAGATCAAAAAATGAATTTAAAAGAAAATGAAATTGAGTGTTTAATTTATTGCATATGACAGTAGAGATAACATATAGTTGTAAGGTAGAAAGATAGAAAGAGATTAGTGTAGGAAAATTTTGAAAATTTTAATTTTTAATACTGAATTTATTTTTAAAATGGGTGTAAACAAGAATTTGGTGAGTTAGAATAACCTCACCCTAAAAGAATACTGAAAACATTAACATAAACTTAGGATGATAACTATGCCCCTATATCTCATAAGAGTGATTTAAAGTCCATTTTACCCTTAGAAATTAATCATTTTCCTTTTTTATCATAATGAATATCTAGCAGTTTGCTATATAATTATAATAAATTTATAGCCACATAGATTGAAGTTTTATCATCTATTTTTCACAGCCGCATTCAAGGCAGTATTCTTGATATTTTTTAGTTCGATGGTGGCAGTTGCGCCTTTAATCTACTTGTCATGTAACACTCGAATTTCTTTGACGGATAGTTATTTTTTCTTGTTTGGTTATCCCTCTCTCTCACAAACGTGTTTATTTTTCTTGTAATAGTCTTACAAACAATAAAAACATCACTCAAGTCTATTCAAAAGTCTAATGTATTCCAAGTATCATAAGCTAGATGGTCCATTAAATAAATAACTATTTATGAGAATTATCTTTCAATCTGCATTGATCAGACTTTGGCATTACGACAATTCGCCAAAATTAAGGGATGCTGCCAAATCTCACATGATCATGTTGTCGTGTTTTTGCTTTCCCCGCAGAATAGACTGAATGATAAGGCACCGACAGCTTCTGTGTTACGGATTTTAAAGGGGTTTCATCTGGCGTTTCTTAACACAATCGTTTGCATATGAGAGCGACACTCTAAACATATGCACCAATAATTTCACGTATGAAGTATGAAATCATATAGCGTTTTGTTTTATTTTATTTAAGCTGCCTGTGCCTTATTTTCTTCTTAGCACTGCTATTTGAATAGCCACATGTCAGGGTGACAGAAAATATATTATTGCCTACACTATAGCAATTTACAGTGACACTATAACACACCAAAACCTTGCATTCTTCATGAAAAGAATTGTCGTTTTCGTTGGCCAGCTTGTGTAGAAAAAGTCAATATCAGAATTAATTGAGATACTATATTCAAACAGAATTTTACATTATACATATAAGTCGGATCATGCTCTAAATTATAAAAGGAATGAACATATATCCCATAATTACAAAGATATTTACAGTAACATGAAATAAAAGTAACCAATAAAAAGAAAAAATAAAAATTATAAACATAAAACAAATAAAGTAAACTTAAAGTTCTCCTGAGAGAGTAATTAATTTCATGATTTCAATCCTTATTCTGGCGTTTCTTAACACAATCGGTTGCATATGAGAGCGACACTCTAAACATATGCACCAATAATTTCACGTATGAAGTATGAAATCATATAGCGTTTTGTTTTATTTTATTTAAGCTGCCTGTGCCTTATTTTCTTCTTAGCACTGCTATTTGAATAGCCACATGTCAGGGTGACAGAAAATAATATTATTGCCTACACTATAGCAATTTACAGTGACACTAAAACACACCAAAACCTTGCATTCTTCATGAAAAGAATTGTCGTTTTCGTTGGCCAGCTTGTGTAGAAAAAGTCAATATCAGAATTAATTGAGATACTCTATTCAAACAGAATTTTACATTATACATATAAGTCGTATCATGCTCTAAATTATAAAAGGAATGAACATATATCCCATAATTACAAAGATATTTACAGTAACAGGAAATAAAAGTAACCAATAAAAAGAAAAAATAAAAATTATAAACATAAAACAAATAAAGTAAACTTAAAGTTCTCTTGAGAGAGTAATTAATTCCATGATTTCAATCCTTATTCTGGCGTTTCTTAACACAATCGTTTGCATATGAGAGCGACACTCTAAACATATGCACCAATAATTTCACGTATGAAGTATGAAATCATATAGCGTTTTGTTTTATTTTATTTAAGCTGCCTGTGCCTTATTTTCTTCTTAGCACTGCTATTTGAATAGCCACATGTCAGGGTGACAGAAAATAATATTATTGCCTACACTATAGCAATTTACAGTGACACTAAAACACACCAAAACCACGCATTGTTCATGAAAAGAATTGTCGTTTTCGTTGGCCAGCTTGTGTAGAAAAAGTCAATATCAGAATTAATTGAGATAATATATTCAAACAGAATTTTACATTATACATATAAGTCGTATCATGCTCTAAATGATAAAAGGAATGAACATATATCCCATAGTTACAAAGATATTTACAGTAACAGGAAATAAAAGTAACCAATAAAAAGAAAAAATAAAAATTATAAACTTAAAACAAATAAAGTAAACTGAAAGCTCTCTTGAGAGAGTAATTAATTCCATGATTTCAATCCTTGAGCTTCACTTTTCACTTTAACATAGAAAATTTAGGCACTCATGTTTAAAAGGAAAATATCTATCATTTTATCTTTATTGAAAGTTGGATTGCGTGGGAATGAAGTTAATTTATAGATTAGTATACTGTTTTTATAGTTAGGATTTTCAACAAATGGCTAAAGTTGCTTCCAAGCTAATTGGTGGATAATTTTAAGAACACAAGGGCACCTACAAGATATTTAGAGCCAAAGATGCTTAGTTAGCCTTCACAATTTTTTTAATTTTGTATGTAAATAGCTTAGAGCTATATATTTTATTTAGGTACTTTATGGTTACTAAAGAGATTATTGATAAGTGGATGATTTATTAGTATTATAAGATATGGGAGTTTAATAATTGAGGTGGAGTATGGAATTTTGGGTATAAGATGTAATTGATGGCTTTGAGGGTATTATGGTAATTTTTGACTTACAAGTATGAATTCACGAGTTACAAGTTTTAGGGTGAATATCTATTGCATAGTTAAGTTGCATATAGTTAGTTGTATTTTCTCACATTTGTAAAGCAATTACGTTGTATTTTATCTTTAATTATTTAGGTCGCCTCTTCAACTATTATCAAACTTTTTTTAGAGTTTATCCCACTTTCAACTTCAAACTCTCATCTTTCAATTTCTCCCTATGAAAGTTTAGGGCCCGTTTGGTATTGTTTTTGAATTTGTATTTTCTGAGAATAAAAATGAAAATGAAAATGGTGTTTTGCAGTTACTGTATTTTGAATTTAAATATGCGTTTGGTATCATTTTATGTATCCTATATTTTAAAACTGAAAACAGTAATATGCGTTTGGTAGACACAGTTGAAAATGATAAAAACAGAGAATATGCGTTTGGTAATTTTTTTTCAAAAACAGTTTTTACTAAACATTGACATTATATTAATAGTCATAAAATAATTATTTAGCTAATACATACACAAATACAAAAAAATAACTTAAACAAATTTATTATAGAAATATTACATGATGATAAATTTTTATAATTAATATTAATTATTTAGCTAATGATCGTTGGGCTGGATTTTCGAAATGTCGGATCGCCGTTATTGAGATGTCGGATCGCCGTTAGTGTCCAGAAGCTAACTTCATTTCTGTTTGATGTCGGCGAGCCGTTATCAACATGTCGGATCGCCGTGAGTGTTCAAAGACTAAAATTCAGTTCTGTTTAATGTCGGCGAGCCGTTTATCAAGAATGTCGGCGAGCCGTTATCTTCCAGCAACAAATTTCTCAATTTTGTTCGATATCGGCGAGCCGTTATGGAGGAATGTCGGCGAGCCGTTATTGACAATTTTCAAAATACTCAAGGTTTTTCAATTTGATGCTATTACTTATTAAACATTTTTCATAGAATACAAAAACCTTTATGGTATGAGACTTATGATTTGAAAGAGTAAGAAAACTTTTTGAGCTTTTAAAGAATTAATCAATCTTCATCAAGTTTGTTATCATCAAAATCAATATTAAAGAACTATTTGCGTTAACATATATTACAACACATGATTTAACCTATCACTTGCATTTTCTCAAAGAATAAAATTATGTAAAGTGCAACATGCAATCGAAATTAGGCGTTGCTTATGTAAATTATAATTATGCATATCCCTTAAAATTGAAAATCGCGTTTTTAAAACACCAAAGCAGCGCTCAATTACATTACACAATCATGAATGCCTATAATTAAACAATTTTTGGGACCTCTAGGAGCTCGACCAAGTCCTCTATAATCACATAAATGATATCTCTCACCTACTGGCAACATACTAAAAGAAAACTATCATTACAACGACATTCCTATCACAAATATTAATTAGTGTGCCTTCATCACTTCAGTCCTTCACTTGAATGCCTATTGGTTCTCTCTCCAAACCTTCCTTCTTCATCCGGGTGAAGTCATTCTTGATGTTGAAGGTCTTGCGGATCTCCTCCGGAGTTTTCCCTTGATCATGTTTGCAAATGATTTGGCGTCAAGTCCAAAGAAAACTTTTGATGTTCGAGTAATTGGCAGCTGAAATTACACAATGAAAACAGAACATCAAAGAACTGACATTATAATTATTACACAATTAGCAAGAGAAGATGCAGGCTAGTTCAAAGCACACAAATGCACCACACAAAAACATATGTACAAAGACATGAAGTTACAGATAATCCAGCAAGTAAATTAAGTTCTTATGTTATCCGGTGAGCACAATCATTATCCATAATCCAACAAAGACGACTACGAGACGAAACAAATGCAGAACAAGTGATATTTGTTTGAAATTACCAATATGTCATAGATTACAAATTCAACAGTCCAAAATAAAAAATATTCCAACACAACTTCACCAATTCAAATTAACGGCATAAAGAATTTCATGGCATAAACAAAAACAGATATATGTATTCTTCATCCTTAAAACACAAATACAATGCTATTCGGCAATCATCATTTTCCCCAAATATATTTGTTTGAAATTACAATTTCCAGATTGCATTTCGATTCAATGACACAGAGAGAAAATATTAAAGCAACAATTAAAGCACACAAAGCAGCAGCATCACAACAATTAAAGCAGCAGCATAATGACAAATCCTCCAATTCCAGTTCATCGCTTCCTTTTTTTCCATTCCGCAAACAAAATCAAAGTGCAGCAAAACTATATTCACACGGTTTTGTTTTCAAATCAACACAATTAGTCATAATCTAAAACAATTACTCAAAATTATTTTGGCATGAATAGAGAGAATACACAATTAACATGCTTTAAAAAATCTCTCAAAATTATTCAAACAATTACTGAAATAAAATTATTCCTGAAATATAAAAAAAATTTCAGGGCACTACAAAAAAATAAATACCGACAAGTGATAGAGAAGAGGAGCAACAGGGGGCTGGACGGAGTCGGAGCAAAGAAAGGTGGCTACGGTGGAGATGGAGCAGCCACAAGCAAGGGCACACCAAGAGAGAGTGGATCGGGAGAAATAAGGAAAGAGAAAGATGTTGGATGAAGAGGAGAGGCGGGAGAGAGGGTAGATTTGCTGCAACTAGATGGAGAAAGATGAAGGGAAAGAGAGAGCTGCAGTGAATACCAACAAGTGATAGAGATGAGGGAGCAGCATCGGCTGGACAGATTCGGAACTGCAACGCTGGATGAAAGTCGGGAGTAAGCAGCGGCTTCGGCAAAAAGACGGAAAAAGCAGCAGCGGCAAAGACGGAGCAAGACAAAGAACGGGCATACCGAGAGAGAATGGATCGGGAGAAATAAGGAAAGTGAAAGATATTGGATGAAGATGCGAGGATGATGAGAGGAGGGAGAGAGTGTAGATTTGCTGCAACTGGATGGAGAAAGATGGAGGGAAAGAGAGAGCTTCAGCTCACGATGTTTGCAGTGAAGAGATAAGAAAGAGGGGTCACGATGTTTCTTTTGTATTTTAATTCATTTTGAGGTTTAGTTTGTAATATTTAGAGAACATGTTTAATGTGTTTTCAGTGTAGTAGTTATAATAACGAATCCAGATTTTGTGTTTTGTAATTTGATTTTTGAAAATGATCCACCAAACGTGTATTATATGTGTATTATGAAAACAAAAATGAAAACACTGCTTAGAAAACGGTACCAAACAGCCCCTTAAACTTTTAAAATTGAAAATAAAAGAGCAAATAAAATTTCAAAGGAAAGAGAGGTAATTTATATTTTATTACATTCATTAATCTAAATTTGTATAATATAGATATAACAGGATGTTCAATTTCACATTGCTAGCTAGAATTCCATAAACTGAAAGTTTGACAATGTTTCTTTTTATTTAAATTTCTTTTGTTTTCTTATTTAGGTATCATATTTTGGGATCTACCTACTGTACCATAGTGGTATTGTACCACTGCCTTGGAAATTTTTACTTAGCCCGCTTAAACTCATTTTTATTTACATTTTTCTCATAAATATTATATTAATTTCTATTGCATCTATATAAAAATTTTAGTTAGCGCCCTTATAGTATTTATTAGTTACAAATTTTTATTTTATATTGCACATGTATCAAAATACCCTCTCTTTTTATCACAATACCCCCAACCCGACCCGCATTTCGTTTCGGTTTCCAGCCACTCCACCGACTAAGGTTGGTACCGATCGAAAGCTTATGCGATGTTGGTAATCTCCATGTCGTCCTTGTGGCGAAAGGAACCGGGTCGAACCGAACCCGCGAACCCGACCCGGATTCCGTTTCTGTTTTCGGCCACTCCACCAGCTAAGGTTGGTACCGATCGGAAGCTCGTGCAATGCCAGTCATCTCCATGCCATCCTTATCACCGGAAAGTGTTAGGAAAGCAGCCGATCTAAGCCGTGAAAAGCTGCAGAATCGCAGCTTCAATTCGCCGTGATTTCACCGGTTTCCGGTGATGCCACCACTTGGGGTTTGCTCCCCACAATTTCCTCTGTCTTTTTCGACCAGCCACAGCCACTGAATAAGCTGATTTGCCATTGATCAGCCATTGAAGGATTCACGGGTTTGGGAGAAATGAACTTAATATTTGTGAGCAAAGTTCAAATAAATATAAGTAAAAAGGGCCTCAATGATATGTTACACAGAAAAGACAAAACCTGTGGTGCCACATGGATCCCATATTTTGAGCAGATAAGGTTCATCATGTCTCATATTATGTGTACTTTTAATTTCTTATACTAAAGATCTCTCCTACAATAGAAAACATTGAATTAGGGGGAAAAAAATCAGCCCACCTAATAAAAGGTTGCTAGCTTCGCCGCGGATTGTTCTCAAAAGGATACCACCTGGTGTTCTCAAAAGAATTTAAAATTAAAATCAGTGTAAAATGACCTCCAAAATCAAGATTTTCCAAGAAAAATTCCAAATTTTTGATCAACCTAAACCCTAAGTTTTCAACCAATTTCTTACTCTTGCCAGTGATTTACTCTAGCCGACATGAAAACGTGCCTTTTTTTTTAAAGGCTTAATGACATGTATAAAGGCTAACAGGCTCGGCTTTTCTTAATAATATTTTGTGCTTTTTATAGCCTTTCACCCAAGAAAATAATAGATCGAAAAGGGTGCATATGTTACAGCATGTACGGTATTGACATATGACGACATGTATGTATGTCAAGTATCATGCATCATTTGTTTTTAAATTATAGAAGAAATCCTCTATTTATGGTGAATGATTTGTTCCTTTTATGTAATCTACACTCTTGTATAAATGGCATGTAAGCCTATCAGATTCAAAAGTGGATTTTATCGCTTTTATACTACTCTTGAAATATTGTCAACCATTTGCCATAAAACCTTCAAGAATTTAGAAAAAATTAGGTGGTTCCTGAATCTTCACAAAGGCACATGAAATTTGAAATAATAAATATCTCAACGGGATTTGCACAAAATTTTGAAGAATAGATATCTAAAGGGGACTTGCAGTGAAAATAAAAGTTCAAAACATCGATTTTCTCGCATTAAATTTATTGGGTGAATTTTTTTAATTTGTGCTGAACATGGGATACCTAACTGATGACATTATTTTTCAGGCTAACAACTGATCAGGCTATCTTTGAAGTTCATTATTTAATTAGCGAATTTACTAGAAATGGAAGCTTGAGAAACCTGAATTCTAGTTTATTTTAAGGACTCGACAAGCTTACAGAATCTGTAAGCTACAGACTGCAGCATCAACCGTTCGATGTGGTTGGATGTGGAGTGAGAAATTAAACAATAGAAAATGGAACGGTGGGATGACCGGAGATGTTAGGTACAGAATCTGTACCATAGGCAGGTCCTTATTATTATTTTTTGTGTGAACCGCGAGGTGGTGCCATGAATACGGCCCCCAACTGTGGAGAGCGCGACTTTAATCCTGTCTGCACATCACCCAGATTAATTCCCGCTCGCACCGGGTTATTCCATAAAAGGTAGTCCTTATTTTAAATGTAGAAGAAACTGCTGACAAACAAACCAAATACAGTAATAAACAACATGATCATTACAGTAATAAACCAAATATAGTAATAATCTCTGCTCGCACCGGGTCGACCCATAAGAGATAGTCCTTATTTTAAATGTAGAAGAAACTGCTGACAAACAAACCAAATACAGTAATAAACAACATGATCATTACACGAAAGGTCATCCTAAACAAGGCTCATTATGTCCCATTATTATATATTATTTAGTTTTTCAAAGCTTTCCCTCGTTTCTGAGAAGTTTACCTCCCAAAATGGAAAGTGCATATGAACCAAATGGATAGGTGCTGTGGTTAAGCTTTTGCACGAGCTGCGGGAATGAACTCAACCTCATCAAGCTCTATCGGCGCAAGAGAAGGGTCGTTCAACATTGTCTGGAAATCCTCACAATCACCATCAAAATAGGCCTTCAAAAAAGCCGCAGCAATGCCAGCAACACATCTCCTCATAGGATCCCTAGGTTTCTTTCCATTCGTGCACATATATTTTGAAATTGCCCAATTCTTTGGTCCCTGTGGATTATCATCTAATATGTCCATGTGACCATAATCCTTAGCATCAAAATGAGCATGATCTGAATATGTACACCTCTTGAAAAATTGCTCATGATTTTGTTTTCCGGTGCACAAGGCTGCATGCACTTTGTCACACCACCGAGTCCGGTGCCAATTACAGTAACAGGAATTGAGAACTCGAATGAGTCATGACTGAGAATCGGGGGTTCAATTTCACTATGAACGCTGGATAACCCAGCAACTGGGTCTATGCCTACTAATGCTGAAATTTTAAGGCTAACTGTAGGATTTGTTGCATAGCCAAGTGCCAGACCGAACGCTATTAGTCCTCCGCGACTGTGTCCCATAAGAGCAACATAGTTTAGGTTAGCTTCAACATTTTCCGGGAGTTCTGATTGAAGGCCTGTTGATAACCAGTTCAGGACTTTTGCTGCATCGTTAACTTCTCCGTTTCCTTTCGGCGGCATAAAATCGTACAACTATACAAGCATTCATTATGTTAACTATCATATGCATTAATTTGTAAAAGAAAATAAAATTAATATCTAAAATGGTAAATAGATTTAACGGACGCCAACAGAAATAAGGTGAGTCCAAGTCAAGTGAGCATGTACCTGAGGGGCAACAACGATGTATCCATGGGAAGCCAAGTGGTCTAAGAGATTGGAATAGCTTGTGTTGCTGAGAGCAGTGCCGTGGAAGAACAAAATAACTTCATATGTTCCTTTTTCTACTGGATAAACAATATTCAACGGCTTTGGTGGAAAACTATTAAACCATGGTTTATTCACTGTCTTGAGTGTGGGGGAATAAGGTCCACTCGAGAAAACTGATAGTGGCGCTGTTGCCAAAACAGGCTTAGCTTCAACAGAGATGGGCTTGCTATCGGCCACTGCTGTCATTGTAGTTTAAATTGTTTGTGTGTTGAGTTTGTGTACGAATCTGATCTGAAAGAGCAAGAGCTTATTTATAATAAAGTTGATATGGTGAATTTTACTTAAGGGGATTAGATACTGAAACTCCAGTCTATAATTCATATTCATAAATAACTTAAGACTTAAGAATTATCGAAATCTTATTTATTTAATTAGCATAAAATTTATTATACGGACGTTTTTAAGTTATATTATGATGTAACCTATATCAATCTGAAAGTTGTAATTAGTGACCTAAATGTAGTTTAGTTGAATTTCATTATGATGACGCAAAGAGTAGTTTAGTTGATTATACGTTTATATTACTAGTTACATATGAGGATTTGATGTAAGTTACATCATAATCATAATAATTATAAAGTTATACCGAATTGTTCCGTTAACACGCCGTCAAGTACAAACCGACTTTTTTGCATAGTTTTTGTTATGTGAATAATACTAAAGCGATGCATCAATTGTGCATTGATAATTTTTGGATGATAGCGAAATGAAAATGCACTTGTAGATAAACGTACTTTTCGTGAAACCAAACAATTCATCATGGAAAACTTCTGGTTTTGGACCACAGGTAGCGAGAAAAACATGGACTTAGAGCTTGTGGACAATCGTACTTTTCATGATATCAAATAAATCATCATGGAACACTTCTGCTTTTGGACCACAGGTGGCGAGAAAACAATGGACTTAGAGCTTTTTGGCCCTTCATATTTTAAGATGAGATTCTTTTTAAGAAAAATAACCAAACAATAAAAATTTATGAGATTAAATAATTACTTTTAACAATTAGATAAGACATAATAAACAAGCACTAATCTTAGTTCTTCTTGACTTTAAAAATCATTTACCACCTGTCCTTTAATGATAATATATAATTAAGATTTGTTTTCATCAAGATCATACACGATATATGGGTTAAGATCCTCTTATGATCTGAAACCATACTATACGCCTATGACCTTTTTTTTTTTTTAATTTGAAAACCACCATAAGGTGGAAGAGTTAGGTGGGATCCCCCATCTATAAATTAATCAAAATAAATAAAAATATATTGAAAGAGATACATAAACCAAAATCTCGAAGAAAAAAAAAAGGCAAAGCAACAAAAGAACAAAACAAGTGAAATTAAAGAAACAAACTAAGGCCAAAGCCTAGCAATAGAAGACCAAGAGAAGCTAACCTAAGCCCTACAAACTTTGACATTTTCTTAAATGAAAAAAAAAGAACATAATGATTATTTAATAATCGAGAAATTCTAAATTAATGCATGGCAGGCATCATGTGAGCCAATAAGGTCTTTCGTGCTCTTGGAGTATTGTTCTTTATCCATTTATTAATTGCCACTTGTGGATGTATGACAAATACTTTCTTTAGATGTCGCTTCTAACTTTCTAATGTTCTCAGAAGAAAAGATATAACAAATTCTGAATTAGAATTTGAAACGAGAAAACTCAAATTTTGATTGAAGATTGGATGCCCTTTACAATAGATTTAACACATATTTATATTACTTATTCAAACTTCACCTACGGCATTCCTATCCAGTAATCCACTCATCACACCAATTGTAATCCACTAATAAAGACTCAACTTACCAGCTGTAATCCATTATTTGGGCCCTCATGTTTTATCTTTGCATCGCCCCTCTTAAAGACAACTCGTCCTCGAGTTAATCAAGGAATTTGTTCGGACCATGATTCTTGTACAAAGCTTGAACATTGAAAGTGTTAGAAATGGTATAGTGTTCAGGGAGTTTGATGATATAGGCATTATCATTAATCTTTTGAAGGATACGAAAAGGACCAATTTTCTTCTCGCTTGAGCTTCTCAGTATTCTCCTGTGGGAACTCGTTCTTTGCGCAGATGTACCATGACGTAATCACCCACTTTATATGACTTGAATCTTCTGTGCTTGTCAGCAATGGCCTTGTATTTTGCGGTAGATTCTTCCAACTTCTTTTTTACCCCTCCATGTATGTCGATCACTTTATCGATTAGATGATCAGCAATGACGCTCATTCCAGGAAGCTTTGGTAAAGGAACCAAGTCTAAAGTGTGCAATGGAGGACGAATATTAACAACTTCAAATGGAGATTTACCACTAGAACGATTAGGCACATTGTTGTAAGCAAATTCAGCTTGAGGTAAAACATTCTCCCATTGTCTTAAGTTTTCTTTAACCAAGCATCGCAAGATATTACCTAGTGTGCGATTGGTGACTTCAGTCTGTCCATCTGTTTGTGGATGACAAGTGCTACTAAATTGTAAAGTTGTATCAAGTCTTTTCCAGAAAGTACGCCAAAAATGACTAAGAAATTTGCTATCTCGATCAGAAACTATTGTCTTTGGCAATCCATGTAGACAAACAATTTCTCGAAAGAACAATTGGGCAATGTAAGTAGCATCCGAAGTTTTCCTGCATGGAATAAAATGAGCCATTTTAGAAAAACGATCTACCACAACAAAGATAGAATCTGAACCTTTTTGTGTTCGTGGTAATCCTAAAATGAAATCCATGGACAAGTCTTCCCAAGGTGCATTTGGAACAGGAAGTGGCATGTATAACCTGCACTTTCGAGCTTGTCCTTTTGCGATGCACCGGGCAAGTATAACAACGTTTGACAAATTTCTCAATATCACGTTTGAGATGAGGCCAGAAATATCGAGCTTCTACTAATGAAATGGTTTTGTCACGTCCCATGTGACCTCCTAAACCTCCAGCGTGTAGCTCTTGAATAATGTGCTCTCTTAGTGATCCTCGTGGAATACATAGACGATCTTCAAAGAATAAAAATTCATCATGTAATTGGTGTTTACTTGCAACTCCGCTAGTGCACTTTTTTCCATTCTTCATGAAAATCCTCGTCATCTGCATACAAATTTTTCAAATAATCAAAACCAATTATTTCATTATGAACACTAGTTAATAACATAACTCGACGACTTAGTGCATCAGCGACTTTGTTTAATTGGCCCGACTTGTGTTTGAGAGAGAAAGTGAACTTCTGAATGTAGGCAATCCGTCTCGCATGCATTCGATTGGTTTTAGAGGAAATGTTGAGATACTTGAGAGCTTGATGATCCGTGTTTATGATAAATTCTTTTTGAATTAGATATGGCTCCCATTGTTGCAAAGTACGAACAATTGCATATAATTCTTGCTCATATGTTGACCATTTCTTTCTGGTTTCGCTGAGCTTTTTACTGAAAAAGGCGATTGGCTTCATTTCTTGAAATAGCACCGCTCCAATTCCCACTCCAGAAGCATCACAATCGACTTTAAAAATCTTGTTAAAGTCAGGAAGTGTAAGCACAGGTGCATTTGTAAGTTTTTCCTTCAAGACCGTAAAGCTTCGTTCTGCTGTTTTTGTCCAGACAAATTGTTTTTGCTTCAAACAACCTGTAAGTGGCGCCGCTATGGTACTGAAGTCTTTCACAAATCGTCTGTAAAAGGTTGCGAGGCCATGAAAACTTCGAACATCTGAAATTGTCTTCGGTGTCGGCAATTCTTGAATAGCTTTCACCTTTTCTTGATCAACTTTGATTCCGTCTGAACTTACAACAAAGCCCAAAAAAATTAAGTTGTCTTTCATAAAGCTACATTTTTTATGATTGGCATACAACTTATTCTTTTGTAATACCTCAAATACTTCCCTCAAATGTTGAATATGATCTGTCTCGCTATGATTGTAAATTAAGATGTCATCAAAATAAACAACAACAAATTTTCCAATGAAAGGTTGAAATAACTGATTCATTAACCTCATAAAAGTGCTTGGAGCATTTGATAGACCAAAGGGCATAACTAGCCATTCGTACAGACCTTCATGAGTTTTGAATGCTGTTTTCCACTCATCTCCAGGGCGAATCCGAATTTGATGGTACCCACTCCGCAAATCAATTTTAGAAAATAATTTTGACCCTCCCAATCTGTCAAGCATGTCATCTAATCGAGGAATAGGAAAACGATATCGTACCGTAATCTTATTGATGGCTCGACTATCTATGCACATCCTCCAGTTTCCATCTTTCTTTGGAGTTAGAAGTGTAGGTACAGCCACAGGGCTCATACTTTCTCGAACCAGGCCTTTCTTGAGAAGATCTTCAACTTGCTCATGTAGAATCTCATATTCTTTAGGGCTCATGCGGTAGTGTAGTAAGTTTGGTAAGCTTGCTCCAGGAATAAGATCAATGTGGTGTTGGATATCTCTAAGCGGAGGTAATCCAATTGGTAATTCATTGGGAACAACATCAGTGAATTCTGCCAATAAAGGTTGAATTGAATCTGGTATACTTTGTGGGATAAGAACATCTTTGGGCACCAAAAGAAGATTATTCCTGGTCTTTGAGCAGGTTGGAGTGTTAGACTGCTTCATAGGGGCAAGAATAAACTTCACATTGTCTTTATGAAATGTATAAGTATTATTTTTGCCATCATGCACTGTATTTAGATCAAATTGCCAAGGACGACCAAATAGCATATGACAAGCATCCATATCAACAACATTACATATTACCTCGTCTTTATACTTGCCGATAGAGAAAGGAACACGACACTGTTTGGTCACCTTTGTCTCGCCGACATCTTTAATCCACCCAATGTGATATCGAAATGGGTGTGACTGAGTTGGTAATTGCAACTTATCTACCATGGTCTTGGATACTATGTTCTCGCTGCTTCCACTATCAATGATAAGATTACATACCCGTTGGTTGACCGTGCACCGTGTTTTGAAGATGTTATGTCGTTGAATGCTCTCATCCTTCTTCGGGGTATACATTAGTCGTCTTATTACCAATGATACTCCTTCATCTTCATAGGTGAATTCCTCCGATGCGTCTTCTTTTTCGTACTCATCATCCTCTGGATACTCCCTTTCTTCAATGTCATCATCATGTGTGGCCAAGTTGACTGGTTTACTTTGTCGACACTGATTAGAGTAATGACCCGTCTGACTGCATTGATAACATTTGTTTCCCCTTGGAATTGCATAGGGATTGATGGATTTGGATTTGTTCATTAGTTCATTTTGCAATCGTCCCGCCGGTTGGTTCTGAGAGGAATTTGGCCTTGGTACTTCTTCACATGGTCTGGCTATTGTCTTTCCTTTATTCCAGTCAGGCTTTTGTGGTGCTGTAGAAGACTGTGAAGAAACTTGAATACGGGCACCTCTTTTGTTGAGTTGTGCTTTAATCTTCAAGGCCAGTTGTATTGTACTAGACAGAGTGTGATGTGACTGCTTGAATACTTCATCTTGAATATTGGTGCGAAGTCCATCAATGAACCTCGAAATCTTCTGATTTTCAGTCTCACGAACATCCACCCGTGCAGCAAACTTGTGAAATTCTATAACATACTCATGTACCGTTCGATTGGCTTGCCGACAGTGTTGATATCGGCTGAAAAGTGTCTGCTCATAATCTGGAGGAAGAAAATGCTCAATCATTAATTTTCTCATGCGTTGCCAAGTTCGAACCTTGTGCTTTCCTTGTCGAATTCGTGTTGTTTGTAATTGATCCCACCAAGCAAGCGCACCTCCTTTGAGTCGATAGGCCACTAATTTGACTTTCATGTGCTCCTCAGTCGCCCAATAGTCAAAGAATTTTTCAACTTCAACTAGCCAATCAAGAAATTCCTCGATCATGAATAGACCATCAAATTGTGGAATTTCAATTTTCATTCGATAGTCAATTTGCAGAGGCCCTTGGTTATTTTCTGGTGGCATCGGTCCTTCATCATCTTCACTAGAATCTTCGTTGAAAAGTTGATTCCGGTGAAGTCTGAAATTTCCTTGACGAATATTGGGTTGTCTTGGTTCTGCTCCAACTTCAACTCGACTTTGGAAATTATTGTTTTGCCCACCAAGGAAGTGTTGAGTCAAATTCGTCAGCATGACTTCCAAATTCTGTAATCTCATTTCAAGTGCAACAACTGATTCTCTTATTGCGAATGAACCCATAGCTTGGTTGGATTCTTCGTCTGACATTTTTTTTTCCTTTTTTTTCTTTTTTTTTCTTTTTTTCCTTCTTTTGTTTTGTTTTGTTTTTTTTCCTTTTTTTTCTTTTTTTTTCTTCTTTTCTTTTTTTCTTCTTTTTTTTTGTTTTGTTTTTTCTTCTTTTTTTTCACTTTTTTTCTTTTTTTTCCTCACAATTCAAGTAAATAGACAAATATACATACAAAACAAAACTAACTCTTTTTTTTTTAATTTTAACACAACACTCGAAATTAAATACTCAAACTCGCCTCCTAAAAAAAATAATAATACCCAAACTCGCTCTTAAATCTCTTTTTTTTTTTTATCTCACAATATTATTATATATATATATATTTTAAACTTTCACACTCTCGCTTAATCTTTTTTTTTTTCAACAAACACTCACAATTCCCAAAAGTTGTGCACAAATACTTATGCACAAAACAATCACTTTTTTTTTTTTAACTCACGCCCCTTTTTTTTTTCTTTTCTCTCTTTTTTTTTTTTTAACACTCACTTTTTTTTTCAATTCCCTGGAACAATACAATACACTCTCACTTGTCTTATTTTTTTTTTCCTTGCACGCACGAATCACAAAACTCTCACCTTGTTTTCCTTTTTTTTTTTTTCAAACTCACTCCCCCTCTCTTTGTTTTTTTTTTTTTTATATTCCCTAGCACAAAGTACAACACACTTACACCTCTTTTTTTTTTTAATATTTTCTTTTTACTTTACTCTCACTCCTCCCATCTCTCTTTTCTCCTTCACAAAACTCAAAACACACACCTTTTTATTTTATATATATTTTTTTTCAATGCACAAGACACAAGCCTCAAACTTGTCACTTCTCCTCACGTCTCGCTTCCTTCTTCTTTTTTTTTTTTAACTCACACTTTTTTTTTTTAAATCTATGCACAAGACACAAGATGCCTTTGCACAAACACAAACTTTTTTTTTAAATCTTTTTCTTCTCACTCCTCTCGCACAAATTTTTTTTTTCTTTTTTTTTGGCACAAAACCTAGAACACACACCCACACTTTTTTAAAAAAAAATACTATACACACTGCTCAACACACTTACGCCCCCGTTTTTTTTTTTTTCCTCAAACTTTTCACTCTTCTCACGCCTCTTGCACAAAACACAAAACACACTCTCACAATTTTTTTTTTTAACTCACTTCTTCCTGCTCTCACCTCACGGCTTCTTAATTCTTCACTAAGCTTTTCTTTTCCTCCTTCAGTTTGTCATCTTCTGCTAACTTCTTTCTTTCTTTTTCTTTTTTTTTTAAAAAAAAAAACACAAAGAATTTCTTGTGGTGACTGCAGATTGAAATGGGACTAGAGTTGGTGGAGTATGGTGGCTGAAGATATGAAGAACGTGTTCGTGGTCGTGACTTGAAAGAGTCTGGACGGTTTGTAGGTAAAATCGACTAGATGATTTTGATGCGTGGTGGTGAATTTTCGTTAATGAACGGAAATGATTTTTTTTTCTTTTTTTTTTTTGAAATAGAGGAATAGTAGTGGAGATCGGTGGTTTGGATATTTGCGAAATGGTGATAAGTACAGTGGTGGCGGCTAGGTCTGGGTTTCAATTTGATTTTTTTTTTTTTTTTTGTTTAATGGAAAATGGTGATGGAGAATGGATGGATATGGAAGATATTGTTACCAGGAAAGTTCCGCCTGATACAGAGGAAGGCTCTGATACCACCACGCAGTGACTTTCTTTAGATGTCGCCATTTCGTTCTCTCACGTTAGAAGAAAAGATATAACAAATTCTGAATTAGAATTTGAAACGAGAAAACTCAAATTTTGATTGAAGATATGGAAGATATTGTTACCAGGAAAGTTCCGCCTGATACAGAGGAAGGCTCTGATACCAATTGACGCAGCGCTTTGCTAGATGTCGCTCTAATTTGCGTTCTCACGAAGAGAAAAGATATAACAAATTCTGAATTAGAATTTGAAACGAGAAAACTCAAATTTTGATTGAAGATTGGATGCCCTTTACAATAGATTTAACACATATTTATAGTACTTCTATTCAGCTTCACCTACGGCATTCCTATCTGTAATCCACTCATCACACCAATTGTAATCCACTAATAGCACTCAACACACCAGCTGTAATCCATTATTTGGGCCCTCATGTTTTATGCTGCATCAATGTATATCATCATAATTAGTTGAAAGCATACCCCAAGTAAGGAGTGAATAGGAGTGAATGGAAAAAGAGCAATCCTCTAATAATATCTAAGAAACTTCACACGTCTATCGTATAATAACTAAAACATTTGAACAGCGCGGTGACAACAGGTTGTTGGCAAAAAGTATTACTGTTCACACTATAGCACACCAAAATGACACACTGTTCACATACATTATTGTCATTTTTGTTGCCTTGATGTCACTGTAGTGTTCAAAAATCATTTTTTCTTTCTAGATACTAAAGTTGCAAGACGTTTCCAATTAAAATGACGTAAGGACTGAAGAAGTGTAAAGTCAAAGTTGTCAAAAAAAAGCTCAAGTGAGACACATTTTGGAATAAGTAATAACAAAGTCACAAAAATTGTACAAGTATCCTAATACAAATTGAATTAGCACCTTCAATAATGTTTTGATTACGTATTTGTGATGCTAAGTAGAGATACTCACTGATGTGTAATTAATTATTTATGATATTAAATGATTTTGTTATTAATTATTAACGAAAAGTTTTCAATTTGAAATTTGAATTCGGGATTATGTATAACAGGAGCTTACAATATTATAATTGGACCTGTTCAACGTTGTAAATGAATATATGATATTATAAAATAGTTGAAAAGACAGTTTATAATAATGGAAACTTGTTCCAGATTTTAATTCTGAACCCGAAGCTAACTCTAATTATTAATATATGGTTTTTATAACCTAGTTAATAGATGAAACATAAGATGTTACATCAATGAGGATCACAAAAAAATGCATATAATAGTACTCTACGGTGATATTAGTGCTCAAAACATGCATTCTCTTACAAAATATATGTGCTTTTTCTTGTTATTAATAGTTCAATTGGCGGAGTACTATTATCAATTAGTGGACGACAACGGATGAACCGCTATGGCTTATGGTTCAATTGGCGAATTTCATGGAAGTATGCATGGGTCGTTGGGGCAAATCACAAAATAAATACCGTAAATGAGCTGATAATTCATATGGATAAATACTCCTTTAGTTCTTATTTTTTGTTTAAAGTGTCCGTTTAATCTTTTTTTTGATAAAATTAGGCTTAGACAAAATAAGACACAACCGAACGGGTAATCATAGACCCATACATATCATAACACAGCCAAGGAAATTTACTACACCTAAACATAAATAGAATAGCCCAACTCTATTTATCAACTACGAACTAAATTTATTTAATCATAAGATAACTTGTATTTATGTCTTCTGTGAATCCATATGATGATCACATAAATACATATAATATGATTAAACGGATCTTATTCAACATATTTATGTAATTTAAAATATCTCAAATATTTTATTAATCAAAAAATAAATTAGCATGCTTTAAAAGAACATATAAACCCAACACTACCCCATCCTACCCCATTGCCATCTTTAATATTAGTTAAAAATTTACATTTTATGTTTATTTTTACGATAATACGCTACCTATTTAATAATTATGAGTGAACTAAGGTCCTCAGTTAACCAAGGTCTTTGGTTCAAGACCTAAAAATGTAACTGCATTAACTACTTATTGAGAGAGCTTTGCCGCCCTAGTGGTTCTACCCGAATCGAATCTGAATTAGTTGAGGTCCAATGTAGTCATTGAGTACAAGATAGTTTAATATAAAAAAAACTAATTAAGCACACCAAATAAAAAAAACGACAAATAATCTCACAAAATAAAAAAGCCAAAAAAGAAAGCCATTAAGCAGAGGTTGATAGCCTTTGTATCATTCACATGCTGGACTCCCGAGATCATAATCCCAATATGCACACACCATTAATGAAATCGATCAATAATTTGTCTTAATTATGTATGGATTTATTGATGTTTGACTACATTGAGCTAGATCACATATGAGATTTAGTTAAGCTTGAAATGACTGTCAAACGTATTAAATCTCATAGGCATTGATTTTACTGTAATCCTAATCTTGAGTTGGTTATGATTTTATGATTGTAATTGTTATTCCGTTTGAGTTATCGATGGGCACGACACACACTTATAGTCAAGATTACTCGATATCTTGGTAGGAGCAATTATAAGTATTGGAGGTATAGATTAACAATATAGAATTTATACAACACATCTTTTGATGAGTTTTTGGCACTTGATCATAGAATTCTCTAGTCAGAGTGTGTCAACATATTTAGTATGTTGAAAATGATCATTAGAGAAAACCAGTAAGTATCAAGGAAGAAGATGTAATTAAATTGATTGGACAATTGAGATATCGATTTAATTAACGATGTGGTACAAAAGATTATATAGTAAAGAAATCAATGTGGCATGGGTCGAATTATTATTCGAGTACACTATCCTAGATAGCATAAAATTATGGAGGTCAATTCTAATTTTTTAGTAGAGTAAATTTGGAATTAAATAATTGGGTTAGTTTAATTACATGCCTAATTACTGTAGCCACTATTGTATGTTCCCATATGATCTTCGGGTTAACTCATTTAATTGAATGCACCGCTACTAGATTAATAAGTACAATAACTAGCTATTTGGGTTAAAAGCCTAAATATATTATTTAGTGGGAGGTTCCATATAATGTGCTTGTGTCTAAGAGGCCTTGTGTTATTTTACAAGGTGGGCCCCTATGACAAGAAGAAATAAAGTTAGTTTTGATTTTATTATTTTTAATTTAAATTAAATTTGATTTAATAGAATTAAAAATATAAAAATACAGAGCATAGGGTTTCCACCAGATAGAGATATAAAAAAGCTTATTTTCTCCCAAAAGAAAGACAGAGCCACATTATATAGATCAGAGAAAAAGATCTTTTCTCTCTAAATCTTGAGAGAAATATTTTCTTTTGTTATTTTTTTTTTTAGTGGTGATAAAGGCCTCCACACGCCAAGTGCAGATCAACCTTGAGTTATAACCTGAAAGATCATTAGTGGCATATCGTGATCTAACAAGATTGGTGGTGACATATCGTGATCTAATAGGCGTGGTGGTGATGGATCATGATCAGAGAGCCTAGATTATTTTTGCCAAAAAGCAAAGCCTAATTGTTAAGGTATGATCTTCTAGATTACAAATTCTTATATATTGTACGATATTGGTCCTAAAAATTTTTATAAAAATTTACAAAATTGATTTTTCTCCTACATGGGAGGTCTACTTGATTCTCTACCCCATTTAAATTTCTCGCCTCACACAATTCCCCTTAAAACTTAGTGGGGAAGGGATGGGGAATCCCCACGTGGGGAATGATTTCTCCATCCCCGCCCCATTCTTCATTTAACTATTTTATAGCAGGTATAGATACATACTTTCAGTAAATTAAAAATTAAAACTTAAAATAAAATTATCAATATATTATAAAGTACTAAATTATTTTAAAAAAATATCTAAAAATTTGAAACAATATTTTAAAATAATATCAAAACTTTAAAACTTGCAAGAGAGCAGTATCTTAAAAGAAAAAAAGACGTAACAATGTTTTAAGAGTTCACTATAAGAAAACTGGCAACTGATAACTGCCATTTTATGACAAAAATCATTTTATCATGTATGTATGATGGAGTCGTGATAGAATTTTAGTCTATCAAACTATTAATGATATACTTGTGATAGAATATTTATTTATCAATAGTTTATGATATGCTTGTGATAGAAATAAACTTAGTCGCAAATATTGTGATAGAATTTTGATATTGACCGCATTTGACCAAATCAAAAAGTAATATTTTATTTTTTAAAAATTCAAAACGCAGCATTTAGGTTATTGTAATGATTTTTTTTAAATAAATAAAACGAAAAACGTTGCGTTTAAAGTATAGACAAAAATAATTTTCTAAGTCCTTCAACACTCTACGTCATCACTTTTACTCTCACACACAGCATTGAAACCCTAGCCTAAATGCTCATCGTCACTCTCAATCAACCAACCACTATGTACAATACCCAAACCCTACCCGTTGGACTATTCCTTACCCTTGATTTTCCAAACACAACCGACCACTAGCACCATAGATCGAACGACAAAGCAACACCCAAATCACAGACGTGAACCGTCGATAAAGTAGAACAGTTGTTCAAAACACCAGCGTTTAAATCGCCATTGAAGCGTTCAAACTAACAGACCGAGGAAGCCGAGGCCTACCCTGTCCTTATCCTTCGTCAATTTGTGAGTTCGCCCTTTTCTTTTCTTTTCATTAATCAATAAATGAAATTATAAAGTTTAATCTATTTCTAATAATAATAATAATAATAATAATGGGTATTTAGAGATGAGGGGTCCAGGAGTAGTACTAGAGAGATCATGATGACGGCAGAGGAGAGGAAGGAGGAGGAGATGTTACACACTGGCAGCCTTAGAGTGCCATGTAGGTCGCCGTGGAATGCTTTAATGTCTGTGGAGGAGCTTGATGATGAAGAGAGACATGCTTTTTTAACTTGGCATCGGAGTCTTGCCAGGTTAGCTCATTCGATCGATTTTTTTTTTATAATTGATTTTTAAATCTTATTTGTGTTTATGAGGAGTTGTGGTGTATTTGGTTCAGGCTGGAGGAAAATGAGAAGCTTGTTCTTACTCTGTTTGAGAAGAATTTAGATATGTGAAGACAGCTTTGGTAAGTTCTTGAACGTAGTGACTTCGTAAAGCTTTTTGTCTGTTAATCATGTTATGTTTACATTTTTCTTGCTGGACTTCTATCTTTAGTTACGTCAATATATTATTTTGAAAAAGGTTTGTGGGTTGTATTTTTGAACTTATATTCCTTAATTTTCCAAGCCACATAGATGAGAAATACAAATATTAGCTTAAATATGATATTGTGAGCCTTATGCACTCATGTTTGATTGTGTTGTAATTGATGACCTTGTGGTGTAATTGATGACCTCACTCTTTGAACCTCTGATTTGTATTGGATAATTAGTGAACCTATATCTGTAAGGATAGTTTTTGGGTTTAGCAGTTTTTAGGTTAGCACCTCTGTTATTAGTTACTTGTCTGTATTCTTAAAGTATCATTTCATCTGTTGTTGTTATGCTTGTATTCACCACATTAATCTCTCCTTTGTCTAATTTACATCATGATATTATGGTCACATTGTGTATCCTTTTTTTAGATTGTGATGGTTGTTGATGCACAAGACCTCCTATTCTACTGCTGCGCTGATATTGAGGTAATGTGTTATTTCTTTTGTTATAAACAATATTCCTCTTCCTCATATTAACTACAAGTCTTATTTTGCTTGCACAAGGAATTTTGTCTATTCCATGGATTATTAAAGCAATGCTCAGAAGTTGTAAAAATCATAAGATTTTTTATAAAACAGAAACTACTGCTTGCAGGTTCCAAACTTGTGATTTCTTTCGTAAAATAGTCAACTTTTGTTTATATTTTTGTTTTTGACTCGTTTTAGATATGATAACACAATATAATTTTTGTTGGCTGTAGTTCGATTAATAGAAAACCAAATGAGAATATGAAGCTAATAGTAATGACATTTACTAGAGTTGTTTTTGGGTTCTTTGTAGGAATATTACAAAGGTATTCACTAAAAAAGCATATAATAGATAATTAAGCTGTGAAAAAAGGTATTAGCTAAATAAGATACGAGACCCAGCTTTCTGTCTTGTTCCTGCATCTCAGTTTTCAGACAATTGTAAACTATTTTCTGTAACAATTTTTGTTTTAGAGTATGATAACCTAATGAGTAAAAATGATTAATATTTTTCTTAAAAGATATATAGTGAGAGTAATTCTTTTTTTTTTTTTGTAGGTTTTTCCAGATTGGCTCTATTATTCTTGTTTTGCATGATGCAAGTGATGTTTCTAAGTATTTTAAGAATGAACTTCGAGTAACTGTGCTCTTTGGATTATTTGCAATATCTTGGGTCATTCTACGATTAAGATTCTTTCCCTTTTGGGTCATCAAATGTACAAGGTTTGCCTGCATGATAAATGATTTGATGTCACCTTATTTGGTGGTTTAATAGTTTCTTTGGCTTATTTGCTTTTGTGAGTTGCATTTTCCAACTATGATCTTTAGTTCTACTTGAACTTATCAGAGATATGTTCATTTACTACTTGTTCAATACAATGTTGCTCTCCTAAAAAAAAAAAAAAATACAATGTTGTTGATGCTCTTTGTGTTCCAGATATGCTAGTGGGTTCTTATATCCTCAATGATCTGGAAACAACTGAAAAGTGGTCAACTTAGGGAAGATATAAGATCTGGTAAGCATTTGATGCTTCCATTATCAGTTTGATTCATTTAGTGTCATCAATTATTCTCAATAGTCTTTCTCCCTCTCTAGAAATAATCATTGTTTTTGCTTTGATAGTCTGTAGGAAACTTGATCCCATATAATAGTTTTGCTAGAACTTAATTAGTTATATTTACATGTGCCTAAGCCTTAGCCATATTTAAGTTCTTGTTTCAAAACCCAGATAAAATGAACTTATAATTGGATATTAATTGTAAATCAAACAAAAGGGTAAAGGAATTAATTAGTTTAATTCACATATGCCTAAGCCTTGAAGGAAAGTAAACTACCTTTATGGGCACCCTTTTGGTTCCACATTTTATTGCCGCAAAGAATTAATTTAAGTTACATCCGAAACTTAGAGTTTTACTTTAATAGATAATTCTTTATAATGATACTATTGGCTATAGTCAATAGGTGTTGCACCTGCAGGTTGAGAGAAGCTAGTGGACTTAGGAGTTTTGCTGGGTATTTGTTGAGAATGGGAGTTTATCTACTGGAATTTCATTGAGAATAAGGGAGAAGTTTTGCACTACTAGATTTGACGGCTTCATAGCTTGTAAAATTTGTAGCATTTGCTCGAGTTAACTTTTTTTTTATTACTTTGGATGTGTTAATTGTTGGATACAAATGATTTTTGGATGATGTCATTAATATAAAGTGTTTTTAAACTTGATAGAATGTATAATTTAATTTTTGGTTTATATTGAGTTTGTGATTAAATTCATATGCAGGAATGCATAAATTTAAATAAAATAATTCAGAATTTCTTTTAATATAAATTTAGATCCTGTGACAAAAAAAATCAGTCATAAATTATGTCACAAACAAAATAATTAATGATAAAAAATTTCAATCATTAATTCCATCACAAACAAAATAGTTTACCCACTAGAATTAATTGAATAATAATTTACGTGTAAAAAATAATTTTCCCGCCAAAATTTAAGATAAAATTCAATTTTTGTGCAAAAAAATTAATTAAAATATTCATTTTTTAAAATGACAAACATAGGACTTCGAAACACTATCATAAGTTAATGCCATATTTTTTTCTATCATAAAAGAGTGACAGGTACATAGATAATAGATAAATTCACTATCATCCACCCTCTTTTATGATAGTTTTTTGCAGTCATCTATTGTCAGTTTTCTTGTAGTAATTGAAACAAAATTATATGGCAGGGTTTTTCTTTAGTTATAGTTTGTTAATATTACATAAAAATAAAAGAAAATTTATTAATCGATGTTATAGTTGATAAAACAAAAATTATTAAATAAAAATTAAAAAAATATTTATATATAATGGGGATTGGGATGAGGGTGGGAATTACAAAACTAAATCCCACCCCACTAAGAATTTGGGGATTATTTTTTCTTCTTTCCCCACCCCATTCCCTAAAAATTATTTAAAATTCTCTCCATTTGGGATGGGACCCCAAATTCATGGAGAATTTTGCCATCCCTAACTCATATTTAAGAACTTAAATGTCTTCATGATATTGATGTACTAAACAAGTCGACATCTACTCTGAATCTAGCCAAAAAATAAAAAGATTTCCAACTGATGTAAATGAAGAAACTAAACTTAAATCTATCCTCACAGTGTTTAATTTTTATCAAAATTTGTATAATGAGAATTCGGATTCTAATACAGATCTTTCCATTTGTAATGTTATCACCAAGCTAGTCCTGAAGATAATGATATGCTAACTATTGTATCTAATGTGTCTGGAAAAAGGATGCTATTTTTGGTTTAGATGCCTCTAGTGCCACAGGTCTCAATGGGTTTCCTGGCTTATTTTTCCATTGCTTTTGGGATATTATTGAGAATGATCTTATTTTGCATATTCAGCAATTTTAAAGCAGGGTGTGATTCTCCTAAACTTAAATTCTAATTTTGTGGCTTTGATTCAGAGATTGCACGAAGCCACTGAGGTTGGTCAATTTCGTGCCGTTGCTGTCGTCAACTTCCTTTCCAAAATTATTCCTAAAATATTGGCCGACAGATTAAGCCTGATTATGTCTAAGCCAAACTCTCCTCAGTAAGTTGCCTTTGTAAACAATAGTGCTATACATCCTAAATTTTTTATCTCAAAAAATTATCTCAAATGATGTGTCATTAATTGATTGGTTGATAATTCTTTACAAGATTTAAGTGAATTAATTGTATTATCTCACCAACTAATTGATAAATAACACATCATTTGAGATAATTTTTTGGGATAAAAAATTTAAAATGTGTAGCATTACTGTACATGTATGCTTCGAGAAGATATTATCCTTTTGGATCGAAAATCTTTTGGTAGAAATTTGGGCCTAAATATTGATATCGCCAAGGCTTTAGGTACCCTCCAATGGGAATTTCTTCTACGGGCTCTGACTCAATTTGGCTTTCACTGGACTTTTATTGGTTATTTATCTTGATTAACGGATCTGTCCAGCGGTTCTCTTTTTGTAGTTGGGGTGCTCGCGGAGGTGACCCGCTTGCCCGTTGTAAATGTGATTTATTTTAGGAAAATTTTAATTCTGTCCTCAAAATCATATAATACATGAACTTATAAAAAAAAATCCTTATACAAGATAAAAATCACGGTTGTCAAGGATAATGAAATAAAAATTCATTACGTGAAAAATTATTATTATTACTCTTAATATTTTACTCACTCTCAAAAATTCTATCAACAACCAAATTTCTACCTATGCTTTCTATCACACTAAAAATATCTATCTTCCTATATATAGAGATTATTTCTTTGGGTGAAATATTTCTTTTTTTATATAAGTTATATTTTTTTCTTGAATAACTGAAGTTCCGAAGAAAAAATTATTTATTACTTAAATAAAAATCCTCAAAAATAAGAAAATATTCTAAAAAATCCTTATTGAAAAAATAGACATAATTTACAGCAATTTGTATGTATAAATCCAATGAGTGGAGTTGCCATCAAGACGCATGTTTACATCATAGAAAATAACACTTGCCTCCATGTTAAACACCCAAGCCTGGCAACCTCTTGAGCCTTCACTACAAAATGCCACGGAATCGATCGTCATTTTTCCCCCCTTTTACACATAACAAAGTAGAAATTAACAACAAAACTATATATCCCAGGCTAGCTAATTCATTTACTATTTATCATAGAGATTAGAGTAGTGGCTAGCCTGGTAAATTATTTAGAATATATAATATAGCTAGGTCATTCGTTACATAGACATTGAGGATCTTGAAGGATTAGGAGCTGGAAATAACACCAACCGCAGAGGCTGATCATCATCACGAACCAGAATAAGACGCCGAACGCCGTCCACATAAAAGATGCTGACTTTGTTACAGAGTTTAACGCAAGAATCCCAAACAGATGGACAATGAACAAGATTGTATATGCTGACTAACTTTCTCAAGCTTAAACCAATTTAGCAACGTTTTAGCTCCTGGGTGGTCGACAATTCCTCCGGTTGTTAGAAACCATTTTGCTAATGAAGCGTTATAGTTGCCAACTGTCCATACTGGTTCTATCAAGTTGAGATCAGTGGATTCCCGGACAACTGTAGAATTGTCATACGGTAATAATCTTACATAATGATCCCTTTCCGTAGGAGAACTTAGTTGGACAACGTCCAACGGACACTCTCCATTTGTGCCTCCACGTATACTGAATCCACCACTAGTGCCATTTTTGACTTGGAGAAGTTTATACTCGAGGTTGGATGCGACCTTGTTGCCATAGACATCTAAGACTGGTTCAGAAAGGAGACTGTTGCTACTAATGAAGTCTTCATTTTATTTATATATTTGAAGGATGGGTAACTTCTGTTTGTTGTGTTGATCAGTTTGGTGTACAAGGGTTTGAATTTATAGAAAGCTTCAGATTATTGTATATGTGATAAAATCATTGTGGTTGCTAGCTACATACATGCATAGTTCATGCATTATTGAGACCTTTTTTTATTGTTAATTTTACGATAACAGATGTACACCAGCAGTATAATAATTATGAAGGAATCATTCAAGCACACCGAAGACGACTATCCAAATAAACCAAATGACAAATAATCTTGAAAATATTAATAAACAAAAAATTAAATAAGTTAGCCAAAGCCCAAAGAAAAAAAAAACATGCAAAACCTTCAAGAGCGACTTTAGAGAATTATTAGTTTGCATATAAAAACCATGCTTATGACGGTCCCTACTCAAAACACAAAAGATATGATCCAAATTTTCACGTATGAAATCATACAGTCTTTTATAATTTCTTTAAAAATATCATTGTTTTGCAAAATGCGATCGGAATCTATAGCTATTAACAACAATTAACAATCTTCTAAATAGTTCTTTCCAAATGTCATTGCATTTGGAAAATTTGAGCAGAACTGCCAAAATATGTTACTTTGTTGAAATAATTTTTGTCCTCTCCTGTGAGGGGTAACGTGTCTAATGGCAAAATGCTTCCTTTAGTCTGTTTCCTCTTGGACGTTGCAGATGAAGGTAGTCATGGAATGAAAAAAAGAGGAAAGAACTGCAATAGCCATGATTTAATGAAATTGTCATTAAAACTCTTTTATTTTAAAAATGATCACATAGGCCCCGTGTTAATTAATGTGATGTTATAAGTTTACTTAATCTTAGTCTTATTAGGAATCCTAGTTTAATATTAAGTCAGATTAGATCAATTCCTTATTATCAGTGGATTGAAGCTAGTATATATATGTCTCAATTGTAAGACTAAGTTAGCCAACAAAGAAAAATAAAAAATCTTTCTTCTCTCTTCTATCCTACGTGCTCTATTCTCTTTTATTTTTCTGGTTTGCTTGTTCCTTGACCCAACTTGTTCAAGCAAATAACTAACATAAAGTGGTATCAGAGCTTGAAGAACAAAGGGGGCTGTACTAGGAAAAAATTAAGAAGAAAAATATATTGTTGGATCAGAATTGTGATTTTTGGTATGCAAGGATGAGAATTGTTTTCATCTCTCTTAATTTATAAGACAGAGGAAGGATTTGAAGAACTCGAATCAATGGAAAATTTGTCGCGGGCACAAAAAAAATTATTAAAAGGAAAGCAACAAAGAGATGCTAATGCTCTTGAGAAAATTCGACAAGGAGTTGTCCAACTCAGGGTTTCCAAGAATCTCGGTGCAACAAAAGCAAAGGAGGCATGGGATATTCATCATAATGAATTCAAAGGGAGCTCAAAAGTGGACTCTGTATACTTCAAGATCTCAGGAGAGATTTTGAAAATATCAATTTGAAAGAGATTGAAACGATGCAAGTATTTTCAGATAGATTTATAGAACTGGTGAATCAAATAAAAAAAATATGGTGATCAAATTAAAGATAAGAAAATAAATGAAAAGATGCTGATTTGTTTGCTGGAAAAATTTGATCCTATTGTTTTTGTTATAGAAGAGACAAAAGATCTTTCTATAGTGACGATTCAAAAATTGATGGGTTCTTTAAAACCTTTTGAGTGAAGATTGTTACAACGTTTTGAAAAATCTGTTCAGATGCGTTTCAATCTAAGCTTAATTTTAATCAAAGCAATTCCTCAAGAGGTGGTAGACAAGGAAGAGGAAGGGGGAAATGAAAAGAAGGAAGTGTAGGAAGAGGACAATCAAATTATAATAGAAAATCACAAGATGAAGAAGGGTCACAAACGCAATAAGGATGCAATATTTGCAAAAGAAGTAGTCATATGGAAAAAGATTGTTGGTTCAAAGGAAAACCTCAATGTCATAATTGCAAAAAAAAATCGGACACTTGAAAAAAGATTGCAAAAACAAAAACAATCAACAAGCAAGTGTAGTAGATGAGAAAAAAAAGAGATCAAATTTTACTTTTTGGTTTCTTGATAGTGGTTGTAGTAATCATATAACCAATGATGAAAAAATGTTCCTGGATATGGATGCTTCAGTTAACTCACAGGTAAAGATGGGGAACGATGCTTTAGTACAAGTAAAAGGGAAAGGGACAATTAAGGTTCAAACCAATGTTGGAACCAAATTTATACAAGATGTATTACTTCTTCCAGACTTAAAGCAAAATTTGCTTGGCGTTGGACAAAGCAAAATTTGCTTCGCATTGGATAACTTTTAGAACATAGATAGGTGGTTAATTTTAAAGACAATGACTATCGTATTCATGATAAAAGAGACAACATGCATCTTGTGAAGGCGACAAACATTGAGGAAAATTGAAGCTTTCCGATTGTTTACAAAGTATAGGAGAAATATAGCTATGAAAGTAGACAATCTTGAAGAATCATGGATGTGGCATAGAAGATTTGGGCATTTAGGTTTCCATGGACTGAAATTGCTTTCTTGACATAATATGGCTGTGTGGCTACCAAGTTGCATTGAAGCCAAAGGAGTTAGTGAAGATTGTGCACTTAAAAAGCATCATTGGTAGCCTTTTCCAAAAGGACTCCAATGAAGAGCAAATAAAGCACTTGAATTAGTTCGCGTGGATGTTTGTGGACTTATATCTACACTCTCTCATCGTAAAAATATGTACTTCGTTCTATTTATTGATGATTTTACTATAATGACATAGGTAAATTTTATGAAGCAAAAATCTAAAGTTTTTATTATTTTCAAGAAATTTAAAATCTCCGTTGAAAAACAAAGTGAAAATTGTATAAAGAATTCGAGAAATGATAGAGGTAAAGAACATAATTCAAGAAAGTTTGATAAGTTTTGTGAAGATGAGGGTGTTGAAGGACAACTTACTATTGGCTATACTCCACAATAAAATGGCGTATCCGAAAGGAAAAATCAAGCCGTGGTAGAGATGGCCAAGTCAATGCTTCGTGAAAAGGGGCTGCCTAAAACACTTTGGGTTGAAATAGTTTATAAGGCTATATATTTGATAAATAGGTGCCCAAAAAAAAAAAGAAACACTTCAAAATCAAACACCAATTAAAGCTTGGAGAGGAAGAAAGCTATTGGTAAGACATCTCAAAGTATTTGGTAGCATTTGCTACTCACAACTTCCAAAAGAAAAGAGACATAAACTTGATGAGACAAGTAAAAAGTGCATTTTTATAAGCTATAGCTCACAATCTAAAGGCTATAAATTGTATAGTTTAAACACTAACAAGATTGTCATAGGTTGTGATGTGTTATTTAAAAGCAACGTTGAATCTGGGGCAAAGCAAAGGTGAACAAAAGGTTATTAATGTGGAAGAAATTAAAAAAAAAATTGACCCATGATATTGAAACAATGAAAATTCATCTCAAGTATCTCCATCATCAAGTCCATTGTTAGCATCTCATCAAGTTTGTCTACAAGTCCAAGAAAAATGAAGAGTTTGGATGTTATTTATGGAATATGTAACTTTTGTGTTTTTGAACCTGAAAATTTTGAGCAAGGCATAAAAGGTGAACCTTGGAGAAAAGCCATGCTAGAAGAAAAGAATGTAATTGAGAAGAATAAAATGTGGCAACTTGTTGAGAGACCAATTTACAAAGAAATAATTAGAGTAAAATGGGTTTATTTAGTGAAGTATAATTTCGATGGAAGCATATAGACCAACAAACCAAGATTAGTGGCTAGGTCTATTCAAAACAACTCGGTATTAACTACAATGAAACTTTTGTTCCAGATGCTCGGCTTGACAGCATATGAACTCTTATTGCTATGGTTGAACAAAGAGGCTAGTTACTCTATCAACTTGATATCAAATCGGCATTCTTGAATGGCGAATTGGAAGAAGATATTTATGTTGAACAACCTCAAGGATTTGTTTTCACTGGAGAAGAACATAAGGTATATAAACTAGATAAAACTTTGTATGGTCTGAAACAAGCTCCAAGAGCTTGGTACACTTGGATTGATGGGTATTTCTTAGAGAAAGGATTCAACAAAAGCAAGAGTGAATTCACTGTATATGTGAAGTGCCAAGGTATGTTTGACATTCTTATTGTTGCTCTGTATGTTGATGACTTGATATTTCCTGACAACAATGGGAAAATAATTGAAGAATTCAAAACGGAGCTGATGAAAAATATGAATTGAATGACAAGGTATGTTGCATTATTTTCATTGCATTGAAATTTATCAAGAGGATGATGAAGTATGGTTGCCAAGTACATTTGATGCAAATAAAACCTCATTTTTTTTGTTTATTGCATCAGTCTATCATATGATGATGACAATTCATGAGTACTTGGAGCAGTGGATATTTGTACATTGCTATTATTGTATGGAGTAGTCATATTTAACCCCTGTACAACAACAACAACCTAACAAGAGTTACTTTTATGATTGAACCTACTTTGAACTCCATACTAGTCATAAATTAATAACATAATGTATAGGTTATGGATATGCGGGATTCACTCGTAAATCATTAAAAATGTTATACCATAAAAAACGGTAATGGCTTAACACACTCTACATTTATATTAACAATAATAATTCTACTTTGATGGCTTATTAATAACACATACCTTAGTTGGAGATAAACGCCCGTTATGAACATTAAGCCTCTAAGATGAAGAATACCTCTTAAGTTTGAAAATGTTGAAAGAGATATAAGAACAAAGTAATTGTAACAAAGTAATTGTTGTTTAATGAGTGGTGTTCTTCAGACATTCTCTAGTAGAGATGCCACTATATAATCCTTCATTAATGAAGAGAAAGTGTGTATTGTTTTTTTAACATTTAATACAAGCCTAATTGAAGAACTTTTATTGTTATCCTATAGAGTCAATTGCCGATATATCAAAAGGTTCAACCTCCAAGATATTCGTTAGTGGCATTTCATGCTTTTGAGAGATGTTTTCTGTTCTTTGGCACCTGTCACAGCATTTAACAAACTCGTAAGCATCTTTAAAAATAGAGGGCTAGAAATAACTTAATTGAAGAACTTTTATTGTTATCCTATGTCCAGCATATACTGCTGCATGACAGGATTGCAAAATGTTTAAAATTTCTTCATCAGGAACACATCTTCTGATCACATGATCTGAATAGATCTTGTACAAGCAAGGGTCATCCCATTAATAGCTTCTGACATCATAAAGAAATCTCTTCTTTTGTTGGTAGCTCAAATTAAAGAGTAATAATCCACTTACCAAATAATTAGTAAAATCTGATACCATAGAAATCCAGATTATTGCAACATCTGTGAAGGCTATATCATCATCAACTGTTCATCAGGAAAAGTTTCAGTAATGTCTTGCTTAGTTAAAGTTCTTGCATCTGCTTCCAGCCTTGCGAGATGATCTACTATTTGATTCTCAATGCCTGTTTTGTCCTTGATCTTTAGGTTAAACTCTTGTAGTAAATGAATCCACCCGATCAACCTTGGTTCGACATCTTTCTTAGAAACCTAATACTTTATAGCTGAGTGATCTATGTAAACAGTCACTTTTGTGCCAACTAAATAGGCTTTGAATTTATGAAATGCAAAACTGCTAGAAACTCTTTTCAGTGGTAGTATAGTTGAGTTGTGCATAAACTAAGGTCTTGTTAGCATAATAAATAGGGTGAAAAATATTGCCTTTCCACTGCCTTACCACTGCTCCAACATAATGGTCGCTAGCATCACATATCAACTCAAAAAGCATAGTCCAATGAGGTTCTACAACAACTAGTGCTGTAATAAGAGCTCTCTTCAACTCAATAGAGGCCTTTAAGCAACTCCCATCAAAAGTAGAGGGTCTGTCATGCTCCAGCAACATGCATAAGGGTTTGGCTATTTTGGAAAAATCCTTAATAAATGTTCTATAGAACCCAGTATGTCCTAAGAAACTTATTATGCCTTTTACTAAAGTAAGTGGTTGAAGTTTATCAATTACCTCTATTTTGCATTATCCATATTTGTTCATTTTCTAGAGACTCTATGGCCCAGGACTATCTCTTCTTGTATTACTAAATCAAACTTTCCCAATTTAACAGTAAATTTGTCTATTCACATCTCTTAAGCACATTTTTTTAATTATGCAAACAGTCACCATATGATTTCCCAAAAACTGAAAAATCATCCATGAATACTTCGAGTGTTTGCTCGACCATATTTGAAAAAATAAACATCATACATCTCTAGAAAGTTGCTAAAGCAATGCACAAGAAGGCAACTTTATGAAAGCAATGGTTCTATAAAGACAAGTGAATGTTGTCTTCTCCTGATCCTCTGGTGCTATAGCAATCTTGTTGTAGCTTGAATACCCATCCAAGAAATAGTAGTACTCTTTTCTAGCAAGTCTGTCCAACATCTGATCTATGAAAGGCAATAAGAAGTCGTCTTTCTTTGTGGCTTTGATTAGCTTCCTATAATCCATGCAAACTCTCCACCCAGTCTCTGTTCTTGTGGGAATAATTCATTTGGTGCAACTGTTACTCTACCTTTCTTCGGAACACATTGTACTGGGCTTACCCATGAACCGCTTGATATTGGTTAAATGATTCCAAAGATCAAGCCATTTGATGATCTCTTTCTTCACAATTTCTTCATGATGGGATTTAATCTTTTTTGAGGCTCAACAAAGTTGCTATAGCAATCTTCTAGTCGAATCTTGTGAATGCATATGGAGGGGTTGATTCTTTTGATACCTGCCATGGTCCATCTAATTGCCTTCTTGTATCTCTCTAATACATCCACTAAGCTCTTCTCTTAATCTCTATTCAAAGAAGATGAAATGATTACATGAAGTGAGTCATTGTCACTAAGATAAATATACTTCAAATGTGAACCTAAAAGTTTTAGTTATAAAACATGAGGTGTCTTAATAGATAGAACAGAAGGTTTTACTTCCCTGTTTGAGAGATCTAGAGGTTCGAAGTGCTTGTCAGTTCTTACTGGTTGCTTTTCTACTATCCATGCTATGTCATCTATTTTACGATCTTTATCTTCTAGTTCTTTAAATGTTACAAGCCTACTTTCTTCACTGCTGCTTTACTATTGCAGCAACTGTTTAATCTCTATGCGATAGTAAAATCCGCAACACTGATAAAATTACAGTCTTCAACATCATCAAGACTCTTCATAGCATCTAGTACATTGAATATAACTTACTGATCATTAACCTATATGGTCAGTTCTTCTTTTTGCACACCAATTAAAGTTCTTCCAGTGGATAAAAAAGGTCTGACTAAAATAATTGGTACTTTTTTATTTGTCTCAAAGTCCAACACCATGAAATCCACTGGAAAGATAAACTTATCCACCTTTACTAATGCATCTTCAATCTTACCTTCTGGATAGGCATGAGATCTTTTAGCAAGTCGTAAAGTCACTGTTGTTGGTCTAACTTCGCTAACTCCTAATTTCTTAAACATTGATAAAGGCATGAGATTGATGCTAGCTCCCAAATCATAGAGTATCTTACCACTGTATTTAGTTCTTATAGAATATTAGATTGTAAAGCTTCTTGGGACTTTCAGCTTCTGAGGGATTTTGTTTTGAAGCATATGGTTGTATTCTTGTATTAGAGCAACTGTTTCAAACTCACCAAACTTTTTTTTCCTTACCAAAATATCTTTCAAGAACTTCACATAATTTAGCATTTATTCTAGAGCTTCCACAAAAGGAATATTGATATATAGCTATTTTAACACTTCCAAGAATTTGTTGAATTGCTTGTCTTGCTTTTGCTTTTGGAATCTTTATGGAAAGGGTCGTAGATGGCTAAACTGTTGTGCTATAGCCGGCTAAACATGTACTAGACCATAATTTTCTGCAGATGTTGTAGCTTGGCTGTTTACACCAATGTGCCAAAAAGTGGAAGGTTATGGCTCCTTTTCAATTTGAGTTTCTTCTTGGGCTGAAACAAGTTCAACTCTTCTTTTTCGCACACCAATAGGTATATGAACATCATTTACATACCTTAAGTTAATTACTTTGCAATGTTCTTTTCCTTCCCTTCTTGGATCCTTTGTGTTACTGGGTAAATTGCCCTGAGGTCTATTTCTTAATATGTAGTAAGCTGTCTAATATGATTTTCTAGGTTTCATAAGGATACAGCTAGACTTTGAACCACTGCTTCATTCTTTACAATATACTCCTTAATCAAAGCTTCAAGAGAACTGAGTTGATCATTGCTGGCGTTTCTCTGCCTTTAATTTTGCTAGTGAAATCCATGTGGTTGGGCAGGTTTGCTTTGTCTGCTGAATGCTGTAACATATTGATTCTGATTGCTCCATGAGAAGTTTGGTGCTATCTCCATCCAGGGATGTAAGTGTTTAATGTTGGGTTTACTTTCTGGAGTGTGGATTCCTCTCACTCCAGTGTTTACTTCAATAATTTAAGGAAGAATTGGGAATCCCACAAAATAAGTCCCACCCATTTTTGGAGTGGAGACTAGGAGAGGGAGAGGGATATTAAATTTAATATTTTATAAAATAAAATAAATAATATTATATTTATTTGAATAATATTATTATATTTAATTAAATAATAATTTGCATTGATTCTAAGTTCAAATTACTTAAAATAATATTATTATATTAATAGAGAATTAATAAATATTATTACATGGTATCTTCAATTGAAAATAATATTATTATATTTATTTTAAAATAATAGTACTATATTTATTTAATATTAATAATTAATAATAACAAATAATTTATTCTAAGAAAATATTAATTTTGTACTAAATAATATTATATTATTATTTTATATAAAAATAAATTTACTTAATATTATATTTAATAATACAATAATTATTTAATATAATTATATTTAATAAATTTAATATAATCATATTAAATAAAATAAAATAATGTTTCATTTTATATTTACCTTCATTTTTACCTCCTTTTATTAAATTTACTAAAATTATATTTAATAAATATTTAAATAATATTATTATACTTAACTAGATAATAACTTGGTTTGATTCTAAGTTAAATTACTCAAAAATAATATTATTATATTAATAGGGAATTAATAATATTACTATATACTATCTTTATTTGAAAATATAATATTATTATATTTATTTAATATTAATAATTAATAATAAATAGTTTATTTAAGAAAATATTAATTTCGTATTATGTTAATAGTAAAAGTGTTTCATTTATATTGCCCTTATCAATAATTTTTAATTTATATAATTAAAATTAAAATTAATAAAAAATCGTGATGTACATAATTAAGAATATTAATAATTATAGCAAATTTACAAATATAATAAAATAAATATTTATCCGTTAAATATATTTTTTACTTTAAATATATTTTTTATTAACTTTGTAATTAAAAACTATGATTCTTTAAATAAGGATAAAATTATAATTTGAAACTATTTACCTTCATTACAAGACAAAGTAAACACATAAATTGGATTATGATCTCCATTTCATACTCCTATTCCAGTGTAAAGTAAACAACCTACTCTCATTCACACTTCCACTCCACACTCCTAATCCTATGATTCCCACTCCTCAGGATTCCCACTTCAATCTAAAAAGTAAACACTACCTAAGTAAGTATTATTCTGGTTACGCCTGTTGAAGTTGCCTACATAGTTGACCGAGGTTGGGTTTCTAGGACAATTGTCAAATAGATGCCCTTCTCCACAATAAACATAGGATCCTTCAGCAATTTGATTGATAGTTGCTGGAGAAGTAGTCATAGCTTTCACCATATTTGTTAATGGAGTTATTGGGGCTGATAATGTTGTCAAAGCATCTACATTGTGCACTCCTACTGCTTTTCTTACTGCAGCTTGTCTGGTCGATGACCACTGATACTTGTTATTAGCTATCATTTCTAAAATTTCATAAGCTTCATTGTAAGACTTAGATAACAAGGCCCTATTTACTGAAACATCAACCATCAATCTAGTGCTTGGGTTGAGACCATTGTAGAAAGTTTCTAACTGTATGCAACAAGAAATACCATGATGAGGACATCTCTTGAGTAATTTCTTGAATCTGTCTTATGCATCATACAAGCTCCAATCTTTAAGTTGATGGAAAGATGTGATCTTGCTCCTCAATTTTATATTCTTGGTTGGTGGAAAGTACTTTATTAAAATTTATCAGCCAAGTCATTCCATGTAGTGATGGAGTTAGGTGGTAGAGTTAAACCATGCTCTTGCTCGATCCCTTAAAGAAAATGGGAATGGTTTAAATCTCAATACTTTCTATGATGCTCTATCAATTTTAGCATCACTTACTTCCAAAAACAGTTTAAGGTGCAGATAAGGATCTTCTGATGGTAGTCCATTAAATTGCCCCACTGTTTAAAGCATTTAAAACATTACTGATTTGAACTCGAAATTATTAGCTTGCACTTCAAGACTAACTATTCAAGAATTGATGGGTTGAGGGGTCAACACTATATAATCTCTTACGGCTCTATCTCTGTCATCTTCTAAGTGGATAATATTGTTGTTTGCTGGTTGCCCATAAACAAACTGCCCATTTTGACCTTCTTGACCTTGTGCATTGACTGATCCTATTTCTCAACGAAGGTTCAAATTCCCCATATCTTGCAAATCATCCATGTCTATAACAGCTTTTAAATTTTTATGCTCTTTTCTCAGTCTCCTTGCAGTTCTTTCAATTTCTAGATCAAATTGGAACTCAACAGGTTTATATTTGCGTATGCAAGGGTTGTTAGAGCACTCTTGTCAACAAAGTAAACAAATTAAAAGAAAATTAAAATTAGCACCGACTAAAGCATTTACTATAGCACTAGGCAAAATCCCTCATGCATCCTCAGCTGTCGCCTGCTAGATATGTTATATCTAAATACAACCTAGCAATGACCAACTGTTATCCCAACATTAGATATAACATTATGCGTTCTAGGTACCAATTCCTCTACAAGGCCAATCCTTATGTCTAGTTCTTTACAAATTTAGATTAAGCATGACCCTATTCAAATTGAAATAAAATCTACTTGGGAAAGTTAATTTAAAACCATGTATTGTCTTAATTTATTCCATTAAGTCAGACCTTTTTTAGTCTCCTTCTTAACTTATATCCATTAAATGGGTGGCCAACCGAAATAGTGAATTGGAATAAATAAAACCAAGAAAAAATGCTACAACAAATTATGAGCAAAACACATAGATTAGTCAAATAACCATTATGCTACTTAATTGCTCAACCACAATAAAATTTAGTTCATAATTTGTAATAAAACTACAACAAGAATCGTTTTAGCCATCAAATACATTCCCATAAAGACGACAAATGCTTAGTTCTTTGAGGATGTCGAGTTTGTAGAGAAAGATATAGTTAGAGACTTTGTCTTTGAAGAGGAATATGTTAATATTCCTATAGGTGTTATTAGCATTAATCAAGATCTCATTCTTGACTTTGTTCAAGACACAATAGGTCGAGACAATGTTGAAAAATCCCCCTATACATAAATTTGGTTTAGAATAACGAAATCTACCACTTTAACAAGCTATGCCAATAAGAAGATCCACTAGAGAAAGGAATATATTAAGGACTTTGTCTTTGAAGAGGAATATGTTAATGTTCCTATAGGTGTTATTAGCATTAATCAAGATCTCATTCTTGACTTTGTTCAAGACACAATAGATCAAGACAATGTTGAAAAATCCCCCTATACATAAAGTTGGTTTAGAATAACGAAATCTACCACTTTAACAAGCTATGCCAATAAGAAGATCCATTAGAGAAAGGAAAAGTGTAGAGCCAGATGACTACATTGTATTTCTCTAAAAACATGAGGTAGACATTTGAGTGATGAAAGATGATCCAGCCAATTTCCATCAAGTTATGTTCAAAAGTGGATAAATGTCATGAATTAGAAGATAAAACCCATGAAAGACAATGACCCATGGGATTTTGTCCCATTGCTAGAAGATGCGAAACCTACTGGTTGCAAATAGATATTTAAGACTAATATGGATTCAAAACGCAATGTAGAGAGGTATAAGGCACGTCTTATTGTAAAGGACTTTACATAAAAAAAAACTATCGACTATAAAGAGACTTTCTCCTTGGTTTCTTCAAAAAAATCTTTTAGGATTATAATGGCATTAGTAGCGCATTTCAATCTTGAGTTACATCAGATAGATATGAAGACAGGGTTTCTCAATGGTGACATTGATGAGATGACTTATATGGTGCAGCTAGAAAACGTTGTGTAAGTTAGCCTAAAGAATATAGTTAGCAAACTTAAGAAATACATTTATAGGCTTATAGTAGCATCTTGACAATAGAATTTCAAGTTTCATCAAGTGATCATATCATTCGCTTTTAAGATGAAGTTGGTTGATGATTATATATACCATAAGGTCTGTGGGGGCAAATATATTTCTAGTTTTATATGTCGATAACATTTTACTTACCAGCAATGATATAGGCTTATTGCATGGCACCAAGAGATCTCTAGTTAAGAATTTTTCGGATGAAAGATTTTGGTGGTACCTCTTTTGTATTTGGTATATAGATAACCGAGATCATTCACAGGTGCTCTTAGATTATCACAAAAGAGCTATATCAAAATCATTCTCAAGATATATAACATGTAAGATTGCAAACAAGGTGACGCCCACTGGCTAAGGGAGACAAGTTTAGTCTTAATTAGTGCCCTAAGAATAATTTTGAGGAGAAATAAATGCAAAAGATTCCTTATACATCAGTAATAAGAATTCTGATGTATGCTCAAGTTTTTATGTGATCGAATATTGTGTACGTTGCTGGAATGTTGAGAAGATATTGGAAAGCAACCAAATCGATCATGCGGTACTTACAAAGAACAAAAGACTACATGCTCACATATCGAAGGTCGGACAAGCTTGATATCATTGGGTATACTAACTCTAATTTTTCTGGATATCAAGTGTTGAGTGTTAGAAAGTCTATATTTATAAAGGAGAAAATCGTCATTTTACACTTCAAGTCTCACTAACATCTCTAATTTTATTTATTTAATTCCTGTGTTATTTAATTATGAATGTTTTGTTTTAATTAAGTATTTTGTGTATTTTAGGGGCATCATGGTCATTTCATAATGAACGAGACTTCGGATAGTAAAACAGACTTCAATTTTGAACTCAGGACAGTCAAAAACCTTAAGAGGAGCATAAAAGGAAAAATGTCACTATTTACATGTACGGCACTATTCACATGTACGGTACTGTTCATTGATACTGTTCACGACATTGTTCATACCGCGTCACTGTTCAAACCGTGTGTAGACCGTGTTACTGTTTAAACCACGTGGTCAAACCCATGGTCAAACCACGTACTGTTGACTGATGACGTGGCGTAATCCTGTGCGTCCAAACTATTTTTAATCCGATAGCCATGAATTTACTCAATGTATCTATAAAAAGGGGGCTTCTCCCCCCTAATTTGAGACCCCTGAATCCATTTTGAGCTTAGTTTTCTGTAATTCTTTCTCCATCTTGTATTTTCTACGTATTTTAATAAATTTTTATTTTATCCTTAGTTCAATTATGAGTGGCTAATTTTCTTTCAAGCTTGGGTTGAAGGTGAAGTCTCAACATGTGTCATGAGCTTTATTTGGTAAATTTATTTTCTCTTCCTCTCTAATTTCTGTGGAGGTTTTGACTTTTCGTCGACAAATTATAATAATCTTGTCTAGTTACCGCCCTGGTTTTACCGGCACCTTAATATAAGGTTATTATTATTTGGCACGATAAGCCCTTAGCACCATATTGATTAGAACGTGGTTCACGAGGTGTGGATTCCCCCCTCATGATTTAATTGGTATTAATAAGGATTATTTAGCCCATGGTGCATGTTGATACGGATCCAGATACCCAAGTACTTTATCTCAATAATTTCCAGTTTAATTATTTCTGTCAATCTAACTTAAATTCCAACATAGTCTAAATCACTTCCACACAAATCCAACCACCCATTTACATAATTAATTCTACATATAATTAAAATCCACCTCCTCGTGGGATCGACACTCAACACCATTAATCTATTCTACAATAGATTCCTGCGCTTGCGAGTTCAACAAAATTTGCACAACAAGTTTTTGGCGCCGTTCCCGGGGAGGTAAGTATTTTAATTTGTAGAATTAATTTTTTGTAAATAATTTTATTATTATTATTATTTTAGTTGTTTCCTTGTAATTTTTTTCTTAATTAATAAAAAAAGCAAATTTACATTTTTAGGTAAGAATTTCTTTTTCTTCTTTTTCAATTTCTGCATTTTAATTTTCAAGTTATTCTTCTTTATAATTTTTCATTTATCTTGTTAATTTATTTTAATTTTAGTTAATTTCACGTATTTGTTTTAGTGTGTTTTTTTTAATAAAAAGGTTATAACAGCGCAATAAAGTTAGTATTGTAATTTCTCCTTCTTCTTTATTTTTATTTAATTTGTTCTCATTTTTATTTTCTTTGCATGCATGGTCGTAGGTGATTATTACATAATCTTGAACCTATAGACCTTGAATTAGAAAGAACACTTCGCACACATAAATACATTGCACTTAAAGATAAAATTGAAATGGATTTGCAACAACCAGAACCACAGGAGAGGGCATTTAAGGACTACTTTAGTTGCTTAGCTAATTTGAGCACATCTTGCATAAGATACCCAAATGTAGCTACTAGGAGTTTTCAGCTAAAACCTAGTTTGCTAAATTGTCTCCCAACATTCTATGGCTTAGAAAATGAGGACCCATATAATCATCTGAATGATTTTCATACAATTTGTCAAACTTTTAAATATGAGAATTTTTCAGAAGATGATGTTAAACTTAGATTATTCCCATTTTCTTTAAAGGATAGAGCTCGCTCATGGTTCAATACATTACCTGCTAATAGCATTACAACATGGGAACAAATGGTAACGAAATTTTTAAATAAATATTTCCCAGTGCATAAAACCAATGCTATTCGCAGGGAAATCTCAGAGTTCACCCAGAGAGAAGACGAGCAGTTTTTCGAAGCATGGGAGTGATCCAATGGGCTACTCTTGAAGTGTCCACATCATGGGTATGAGAAATGGCACCAATGCCAATACTTCTTAGAGGGATTATTGCTAAATGTGCAAGAATGGCTAATGGCAACAAGCGGAGGAGAGCTACTGTCAAAAAGTGCATCAGAGATTTGAGATTTCTTCCAGCGACAAGCAGATAATTCCCAACAACGGAGTCGATCTCTCAGGAATACTAGAAGAATTAAAGGAGTGAATGAGGTTCACATTGGCGAGTCCAGTTCGGGAATCAAAGAAGTCAAAGAGATGGTTGAAGGTCTTTCTCGATAAATAGCATCGTTGATAACTGCCAAATCAACAGAGCCACATGACTATGAGTCGTATTGAGATCAAGCCAATGCCATCGGTGTCATGAGGAAGCTATCAAATTACAACCCATACTCCAACACATAACTCTGGATGGAGAGACCACCCCAATTTTTCATAGTCTCAAGGATTCCAATAGAATGGACCAACAGCTCCAGCTCCACCGATGCAACCAATCCCTCAAGTTCCTCAAGCCTCTCAGCCATCATTTAGACCATACAATCAGAACCAGAATTACTCTCAACCCAGACAATGGGAGGATGCATTCCAGAATGTCAAGAATGTTACTAACTCCATGATCGAGCAGTAGAACCGCACCATTGATGGACTACGGAATGAGATGAGAGCAGGCTTCAACTCACAAGCCCAATCAGTTTCAAGCCTCCAGAAGATGATGGGACAGCTTGCCTCTTCAGTGCAAACTTTGGCAATGACTGTTGAGAAAGGTAAATTCCTAAGTCAACCAGTGCCTAATCCTAAAGGAGTGCATGAAGTAAGTACCAGTTCGCCACAACAGCGTGGAGAGGTCAAAGCCGTCATGACCTTGCGAAAAGGGAAAGAAGTCGACAACAAAGTGGAGATGCCAGTGACAAAATCAACTCAGATTGTACCTGCAAATGTTGAGGAATCACCAACGGGGGAGAAAAAAGAAACCAACACACAAGAATATGTTCCAAAATCTCCATTTCCTCAGAGGTTAGCTAAAGGAAAGAAAGGAAAATCCACATGTGAGATTCTTGAAGTCTTTAAACAGGTAAGTGTTAAAATCCCTTTACTTGATGCAGTAAAACAAGTTCCATCTTATGCCAAGTTTCTTAAAGACCTTTGCACTAAAAAGAGAAACATTCATGTTCAAAAAAAGGCCTTTTTAACTGAAAATATTAGTTCTATACTCCAACACAAAATTTCTCTAAAATGTAAAGACCCAGGCTCCCCCACTATTTCATGTAGTATAGGGAACCACACAATTGAGAATGTTTTGTTGGATTTAGGGGCTAGTGTTAATCTCTTGCCTTACTCAGTATTTGTGAAACTTGGATTGGGAGAATTACACCCAACTCCAATGGTGTTACAGCTTGCAGATCGGTCCACGAAAATACCTCGTGGTATTGTGGAGGACATACTTATCCAGGTAGACAAGTTTTATTTTCCTGTTGATTTCATTGTAATTGACACTCAACCAATACATGATTCAAGGAAGCATATCCCCATTATCCTAGGCCGACCATTCTTGGCAACTGCCGATGCTCACATTCAATGCAGGACTAGAAATATACAGCTGTCTTTCGACAATATGACCATAGAGCTTAACATCTTCAACATTGCCAAACAACCTCACAATGCAGATGATGGAATTATTGACGTGGATTTAATTGAAGCATTAGTTGATGATACTTTTATTTCAAACCTTAGTGATGACCCTTTACAAACATGTTTAACTCACTGTGGTTTGGATTTTGATGTTGACAGATCAGTTGATGAGGCCAACGCCTTACTTGACTCAGCATCAGCCATAGACACTAATAAATGAAAGTCAAGAGTTGAACAACTAGCACCATCAGAGAAGAAAATCATCCCATCATCAGAGTCACCACCGAAACTCGAGCTCAAACCATTACCTAACACTTTGGAATATGCGTTCTTAGGAGAAGAAAGCACTCTACCGGTAATCATCTCATCAACCCTAAATGACGAACAAAAAGGTAAGTTGTTGGATGTTTTAAAAGAGCACAAATGAGCATTAGGATGGACCATAGCAGTCATAAAAGGTATAAACCCAGTAGACTGCATGCATTACATTCACCTTAATGAAAATGCTAAATCTACAATGGAAATGCAACGTCGGTTAAATCCTAACATGAAAGAAGTTGTTAGAACGGAAGTCCTTAAGCCATTAGATGCAGGTATCATTTACCCAATTTCTGATAGTTCATGGGTCAGTCTTGTGCAAGTTGTCTCCAAAAAGTCAGAAGTCACAGTAGTTACCAATGCTGATAATGAATTGATACCCACTATAGTGACTACAGGATGGCGTGTATGTATTGATTATAGAAAATTGAATTCTTTCACACGTAAAGAACATTTTCCTTTACCGTTTATTGATCAAATACTTGATAGATTAACAGGCCATGAATTTTATTGCTTTCTACATGGTTACTCAGGATACAATCAGATTTCCATATCACCAAAAGATCAAGAGAAAATCACTTTCACTTGCCCTTTTGGCACTTTTGCATATAGGAGGATGCCGTTTGGATTATGTAATGCACCTGCTACATTTCAACGATGCATGTTAAGCATTTTTTCTGATATGGTTGAATGATTCCTTGAGGTCTTTATGGATGACTTTTCTGTCTTTGGTGACTCATTTGATCAATGTTTACATCATCTAACATAAGTTTTGCAGAGACGTATCGAGAAAAATTTGGTCTTAAATTAGGAGAAGTGCCATTTTATGGTAAAACAAGGTATAGTTCTCGGTCACATCATTTCATGCAAAGGTATTGAGGTTGACAAAGCCAAGGTGGATCTCATTTTCAATCTTCCTCCACCTAAAACAATCAGAGAAGTAAGATCTTTCCTTGGGCATGCTAGTTTTTATAGACGTTTCATTAAAGATTTTAGCAAAGTTTCTAGACCCTTATGAAATTTACTTGCTAAGGATGTACATTTTGTCTTTGATGATTCATGTCTTGTAGCATTTGAAAAACTAAAGCGATTGTTGATGTCATCACCCATCATTCAGCCACCAAACTGGAGTTTACCAGTCGAACTCATGTGTGATGCATCTGACTATGCAGTTGGAGCACTATTAGAACAAAGAGTTGATTGAATTCCTCATGTTATTTACTATGCTAGTATGACATTAAACGATGCACAGTTGAACTATTCAACTACTGAAAAAGAAATGCTAGCAGTAGTGTTTGCATTAGAAAAATTTCGATCTTATCTCATTGGTTGTAAAATTATTGTGTTCACCGATCATGCTGCTCTAAAATATCTTCTCACAAAGAAAGATACAAAAGCTAGATTAATTCGTTGGGTGTTGCTTTTGCAGGAGTTTGACTTGGAATTCAAAGATAAGAAAGGGATAGAAAATGTTGTGGCTGACCATCTCCCTCGTCTCCATTTTGACACAATAACAGAACCCATAATATTGAATGAGTCATTTCCGGATGAGCAATTAATGAGTGTGGAAGTATTACCTTCGTATGCTGATATTGTTAATTATCTTATTACAGGTAAACATCCAGAGCATTGGGCCAAGCAGGACAAGGCTAAATTTTTTTGCAGAAATCAAGAATTTTTTATGTGATGACCCCTATCTGTTCAAGTATTGTGCAGATCAAATTATTAGACGATGTATCCCAGAAAATGAATTTCAGAACATCCTTTCGTTCTGCCATGAACAAGCTTGCGGAGGCCATTTCAAATACTTAAGAAAACAGCCACAAAAGTTCTACAATGTGGTTTCTATTGGCCGACTATATTTCGAGATGCTTACAACTTTTGCTCTTCATGTGATAGGTGTCAACGATTGAGGAGCATTACACGAAGGAACATGATGCCACTAAATCCAATTTTAGTGGTTGAGATTTTTGATGTGTGGGGTATCGACTTCATGGGACCCTTCCCCGCTTCTTTTGGCTATCAATATATATTGGTTGCTATTGATTATGTTTTGAAATTGGTAGAAGCAATTTCATGCAGGACCAATGATCATAAAGTGGTGATAGGATTTTTTAAGAGCAACATTGTTTCACGCTTTGGATTCCCTTGGGCAATAATCAGTGATGGTGGTACCCACTTTTGCAACAAATCATTCAAAGTATTTTTGACAAAGTACTCTATCACTCATAAAGTGGCGACCCCGTATCATCCGCAAACCAGTGGCCAAGTTGAGATTTCTAATCGAGAAATAAAGCACATATTAGAAAAGACAGTGAGGCCAGACATAAAAGATTGGTCATTAAGACTCAATGATGCATTATGGGCATATAGAACGGCTTTCAAGACCCCGATTGGGATGTCACCCTACAGGCTAGTGTATGGAAAAGCTTGTCACCTACCTGTGGAACTCAAGCATCGTGGGTACTGGGCCATCAAGAAATTCAATTTTGACATGCAGCAAGCTGGCTTAGAAAGATGATTACAGCTGGCAGAACTTGAAGAAATTCGTAACGACGCATACGAAAATGCCAAGGTTTACAAGCAGCGAATGAAAGTCTTTCATGATAAGCAGTTTATGAGAAAATCTTTCACTCCAGGTCAGAAAGTACTTTTATTCAATTCTCGCTTGGATCTATTCCCAGGTAAGATACGCTCTCGATGGACTAGCCCCTTTATTGTTCATACTGTTTTTCCACATGGGGCAATTGAAATTAAAAACCCAAAGAACGGTGTCACGTTTAAAGTTAATGGTCAAAGATTAAAGCCATATCTAGAATACCAACCACATGGAGAGGACACCGAAATAAATTTGAGTTATACACTACATTTGAATTAAGATTTTTCTGTCTTTTCGGTGATTTGATTTTTTTCTTTCTTTTTATTATTTTTTTGCTAATTGAAATTGTTTGTGCATAAGTGTGTTTGTTTAACCATTAAGTTTTCTTTTATCACTTTTAATCATGAGACAGATCCTCTTGAACATCCTTAGACGACTTCAACGTGTCCAAACTCATCTTAGAGGCCAGATACGATTTTGTAAAACACATCGTATTTGGAAGCTACAACCACCGGAGTTAGTGTCACGCGTTGAGGATTTAGAAAGCCAACTCAGAGAAATTGAGAGAAGTGTCTACAACATCCAGTTTGAGCTTGAGGTAAATTCCACAAGAAGATGATTGTGATTTTCTTTGTGTGATTTTGTTTGTTACTCCGTTTGTGTGTTTTAGTTTGTCACCCCGATCAAGTGGCGGATAACGGTACTCCGTGACAATCAAGTCAGTTACTTCAGTTTCCCATAATTACTGATCTTCTGAGGCAAAGGTATGGACAGAAATGAGATCTTGGCAAAGCTTCATAATCGATTCGCTTCACTTCCTCAGAATGCCCTCCTTACAATCTATAAAGCTCGGTCTGAACGCACGCGATTGCTTATGAGAAATAACATACCTGCTGATATTCGCTGGTTAATTGAGGCCAAAGTACGCTTGGCAGGTGAGTTGCCTCCTAAATTTATTGCATACATGCCTGATTGTGATAAAGAAAATTATGCAAGAAAGCGAAGAGCTCGAAAGATTTCAGTTGCTTGTCATAAGTGTGCCAGAATGATATGCGATAAAAAATGATGTTCTTTAGCAATGGTGTCTGATAACAGAGAAGATAAGATTCAATTCATTAGGGATAGCTTGAATAAGGAGTCATTGGATGATATCCTTTTGTCTCTTGAAATGCATCATAGTGGATATGTGCAAGGAGCGATTCTCCAGTTATGGCCATCATTCCAGAAAGAGCATGCACGATACAGTCTCGGGAATCTGACTATAAACGACCCTATCTGCCAGTTTATAAGAAAACTGGATGGGAAGCTTATCCTCGACCCATAGAGGGCGTTGAAGCCGTTTCTGGACATAAAACCAGAGAAAGATGTGAGCCACAGTCGCAACTACCTGTAAATATCCTTTTACTTCACTGTTATTTTATATCACTGTTGTTTTACCATTTTCATTATTGTCTTTAATAATTTTATTTTATCATTGTTTGTTTTTCCTTTCTACTGTTTCCTTTTTGACTCTCGAGCTATGTACATTACACGATTAATTGACATAGACATGATACCTGATTCACAGCTGTGACCCACTGCCGCCAAGATCCTTAAATATGATTCTTTTCGTTTGCACTTACAAATTATTTTTGAGAAGTATCTTAATGGCAGCTACTCCCAATAAACAATTCAAGAACATTTGTGTGCTTTTTGGATTTAACTATGGCAAATATAAAAAGTTCTTTGAGGCAGCCATTGATCTTGGTCGAAGCATAGCAAAGAGAAAATTACACTTAGTGTATGGAGGAGGTAACCGAGGGTTATAAAAATTGGTCTCAGAAACTGCTTTTGTCAGAGGAAGTCAAGTGTTAGGCATCATACCACAAGCCCTAAAACCTTTGGGCTGCTTGTCTGACTTACCGACTGGAGAAGAGTTAGTTGTCTCAAGTATGCAAGAAAGAATAACTGAAATGCTTAATCATGCTAATGCTTTTATTTTCTTACCAGGAGATCTTGCAACTCTAGAGGCACTTATCACATTAGCATCATGGGCCCATCTGCACATTTATCAGAAACCCATCGGTTTGTTAAATGTCAATAACTTTTATGATGGCTTTATCGCATTTCTTAACCATGCAATAAAGAACTACTTCATTCCTTCCACAGCAAAAAAGCCTTTTATTTGTGCTCACACTGCTAACGAGCTACTTGATCTGTTACAAGCTTATTGACCAGAGCAAGATCCCTGGACATTGGTGTTGGAGTGTACAAATAACGATGGTAACTATAGCAGCAATAAGAAGTACAAATTAGATTTAACTCTCCGCCTGTAAATATTTTTCTCTGTGTTGCACCACCCAGGTGATGTCTTCTAAACTCTATTTCTTTTCTTTAAAACATTGAGGATAATGTTTCGTTCTGGTTGGGGGGAGGGGATAGTTGATAATTGTGGAATGTTGGTTAAGTTTTTACTAATTTTTTGTTGTAGAGACTAACTGGCTAAATTTTTTAAGTAGAAGATGGCTGAATATGGAGTGTAGTGACTCTAAAAACGTATCTTCTTAGTTTGGAAGTTAAAAAAAAAATTTGTGATCTTTCTAACCTTTTCTTTTTGACTTCTCCTTTATAAATATGCATTTTCAAATTTTTGAGTCGAAGATGGCTGAATATAGAGTGTAGTGCCTCTAGAAACGCATCTTCTTAGTAAAAAAAAAAACCATTTTATTTTTCTATCATTTTAAGTGTAACTTTTCCAATTAGTTTTTCTGCATCATTTTTTTCATTTCTGCATGCATATTTTTCCTTTCATACTTAAAATAGGTTGGGGGGTAGAATGTTGTTTAAAAAAAAAATAGTGTGATTTTGTTTTTATTTTTAGATGACATGATGACTTTTGAATTTTATTATTTGTATTATCTTTAGTCTTGAGTGATGTTACACTATCTTTGCTACTCTACATGTTGATGTCGGAGATAAATATGAGTTGCTTGAAAGAATTGACATGTTATAATGAATACCAAGTGAGCTTTTGAGCCTATTACTTTTCTTAGAGAGTAACCCTTTTTGCCCATCTTTCATACAACTTAGCAGTTTACTATTTTATATACGATCTCTATATTTTTTTGAATCAACCCTCTAAAAAAATTTTTTTTGTATTAAAAAAAAAGAAAAAAAAGAAAAAAGTGTGTTGCTACATCTGAATGTCCATTTAACTAGTAGATATGAAGGATTATGTAGAGCCCTAAAAGATGATGGAAAGGCCATCTTTGACCCGTTTAAGCCTTTTTAGCCATCCCTTATGTGAAATATCCATAGTTAGCCCTTTTGAGCCTTTTATTAAAAAAAAAACTTTTCTTTATCAACTTATCATCTTGACCCACTCCAATTTGGAGTATTACCCGATATCTTATAAGTTCCATCACCTATTCATGTTTGAGAAAAATATAAATAATTGTTTTGTTTGTAAAGTTGTGCAATACCAAAAAAAAAAAAGAGAAAGAAAAGAAGAAAAAAACAAAATTGTCTAAAAAAAGAAGAAAAAAAAGAAAGAGAGATATAATACAGTAATAAAAAAGTGAAATGCACTTTTTAGTTTCAAAAAAATATTATTTTTCTCAAACATATATTTTGTTTTCTCTATTTTACTTTCTTCATTAGCCATGTCCCCAGCCTACGTTACATACTAATAAAAGTCCTTCTTGATTTTAGGGAACTATAGTCTGAAGTAGAAGCTAGTTATATGGGCTAAAAGATGTAGTGATGCATTAAAAAAAAGAAAAAAAGGAGAAAAAAATAAGTAAATAAATTGGGTTAACTAGCATTTTGTTTGACTTGAGATCGTGTTATTTCTAAGTTGTGGACATATTCTTTTCATCTTGGTGAGAGTGTGTGATATTATTTCTTTATTATCTTCACTCAATTTATCATTCATTGAAGTGACAATTTTTATTGGGTTTAATTTCCTGATGAGAGTGTCACTATTACCGGCGAGATTTTGGGGTTTGACATGTCATTTTTTAAAGTAGTTGTGACAAAATCTACTTGGTTGATTCATGTGGATGGTTGATGTGGGTGTGATGTTTCTTTAGACTAGAGATAATGCTTATACTTTTATTTGATTGCTATCATTAGTCTGATTGAATAAACAAGTTTGTTTAAAAAAAATTTTTTTTTTGTTTGAATTTTATTTTTGCTTTATTTGATAGGGACTAGCAATAAGCTGGTTGGGGGGTGTGTTGAGTGTTAGAAAGTGTATATTTATAAAAGAAAAAATCGTCATTTTACACTTAAAGTCTCACTAACATCTCTAATTTTATTTATTTAAGTCCCTTGTTATTTAATTATGAATGTTTTGTTTTAATTAAGCATTTTGTGTATTTTAGGGGTATCATGGTCATTTCACAATGAACGAGATTTCAGATAGTAAAACGGACGTCACTTTTGAACTCAGGACAGTCGAAAACCTTAAGAGGAGCATAAAAGGACAAATGATACTATTCACATGTACGGCACTGTTTATGGGTACTGTTCACGACACTGTTCATGCCGCGTCATTGTTCAAACCGTGTGTAAACCGTGTTACTGTTCAAACCGCGTGGTCAAACCGCGTACTGTTGACTGATGACGTGGCGCAATCCTGTGCGTCCAAACTATTTTTAATTCGATGGCCATGATTTACTCAATGTATCTATAAAAAAGGGGCCTCTCCCCCCTAATTTGAGACCCCTGAATCTATTTTTGAACTTAGTTTTCTGTAATTCTTTCTCCATCTTTTATTTTCTACGTATTTTAATAAATTTCCATTTTACCCTTAGTTCAATTATAAGTGACTAATTTTCTTTCAAGCTTGGGTTGAAGGTGAAGTCTCAACATATGTCATGGGCTTTATTTGGTAAATTTATTTTCTCTTCCCCTCTAATTTCTGTGGAGGTTTTGACTTTTTGTTGACAAATAATAATAATCTTGTCTAGTTACCGCCCTGGTTTTACCGGCACCTTAGTATAAGGTTATTATTATTTGGCACGATAAGCCCTTAGCACCATATTGATTAGAGCGTGGTTCACGAGGTGTAGATTCACCCCTCATGATTTAATTGGTATTAATAAGGATTATTTAGCCCATGGTGCATGTTGATACGGATCCAGGTACCCAAGTACTTTATCTCAATAATTTCCAGTTTAATTATTTCTGCCAATCTAACTTAAATTCCAGCATAGTCTAAATCACTTCCACACAAATCCAACCACCCATTTACATAATTAATTCTACATATAATTAAAATCCACCTCCTCGTGGGATCGACACTCAACACCATTAATCTATTCTACAATAGATTCCTGCGCTTGCAAGTTCAACAAAATTTGCACAACACAAAGATAGTGGAAATTCCACTTTGACTTATATCTATCTGTTGCCTGGGGGTATTGTTTCTGGGAAGAGTGCTAAACAGTCTTTTATAGCCTTTTTTACGATGGCAACTGAGTTCATAACATGTTATGAGACATCTATCATGGAATATAGCTATGTAATTTTGTCATACGACTTCGTATATTAGTTAGTATTGAGAGATCACTCAAGTTATTATGTGACAATAAGTTAGCAGTGCTGTATTCCAATAACAATGGGAGCTCAATGAAGACGAAGTATATAGACATCAAGTTTCTCTTTGTTAAATAAAGAGTTAAAGTAGATAATTGTCTATAGAGCAAATAGGCGCAACTTTATTATTGTGTATTCAATTGCTAAAAGATTATCACCCAAAATATATAGCGAGCACACTGCTTGTATGGGTCTCCTATCATTAAAGGATATATATTTAGTTTTTGTGGGAGCTTGTGATTTTAGATACTTTTGTAATATAGCCATTTTTCTATTATTTCAGTTTATGTATATTTTAGGTTATTTACTATAAAAATAATGTTTTAGTTTATTCATACTCTGATTTTAATATGATTTGATCTCACTAAGGTTAAAGTGGACCAGTTAGAAATATGCATGTTAAGATAACATTGCACAAAATTTTTATGCTACACATCTACATCATGATCGATGTCATTCAGTTGTATTGGTATAGTAATCATTGATGGGTCAAGCCACAATAGTTGTAACGAAGGTCGTTTTGATCCTATGTTGGTATGATTGATGGACTGAATTGGTTATAGATATATTTCAGTAATGATAGTAACATTAAGCTCTACAGTTACTTTTACAAAGTATAATTGTAAGGTTACACATAAAGCTCAAGTATTGTTGGATCCTTAATCCAATGCTGGGCTTATATATGAAAAATTTATATGTTACAGACTGTCATTTAGGCTTACATGTATTTGATTGATGTGTGCCTTTAATGTGTAGATACTTAAGTGTAATGTCTATTTGTATGATGGGTTAAAATAGAAATACCTAAAGATAATAGGAGAGGTTGTCTACATAAGTGGTTGTGGTCTCTAAGTCATACTATTATTCTACTCATTCTGATATTCCATCATCAAAGAGAGTGCACAGAGAAAATTAAAGGATTCACTCCTAAATGTTTTTATTTGGAAGGCTAACCATGAATCTAGAGAACAATCGTGGATTATGGATTCTGGTACACTTTTACATATTTTTGTTATTGATTCTTGATAATACAACATAAATATTCCCGAATTATAAGTTATAGTTTCCACCAAGAGATTATTTTCCTAACATTTCTTTCTCACACTCTCTCCCCTTCACATTGTAAAAATATTCTATTCAATTTTGGCTATTATAATATAACATATGGTAAAAATAAAGATTGCTGGATGATATGCACTTGTTCTTACCTTCTCAAGACTCGAATTCGAGTGGTTACCCAAATAGAATGTCAAGCACCCTTAGGGTATTAAATTACGCTTATGATTTCCTTATGTTTCAAAATGTATCATGTAAAACTTATTTGAGTTTTATGTTTTATTATAACAAAACTAGCATTTTATCTAATTAAAGTTAAATCCAACTACAAGAGACTAACAACCAAGAAGTTTTGGATGATTTTTTGAAAATAAAAAAACTTAAAACTAGCATAGACCCTCGGAATTGAAGAGAAAGTTATATATAAATATAACAGCAAGAAACTCGTGATTTAAGCTTTGCCAGAGAGTTTGTTGGTGCTTAGCCATTGAAATATTAGTCGGCAAAATAATCAATCATCCGACTTTTTGCATTTTCCCTCTCTTATTTAAGCTCGCAATGATCAGTATCACGACCTGGCTTTAACCTCTAATTAATGATCACCATTAATTGTAAGAAACATAATTGCCAAAAAGAAGAAAAGAAAAAAGAAGCAGTGATTCAAGACAAAGAACACTTGATTTTGATTTTTATGTCAACCGGAAATTACATTTTAAGGGATACACCAACAGTGGAATTTATTAACCCCGAAAGGATCATAGGCTATCTTATTCATAATTTTAATCCTATAGATTAAAGAGCAGCTAGCTTGGTCCGTTATTTAGAATAATAATACTAGCTGATTACGGTACATTGATTACACAGACGTTGTTCTTTATGTAGCTGGAATTATCACGACAGGAAAATCTGGCTCATCATCACGAACCAGAACCAGACGTCGAACGCCATCCCGATAAGTCCCAACCAAAGTTAGCTATCAATCACAAGAGTTTTTCTACTTATGGCGGAAAAAGACCAAGATGAATTCATTTAATTGACTGAATCCTTTTATTATGCTGCAACCATTATTTATAATACTAAACATAACAAACTCAGCCCATAATCACGGCTGCAATCAAAGTACGTAAACTGAAATAACACCTTTGCTATTTTTATGAAACACAAAGCTAAACAACAGCTACTAAGGATTTGATCTTATCCTCAATCCTTGCACGATCGTTATTGTCACATGAAATCATGCATGCATGAACCATGCAAAGACAAGGCTTAAGTCTTCACGTCATGTACTTGGGATTTGGCTAATGCCCTCTACTGGACTTGTGTGGCTCCAGTGACTACTCCTTATCATTATCCCTTCCTCGGAAAGCACCCTTGTCCTCAAGGGTCATGTAAGGAAATTATCGCTGTAGCAATGCCGTGTCTTCCCAGGTTATTCTATTTTGTTTTCTTCTCCATGTAGTTCCTCTACCATGAATTCTTCATACAAACCATCTTCCGGTGTCGTTCCGTATTCCAGGATCAGTAACTGTGCCATGGTACACTTGTGGCTGGCGGTGAATTTATCATTACAATTGAAGCACAATCCCTGGGCTTGCCTTCTCTGCATCTTTTCCCATGATAGCCTCTTATAAGGTGTTGTTGGTGTGGCTCGATTTGGAGCAAATGGTGAATAAATAGGAATTGGTGAGCTGATCATTATCATTTGTCGTGCTATTTGATCATCCTTTATACGTGCTAGACTAATGGCTTCCTAGAATATGCGGGGTCTGAACATACGGATGTCTTCTGTAATCTCTGGTTGCAAGCCCCCCATAAATGTTCCCACAAATGCTTTTTGAGACCACCCATGAACCCGATTCCCAAGCCTTTCGAACTCCTTCTGATATTCACAATACGATCCCCTCTGCCCGACCTGAGACAAAGCTTCGTCAAAATCCTCACACTCTGTCGGCCTAAAACATGCCCATAGTTCCTCAACGAATATTTTCCACGTAACTGGTCGCTTTTCTTCTTCACAACCCCTTCGCATCCATTGCCACCACTGATTTGCCTCTCCCTCCAAGTGATATGCGGCCAAGGTTACCTTGTGTTCATCCATAGTTTCTTGATATTCAAAGTACTAAGATACCCTGTTGTACAATTCTGTTGGATCATCGCCGGCGAAACGGGGAAATTCTAGCTTAGTAATCCGTGTTGGGAGCAGGGGCTGCCCTGTATCTCTTTCTTCACGAATAGGTTTTGAAGAGCTTAAATTTTCAGCGAAGTCACAACTGGTGGTGCCCTTGGTTGCACTGTTTGATTCCACGAATAGGTTTTGAAGAGCTTAAATTTTCAGCTAAGTCACAACTGGTGGTGCCCTTGGTTGTACTGTTTGATTCCACAAGCTTGCTTATTGACTCCTCAAGACGCTGCAGCTTGTCGTTGATTCCCACCTCCATCCGTTCCATTCTGTTCTGCAAGCTCCCAAGATCAGCTCCAATTCGTTCAATGTGTTCCTTGTAAGTCGTCATTGATAGCTTTTCTTTGATACCAAATGATAGGTCTCAACCACAGTTAGCCATCAATCACAAGAGTCTCTTCTAAATCACGGTGTAAAATGTAGTTTTTACATCAAACTAAACTAGTTCAAGATTAAATTGTGCAACTATGGCTAGCAAAATTTGAATAGACGAGTACCATATTATAGTCTATTCCTTCTTTGGGAGTGTAACCCTTCATTATCAATCTAATCTTGTATTAAATTTCATTCTTATGAGAAAATCCTTCATTCTTTGCATAAACCCATCTGTACCCAATTGCCTTCTTTTCTTTAGGCAGTGTAACTAACTCCCAAGTTCCATTTTTATAAAGAGATTGCATTTCTTCATCTATTGCTAACTTCTATTGTATGCTTTCAAGGCTATTTATTGCTTCTCTGTAAGTGGAAAGAGCATCATCATCTACAACTGGAAGTGCATAGACCATCATATCAACAAAGCGAGCAGTCATAAGAATTTCCCTTGGTGGCCTTCTATATGCAATTGAATCTTATTACTATAAAGGTGCCTAGGTCAGAACCTCTTCTTCATCTTCGGTCGATGGACAATCACTATCCGTCTGATCGACACCAACTGGATCATTTTTAACCTCTTCAAACTCCACCTACTACAAAGTTGTACTGGTCTTATCATCCTCTTGAGCATCTTTTTGTTTCAACATAGTTGATTCATTAAAAGTTATATCTCAGCTAAAAATAATCTTTTTTGCAATAGGACACCAGAGACGGTACCCTTTTACTTCACCAGTTATACCCGTGAATAATGCTTTCTTTGCTTTGGGGTTTATCTTAGATTCTTTTACATAATAATAAGCAGTGGAACCAAAAACATGTAAAGAGTCATAATCAGTAGGAGGTGTTGTAACATGTTCTCTTGCTATTGGTGTCAATGTGCAAGTGTACATAACAAGTAATATAATGATGAATATTCAAAATTATCTCCACAGGGATTGATGTTATCAGACTTGCTACAACAATCTCAATATTGCAGTTTTGCCTTGATTGAAAATAGAACGAATAATTAAACTAATAAACTAATTAATTAAAATAAAATGCAATAAACAAAAATGCAAGAAAGCAAACTTTCATGTCTCACATAAGGATAAAATCAATAGGAATGAAGTAGTTGAGTAATTAAACTCTATCAATGGTTTTGACTATTTCTTACAATTTTAGGTTCAATTGCTGTAGCATCTGCTACAGCACTAGGGCAGAAATCTTATGTATCCTCAGCATTCGTTTGTTGGATGTCTTATATCTTTATGCAACTTAACAGTGACTAACTATTATGCCAGCATACGATATAGCATTACACGCTTAGGTTCTATTTACCCTACAAGATGAATATTTATGTTTAGTTGATCACTAATTTTAGATTAAGCATGGCCCTTTTGGAATCAAGTGAAACTCACTCAGGAAACCCAATCTAAAACCAAGTATTACTCTGATATGTTTCACTAAGATAGGCCCTTTTGTGGCTCTTTCTTAGGTTGTATCATTAAGGAAAAGCAGACAATATCTTACCAGGTCTGGGTTGGGCCATGAGACTTTTGAATCATGAATTACTGAACTAAACTTTACCCTTGTCTGCTTGCCCAGAACACAATGTTAACAAAATTCCAATTTACAAGAATTTGGATTAAGACTTGGATTAAGTCGTCATGATTCTTTAACTGGATTGAACCTATTCCCATGGTTTTACAAGCATAGTCATTGCCCATAAAAATAACTCGACCGTCCAACTCTTTAAAGCTAGAAAACCAGCCTTTGTTAGGAGACATATGATAGGTACAACCCGAATCCAAAATCCACTTATCTGAGTGACATGTCACCATACTTTGCTACACATACATTAGAAGTAGCATTGCCCTATTGTAACTTAGGACAATTATTTTTCCAATGCCTTTTCTCGCAACAAAAAGTAAATTCATATTTTGCAGGCCTCCTTTTAAACTTGCTCTTTCTTTCTAGATTTGCGGCTTTGTGAATGTCTTCTCGCTATCAATGCTTCTACAACTGTATCTCTGTGAACTTTTCTGTCTTTTTTTTTATCTCAAAGTTATACATGCAATGCACTGCATACAGCATCTCAGGTTTCAAAATCACTAATAATTTACTTTTAAAAAAAAAAACTTGCCTGTTTAATTTGAACCAAAACCTTTTCTCCTTTTGCTGCTTTTTTTTGCTTTCATAAAGCCCAACTTCAACCAAAAACTTCAACCCTAAAAGAAATCAAAATCAGGGTTTTCCATGCAGAAAGAAAAAAGTATTATAAATAAAGATAAAACAAAATCTTTTCTAAGTCACGAGTTCTTTGCATATCACCCTCCATGGATCCCACATTGATATTGGCTTTGTCACTTCATACTACTCAGGCAGCAACGGTGGCGAAATCATTCTCTCCAAGCTCAACATTAAAAACAATAAAATAGCCCCCACAAAAAAGCCCTAATTGTTGGATTCGAACTTTAAAAAAAACCCTAGCTTTGCCCAAATTCTTCACAATACTTTATGGTTTAGGGGTATTTTAGCTCAAGGATGGCAATTTGAAGGTTGACAACGGCGGCTGAGGTAGACCATTGTTAGAGAGAGAGAGAGAGAGAGAGAGAAGGAAAAGAGCTTCAATTTAGAGTAGGAAGCGGCCGTGGGGATTGCTTTTTTACCTCTCAAAAATTTTCGATTTTAGGTTTACATATATCCTTCCATTAAAACGACATAGTCTCTAGGTAATTTAATTTAATTTAATTTTTAGTATTATTTACTTATTAAGTGAACAATAAAATCCAACTCGTGGCCCGTGGTTAGCGTTTAAAATTAAAAAGTTAAGGTTTAGAGGTCTTCAGTTTGATTGCAAGTGGATACAAAATTAAAATTTTATTTTTCTAATTACTAATACCTTCGTAACACAAATCTTTGATATTGAATTTACAGACACTATAGTATCAAAAATTTGTGATATTTATTTGTTAAACACGGAAAATGTTCAAAATACATGTAATTAGACAAATGTTAGTAAATGCCATTTTTCTTGTAGTGAATACATTTTATTTTGCATCCTAATCCTTTTATTTAAACAAAAGCCACCCCTTCAACCGTGTGATGCTTCTTCGGTCAATATTCAAATTGATTTAGTTTAATTTAATTTCTTTTATTTCTTTTCCTTCTGTTTTTTCCCAAATGCCCCAATTTAATTTCTCTTTAACTTTATTTACTTTAATAATCTCCAAATGCGCCTGCGATTACAAAATGCAAAAGATTGAGATAAAAACTACTAATAAAATATAAATTAACATAAAATTAAATGAGGATGCATTAAAATAATTTATATAAATTATAAGCACAATCATAGGACGAGGTGATTTTACAAAAAATAATTTCTAAAAAAATTTAATAAATACTAAAATTAACTTTTAATTTTTTAAAACTACTTTTGAACCTCTTAAAACCAATCCCAAATCAGCACTAAGAGGTAATGACCTCTTGGCTCTACAAATTTTTCCAAATAAGCTGCAAGTAATCATGTTATCACTTAGAACATATGTATAGAATTTGTGCACCTTAAAATTTTAAGACTGTAATTCAATTTGATATTACCTTAAATCTGGAATTTAAATCAAATATTAAAACAAAAAATAAATGATGCTACAGGCCTACAGTTATCATCCATATGATCATAATACGGTGGTTCGTTATCTAATGGAGTTCTTACACTCCAAACTTATGTAAGTCACGGCTGAAAATTTTTAAATGGTGATTTAATTGATCTAATGGAATTCTTATGCTCCAAATTCACGTAACTTATGGCAGAAAATCTCATTACATCCCCTAGTTTTCTCTCCTTGCCGACGTTGACTTTGGAACAAGAACAATAATAATAATAATAATAACAGTGAAAATTAACAGCTTTTACTTCAATACTATTACAAGTTTCGTTCAAAAGATCAAAGGCTAGCTATGACAGTTTTATTTAGGAAAATTATCCACCGTCCACCCGTTTTTTTCAACTTTTTCAAAAATACACAATTCTTTTTTTTTTAGCTGGAATCCACCTAGAGTTACATTTTTTTTTACTTTTCCACTTCTGTTTAGATATCGTTAAGAAAACTAACAGAATATTGTTTAAATGACTTTTTTACCCTCAAATATAAAAGATATTTTAACCACGAACCACCTGTTTTTTCGTATTTTTTCATAAATACACAATTCTTAATATTTTTTTTGAACTCCACTTAAAGTTATATTGTTTTGCACCTATCTACCACTGTGTCGTTGTGAAATAACAATTTTACCCTTATGATGTTAGCAAAGTTATAACGGTCTTCAAACGAAAGTGGAAAAGTGAAAAGAAATGTAACTTCAGGTGGATTCCAGCAAAAAAAAAAAAAGAATTGTATATTTTTAAAAAATGGTGAAAAAACGAGTGGACGATGGATAATTTTCCTTTTATTTATTAAGTGATTAAACGTCAAGAAGGCCCGGGCCATTATTAGGTAGAGTAATAATACAAAGGCATTCAAGACACCCATCCACCAGATCTTTCATTAGCGGGGATTATAACAACAGGAAACACAGGCTCGTCATCCGCTTTGAGAGCCAAACGTCGAGCACCATCTTCATCAGAAACTCCAACATTCTTGTAGAAAGATACGCAGGAAGCGCAATCTTGTATGTGTCTGGAAAAGAGTAACCACACGTTAATTAAAAAAAAAAATGACAGAATCTTCAGCAAGATAATATAATAAGCTCACGTGCGTTAATTGATTTTGTCTTTGCGAACACGTATATATCAGTATCTTTATTTGATTTTAAGTATGAATATAGTCCATAATATAGAGTCAAACTCATGCACTAACAGAGACCAGCTTGCACTGGCAACAGGTGTAAGGGAATTATCCCACATCAGCATAGAACATTTACTTATAATTACTAAACTAATAACATAAGCTCAAGCAACCCTTAACTCAAAAGGTTTTAAGTATGATTCGGCTGTTAGTAATATGCCCTAAAGGCCAATTAAATGATGTTTGCTTTTAGGGAATTATTGTATTTGATTAGCATTTTGATATTTATAAAATGGAAAAGTGATTAACATTCATAAATTAATTTAATGAATATAGTCCAAGAAGTAAAATAGTTAAGGAATACATTCTCGAGTATGTCGAGAATATGAAACGTGTATCCTTTGTACTATACTTCTAAAATAGTTCCTAGTGGAGGATTTATGATTGGACATTATAAATTCCTATAAACACTAGTATGTGTTATGACTCCTTATGGTATGTGATACTAAAATGGATGGTGAGTTTCATATCATTGACATGAGATGTCAAGTCAAATACATAAGTACTTGTTGCAAGAACAAGTTTACTGAACTTGACCAAATATAATGAGCCGTATGGTTTTGAGTGTTAATGGCTTATTATACATTGTGATAGATACTATGTTTAGTAATGGTCTTTAGACCTGAGGCATCACAGATATCTTGTACATAGACATCCTGATATGTGAAAGCATAATGATTAATTCCTAATCAAGGAAGAGATCTAGCAATAGCTGTCACGGTTGGCTGTGTATGGAGACAAGTGTATGGCCAATATGGAATTCATCACTTTATAATATACAAAAAAGGATGTCCCTGTGAGATAATATGAATTGGCATGAGAAATCCTTGGCCAAGGTGAAATATATTTGAAGGAGTTCAAATTATATTATCATGCCAAGTTCATTTAAATTTATTTTGAGATAAAGCATAAATGCTTAACATATTAAACCATAAGCCGTGCTTTTCTCTGGACATAGATGATGAAGAGACCAAGACATAGAGATACAATGGAATAGGTTCTATAGATCCAACAATTCTTGTTATTTGGGTGGTTGTGAAAATCTTTTTGGTGTCACTCATGACTTGTAGAAACCTTAAGATCATTATTGGTAAAGCGTATTACCAATGTATCTTAAGGTCATTAGAAAAGTTCTAATTGATGACTAAAGAGTTTAGCATCATTTAATGAATAAAGAGTTATCATTAAAATAGTTCTACTACCTTATAACAAAGAACCTAAAAGGTCACACACCTAATAGAAATGAAAAAGGAGTTACTAGAAAATGAGAAGTTAAATTTCCTAATTTTAGGAAAATCGGTATTTATATAATAATTCATTGAGAATGAATACATATATATTTATATATATATATCTTAAATATGATTTAAGATAGAAATTTAGATGTTCCATAAATAGTTTAAGGAACATAATAAATTTCATAAATCCTCAAACATTATATATAATATCGAGCACGTTAAATGACCGTTTTGGACATGTTCCGGTTCATAAATGATTATGGACTTCTAAACCAATTTTGGGTTTAGAATTTTGGGCTTTTATTGGACCTAATATGGATTAGGAGAAGGCATAAGAACATGTCACAAAAGAAGCCCACATTTAACCATTTGATGTGATCAAATGGAATTAATTAATTAAAGATAAAATTAATTAATTTAGCTATTAATTTATTCATAATAATTTGATTGAATAAATTATTGAAATGATAAGATCACTTTCAATAAATAATGGCTTAGTGGGTTGGTGTATCACATGATAATGTTTGGTGCCATTATTAAAAGGATAATGGTAGCTTTATTTGGTGGAATGAGTCATCATGAACTAGCATTCATGTTTCTTCATTATCTCTCTCATTTCTCAACGAAAATTGGTGATTCCAAATCCTATGAACTCCTAGAACATTTCTAAGTGTGGACTGATTAGAGGCATCACAATTGGGGTGCTTTAAGGATCTCAAATCGTGGCAAAACAGAAGCTGTTCGTGCAGTAGTCTATTTCCTGAACAGTGTTCGTAGCTTGTTGTTTTCAGTCATTTTCTCCTACCTCACGAAGTCGTTTCTGAAACTACAAGTGAGGTAAACAAACTTCAATCTTTACTCTTGATTTTAGTTTTTGAATGAAGCCGATCCGAGGTTTCTAGAGCTTCCGCCATCCGTTTTAATTTTACTGCGCAAAAGTTGCGTTTTCAGGAACCTCATGGACAAATGTTGTCCATCATCGGCGGCTTCTATTTTACTCACCTGGAAATCATCCGGATTTCTCAAACTTAAACCACTTTAGTAAAGTTTGAGCTGCAGGGTTTCCTGCAGATCCACCAGTTGTTATAAACCATTTTCCTCTCGATTCATCATACTTGTCAACTTTCCCTAGTGGTAGGTCAGTGCAGCGAATCGCTCTAGAGACTTTCACATTCAGATCCATGGCTTCATAGATAATACTAGCGTTGTTATAAGATGTGAATCTTAAAGGGACTCCTTTACGTAAATCGGATCTTTCTTGGGTAACATCAAGTGGGCAGATACTGTTTCTCCCCGTGAAGAGGGTGAGACCACCACCGCCTGCTCCTCGGATTGCTGAGACCACATAGTAGTTTAGCTTTGCTTGGACCTCGTTGCGTTGATATCAAGCAAAGGGTCTGGGCGTCCCACAAGAGGCTTTGCGGAAAATGCAAGGAGATGGAAGGAGATTGCCGTCACGAAAGGAGTCTTCATTTTGTTACTTGATCAGTTTAACATACAAGAGTTCGAATTTATAGAGCTCTGGAGCTCAGATGACAAGGTATACTGTTGCCTGCAAAAAAGATGCATGATTTAAGTCATTTTCATCTTCATTATTTCATTTACTTTTTAATTTTTACCATTTTGTATGATTTCATGGAATCGCTCTCACTTGTTTTTTTGAGCTTTTTAAAAAGTACACTTTTTTTTGTTGGAATCCACTTGAACTTACATTTCTTTTCACTTGTCTACTGTCATTTAGAGATTGTTAAGAAAACTAATGGAATATTGTATAAATGATTTTTTTACCCTCCAATGTAAAAGAGAAATCATCCACCGACATTTTTGTATTTTCAAAAATACACAATTTTATTTTAATTTTTTTTTTGCTGAACTCCACTTGAAGTTATATTGTGTTGCACTTATACACCACCGTGTCATTGTGAAATGATAATTTTACCCTTATGACGTTAGCGAAATTCTAACGGTGTTATAACGAGAGTGGACCAATGAAAAAAATTTTAACTTCAGGTGGAGCGTTGCAAAAAAAAAAAAAAGATTTGCGTATTTTTGAAAAATGGTGAAAAGACAAATGGTCAGTAGATAATTTCCCTTAATTTTATCATTTAGATACATATCTAGTCACATAACTTAGGAAATTACTAATTTTCTACCTTACGTAAAAGGCCAAAAGAATTGCTATTACTTTGAAATTTACCATATTTGATATAGAGATTTATTCATATTTCAATTAAATTATCGAACACCACCTTATTTATAGCTGACTGTAATTAACTCCAAAATAACCTACACAATATAATGCTCGGTCATGTTATAAGTTAGAAAGTATAAGGTAAATATTCCTTTAATCTTTAGGGAATTTCAGCCAATTACCTAGTTAGTCCCTTTATAATTAAAAAAATGGTCCAAAATGTCTTTCTTGTATTATTTCCTTTTGAAAGTTATTTAATTGTTCTTTACTTTACCTATTGCATGACAGATTTATTTTAAATTTTAAATTATGTTAGAGTTAAAATTTCAAAAAATTAAGCCTCGAGAAGTTAGATCCAACAATAAATCTAGTAATAAGGGTCAGTTTAGTAATGTTACAGTTTTTAAAATAATTTTTATTAGTTGAATTGTAAAAATAATCAGCTGTGATAAGAGTCAGTTAAATGTTTGATAAAATTTATTTTAAAAGGAGTGGAGTTATTTGCACTCTAAGTATTACTTTAATCACTCTATTACTTTGCAAACTCACACATTAATTATAAAAAATTAAGTTTTATTTTGTACACGTTTAAAAATTCCAAAAAGATCCCTATCCTTAAATTATTTAAGTTAACTCTATTTGCTTCAAATACTAATAATAAAACTATTGAACACACTAATTTTAAAAGATTTAACATATCCTTACAAATTAAGTTGTAAACAAATTATTTAACATAATTTTAGTTATTAGTTTTTTTTTGAATTTTTCACCCAAAATAACTTGTAATAAGAATATAATAAAAACAATTTCATAAATACTAGGAAAAAAAAAGGAAAAGGAGGAGAAGAAAATGAAGAGGCGATGAAGAAGGGCCAAAGCCAAAAATAAAAAAAAAATCTTTTAGAGTAGTTTTGTTTCATTTCATTTTTTTAAAGTAAAAAGCACCACATATATTTTGTAGTCAAAAGCTTTCTCAAAGATAATTTATCCATTGTTCGTCTAAATATTAATTAAGTTGTTGAAAATAAAAGTTTTATGATTTAATGTATGAAAATTATTAATTGAATAATGGGTATACTATATAGGTGTTCAAAGTGATTATAAAGTTGACTTATAATAAATTGTCCTTAATAGTAATTCATATTATGGGTATTTTTATAATACAAATTTTTATTGAAATTAGAGTGTTCGAGTAATTTCGGTGCAAATAGCCCCACCCTTTTAAAAGTGTTGTAAGTTTTAAAGTAGTCGTATGTGCTTGGTAAAACTTGTTGTCAAGTTGCTACAAAATATAAATGACTAAATTGGACATAATATTAAAAAATTGTATTTACTTTATTATAACTAAAATAAATATTTTAATTGTGTATATATAATAACTGATAACTAAAATAAATATTTTACATTATTAATTTAATTTTTATTTTGTTATCTCAATATAATTGATAATAATAATAATCTTTTTAAAATTAATGATTTAATTTCCTAATTAATAAGGATAATTTTTTTAGTTTTATAATATATATGAAGATATATATGAAATTGTATTTGGCATAAAAGTGATTTTCAAAATCAAGTTTTAAGAAGTTATTTCATCCCTTCTTTTCAAAATATACTGTAGAATGTAAAGATTTTGTTAAGAGTAATGATATAACCACAAATTTTTGTACAAACTTGTTTTGTACAAACTGATGTGGTATGATAAGATTGGTTGAATTAAATATCACTTGACCCACATAATTTGTTTCTATTATTTTATATTTTCATTTCACCAATAAATTAATGCCATATTAGAGTGTACAAGATAAGTTTGTATAAGAGTTTGTGGCTCTATCATCACTCTTTTGTTAAAAGTGATTTTTAAAAAAATTTACTAATCACCAAGATTAACTCTTAGCTTTTCAAAATCACTTTTAAATCTTTAAAAAACCATCCGAATGGACCTTAAGTAATGCTAGAAATCTTAATAATTGAGTCCAACTGAACTCTTAACTTATGTCACATTCATATATTGAATAATAAAATATTCATTTTACTATTTTTATCATTTTTCCCTATAAAATGAGGTTCTCCAATTAAAAATTATTCAATCACCATTCACGAGTACCCCAAATAATAGCTCACATAGCTCCCCACCCCCCGCCCAAAACCCTATAAAATGTGCTGCACAAGGCCGTAGGCACGGGGTCTAATTTTGAATTTTAAGCAGCAACAAAACATTATCTCCCCCATCCCCTCTCCAAAACACAAAACTCTCAAAACCCTTCACCAAAGATTGACTCGATTAATTTCTTGATCTTTATCTTAAAAAGTAAGAACTATTTTCAAAGTATTATTTATTGTGGTGGTTTAATCAATCATTTTATTTCAGCACTTTGATTGTGTGATCAATCCCTCAACACTTGGAATCCGAGTCTGTATATTTATAAATAGATGTTTATGATTTCGTTGTTTCATACATTAAATTGCTGAGGCAGATATTTTGAGTGTGGACCATCATCCAAATCAATTCCCGTTAAGATACAAATAATTTGTAATAAGAAAGGCATGATGAATATCCAATAAATCTACGCCACAGAATCGGACGGTGCCTTATCCTTCAGACATATTATGCGGAGAAAAAAAGCACAATCATCTCCTTATCTAGTATTACAACGTACAAATTCTCATCTTTGCCAATATGTTAGTGGACAATCAGCTCATTGATAAATTTAGTGAGTGCGACTGTTGTCACCGTTCTAAATATCTCTTGACATCCCTTTTCTTAATTAACCCCATTAAAGTATTTTAAAAAATTATAAAATTCTTTTAACATCTCCATCAATGACAAAAATACCCTTAATTAAAACTTATTAGTGTAAACCTCATTCTCTAATTTCTTTTTGTTTTTATTATTAAACCCCATTTCAACAATAGGATTTCTTCCACTCAAAAGAAAAAACAACCAATTTTCTTCTCTCCATTGCAAACACCAATTGTAAATACTTCACCCAAAAATTCGAGGAAAAAGCAACTTTTTTAATTTCTATAATGTTAGATTTTTTTGAGAAAAAAATTATTTAAATTTTGAGTAGGAATTTAATTAAAATTGTCTTGTCATGTAATTTTAATAAAAGTTAAAATTATAAAATAATTAAAGAGATTTTAAGAGATATTTGGAGGGGTACCGGACGTTTGCCTCAAAACTCAAATCATGTTTGTGTTGAAATCCTTTGTTCCTCATAAATTCCAGATTAAATTATTGAGAAATATGAAAGCGGAGATCACAACAATCCATGGTGATTCGTAGTGATTCTTGAGTGTAGGAGATGGACTTCCAATCTTCTCTTTTCTCTTGAGTTTAGAATTCTCCCTGAGAGGATTTGAGAATTACAGAGGATTTGAGAAAGATTGGGGACCATAACCCTTTATTATATTTTTTAAAAATAACGTGACAGTTACTCATGTTAATTATCACTTTAATGACACTTCAGCCCCTCATTAAAGTCATAATTAAATTATGGTATCTATGCATTTAATCCACAACAATTATACCCTTAGCCATTTAATTAACTTCAAATAGATCACTTAATATATTCTTGGCTTATCAAATAATAGCACACACATTTTATTTATTTCATGTGTGGCTCTAAATATTAGATTAATATAAAATTAATCCAACAGTTTGAGCTTATGAATCTGATCAAACCAAACCCAGCCTTGGCTTAGAGAATAGACCAACAAGCAAGCCTATTTTTAAGTATTTCTTAATGATACTCCAATCAATAAACATATTTGAAGTTTTGAATGACAAAAAATGTTATGTTTAGTGGTTTCTCTAATTATTAATTATCCTACAATTAAGACTTCTTTTATACAAGTTTTTTTTTTATTTTATAATTAACCATACTATATTAATCATTGACTCATTCATAATTAGTCTTTCGCTTTTCAAGAAAAAAATTAAATTCTTTACATCTATTTTGCGAAAAATCATAACTTTTAATATTTTAATCTTTGACTTTTAATATTTTTTTAATTTCTATTAAAACCTTATAATCTCAAAAATTAGTAGACAAAGAATCAACAATAAATAAAAAATTTCTTACTCTTTTCTACAAAAAAAAAAATTTATATTCATTACTCACCTTTGAAGCAAAATAAAAAGTTTCAAGGTGCTACCATTCTACATATTTTATTTTAAATTTATTTTGTTCTTATTTATTTATTCTTGTAATGGTTTCGATGGAAGTGAAAAAGATATTTTCTTGACTAGTTTTAGGATTTTTTTAAGAAACTTTTGATTATTATTGAATTTCAAAATATAGTCAAAGATAAAATGATTTTATATTTCTTTGAGTGTGGAAATTGCTCAACGTAAGAAAGGTTTAAAAAATTCAAGTAAAACCCAAATACTTTAAAGCCAACCTGACCAAACATATCCCACTATTCGATTGAAAAAGGATGGAGAGAAGCCTCCAATATCGAGATAAAGAGATATAAGTGAGGAAAGCAAAATGCTTTTCGAGAGCGAAAGATGTGGTTGAATGAAAATATTACATGGGCTGCGTGATTTATTTTCTATTTTCTTCCAACTAAGTATGTCATGACATGTTAGCGTGTACAAAGATAGTTATAGCTAGCATTACTCATTAATTGATCACATATTCATTCTTATCATATTGGCATTGCTAGTAATTCAATTAATGGATTGTAAGAGGTAATTTTGATGTGATAGCTATCATCCCCCACTTAGGGATGCAAGTTTTAAAATTTCGATCCAGATTTGATTTTTCCTGTACGAGTGATAGTTTGCCCACATTTTTTTGATCGAATGTAAACCGCCAATCAGTTTACAATTTGGTATTGAAATTAATTTGTCACATTGATAATTTAGGATGGGAACCGAGATGGAGCTAAGCATATGTTTGGTCCAAAGAAATGAGAGCTGAGGAGAGGAGAGGAACAAAAAAGAGAGGAGAGAGAAAATGAGAGAGAAAGAAGGTCAATATCTTACATTATTTGATTTAACATGGAATTTATCTTTTCTCTCCTTATTTCTTTTCCTCTCCTACTTTTCTTTCTTTTCATTTCTTGAAACCAAGGCCATAAAATCTTGAAACCCTGATTGGGATCTTGTTTGAACTGATTTTTTTTTTCAGTTTTATGCTAGTTTTTGTTCAATTTTTTTTTTTTTGTAAATTCGATCTTTAAGACAACAATTACACTACACAATGAGTCATTTTATTTGTATTTAGGTGTTAAATGTTCGAATTAGTTATAATTTTGACGAAATGAATGTGATCGGAACGCCTTTTTCATACATACATACATATATACATATATACATACTCCTAAAGATAGTCATGATTAATTCTTTGAATTTTAAAATATTAAATAGTATATATATGGTACAAGAGTTGGGCTTTTGGGACACCTCAAATATCCTCTTAAAGCACCTTTTTCCAGCTTTATTTACTTTGATTTCAAAAATATCCTTTAATCAGCACTCCTAACTTACTATTATTTCCTATATTTTTAAAGTAGTTTCTCACTCTTAAAATCATACTCTCCTATTTATTTCCTTTGCAACATTTAGCAAAAGGTTCTTTTATTTATAAATTTATGAATGAGAATCATTGACTTAAATTTTATGGTTTGAAAATAGTTTCACATATAGAAATAATTAATTTGCAAACGTGAGAAAATAAAATTGAAAAGAAATTGGTTTAGATTTTGGCAAACAAATTAGATACATGAGGCCTTTAAAAAAAAAATAGTTACATGAGAGATCACATTCGACTCAAAAAAAAAAAAAAATTATATAACAAGTTTGTGTGAGGTTTAAAGAGTTTAAAAAATTATTAGTTTAATTAGATTTAAGTTAGTCTACAGATGTAATTTCAATAAAAAAGGAGTTTTATAATGATATTGAAGGAGTGGTAATAGCTCCAATTATCTTACAAATACTCCTAAATACACACAAATTTGCTCAACGAATCTCGAGCCCAACCCAATACCTATATAGAGACCTGCCTCAAGGTATCGAAGCTTAAGTCCAGCGTAGAAGTATGAAACCAAACAAAAGAAGAAATAAATATGCTCCTACACATGAAAATATTTGAACCCTCAATCATAATGATAAGGAATGAGCTTTTCATCAACTCAATAATTGGTTGATTTTTTTTCTCTTTTGAAAACTATTCTGGTTGTTTCCTCAATCATTTCAACAATTTGGTACAATCAAACAAACCTTTCTCTATATCATTTCATAAGTGATATTATTGATGCATATGTTTAGAGTGTGAGCAAATTGAAGAATTTTCAATTAACCTTACAAATCTGGCAGGATATACCGTTATTGTTGTCACTACTCTGTCAGCCTTAGAACTAGTGTCAAACTTGGCCAAGTGGTTAGAGCAACTGCCCTCACTTGTTTGAGTACAGCTGTTCGACCCCCCATAAATGCATTATATGGGGATTTATTCCTTAGTTATTAACAATTGAATGGAGGCAGTGTATAAAAATTTGGGTAGTGCTTCATAAGAATTAATGTCAACTAGTCTCCGTCATAATCTAATTTATAAATATTAGTTATAATCTTATATAATATGAGTTGTAATCTTGAACAATAATCTCATGTAATAAAAAATAAATAAAAAAACTAATGCAGGACCTACACAAGGAAAAAAAATCCCTATTAGCTTAAAATTATCTTTTTTACTATGTACAATCTTCAATTTTTTGTCATCTTGAAAGAAGTACCTGAATAAATGAATCAATATTTTATTTTTTTAAGGCCCCACTAAACAAATTGAAAGTATCAAAATATGTTCATTTCTTTTAATTTTAACATATTTTCGAAAATTTCTCTTGCTTTGGGTTTTAAGGTTCTATTAAGCCAATTGGTTGCCTTTGTCACTTGTTGGGGCTCTTTATCATTTCTTAGAGTGTGGACAATTTAGGTTTATAGACTGCCACAATCAAACTAATATAGATTTTTGTTGTATTGATTTTAATTCAATAAATTCTTTCGCTTCGGAAAGGCCCATTAAAATAAAAAAATACTAAATGTTAATCTTAGGAGAAATAAAATTTAACAATAGTATTTATAATAAAATGTTAAAATTTTCAAGGAGTATAATTTTTTTCCATTACAAATAAAATCAAAACATAGAAAAAATTGTATAAGTCACAATGATTTTTAGTTACAAAAGATTTTGCCAATTATATGAATCAATCAAATTCATTTGAGATGAAATTGTTAAATTATCTAAAAAATTGGGAGAGGGATTTCTTGAAGTATTTTACAAGCTGAAGGAATGTAATATGCCATTGAACTAAACTGTAGGATGTAGAGGGCATTTAAAAATAAAATAATTTAAATATTTAATCAATTTTTTTCCAAATTTTTAAAAAATACTATATAAAATCAATAAATTAATGTTATTATTAATTTTCATGATTATTAAGTTCAATAATAAATTAAATTATTAAATGGTTAATTTTATTGATAAATTATTAAATATACAAGTAATGAAAAAATCTCAAAATTTAGTAGAAGTAAAAGTGCCATTTTAATTATATCATAGATAATAAATAAAAAATAAATTTAGTTAAATCATAATTAATTAATTAATATTAAGTATAAATAAAAAATTGATATAAATGAAAGTCTCATAAATAGACAAATTTTCTTTCTTTAACCTTGTTCCAACTAAACCCATGTGTAATTTAGGATTACTAATTCCATAATTTTAGGATTAAACTCAAACTTAGTACCCCTTAGTGCAATCCAACTAAGCTTACCAAATATGGTATAAATATTTTATCCTATAATTAGTCTAATTCCATAATTAATCCTAACATCGAAACATTGCCAATAGTACAAGAGTTGAAACATTGCCAAACTTTGATTCGAAATTTGTCCTTTTAATCAACACTTTTAACTTATTTATTTCGTTTCTTTTAAGTGGTTTTTTCACTTTTTAAATCATACTCTCCTATTTATTTCTTTTGCAATATTGAACAAAAACTTCTTTTGTTTATAAATTTATGGATGAGAATCATTGACTTGAAAATTATGGTTTGAAAATAGTTTAAAGTGTAGAAATAGTCAATCTGCAAATGAAAGAAAGTAGAATTGAAAAGAAATTATTTTAGATTTAGGGCAAAAATAAATAGATGATGAAAGCTCATATCTTAACTACCAAAAAAAAGAGAAAAAAATGGACTATGAATCAGGTGGGTTGATATATGAGTGATGATAGAGCCACAAACTATTGTACAAACTTATCTTGTACACACTGACATGACATTAATTCATTAGTTGAATGAAAATATAAAATAATAAAAACAAATTATGTGGGTCAAGTGATATTTAATTCAACCAATCTTATCATACCACATCAGTTTGTACAAAATAAGTTTGTACAAAAATTTGTGGCTATATCATTACTCTTGATATATATATATATATATATATAAAGAGTTAGAAAAAAAAATTTATATTGATTACTTTAAGTTGATTTAGATTAGTCCTTTAATGTAATTTCAATATGTTAGGATTATGTGCTCTTTAAAGCAAATTGATTTATTTATAATAAGTACATTTTCTAATAAATAAATTATTTGACATATTTTTCAAACATTTTAATTACGTAAATATTTTGAATAAGAACGTTTAATAGTATTATATGCATTTATATGATCATCATATAAATTCACAGAAGTCATAAATAAAAGTTATCTTATAATTAAAAAATTGTGTCCATCGTTGATAAATAGAATTGAATGCTCTATTTATGTTTAGGCTATAGTAAATTAATTCAATAATTTGTCTTAATCACATACAAATTTACTAATACAGTTTGACTATATTGAATTGGATCACATATGAGATTTAATTAACCTTGAAATGACTATCAAATTTAGGGGTGGCAAAACAGATAAACAAATCGAATCATAATGGAGTTGGGTCAAAATTCTACTTATTCGGATTTGATTCATTTATTAAACGAATATTTGGTTTGTTTGTTTACGTCGTTTATTAGAATTAATAAATGAATCGAATCGAATCAAGATTCATTTATTATTCCTTTAATAAATAAAGTAGCATATTAGAGTATATACATAATTATGCGACATAACTCCGCACCAAATGTAATGCATGAGTAAACATGGAAATCATACAAACACGACAAAACTGTACCAAATAGTACCCAGGGTAAATAACCCTCAATACTCGCCGGAACCATCACTGCACAAGTAGAGTAGGGAATAACCTCTCAATTCTCAGCGGAATTTTACTACATTGCACGGGTAGAGTAACCTAACTCTCAATAAGTATGAGCAAAACTTATGGGGAAGGGTACAAATATAGTCACTGGCAATCACATTTCATGACTCAATTAAAGCTATGCATACATGTAATCATAACATGATAAATCATATTATCAAACATAAATGCTTCATGGAATATATAATAGTAATAATAGTATCCACTCACAAATCATGTTTTACTCTGGGATTCGTTGGGGCTCCTGTGGGTTCCTTAATTCTTGGATTTCTCCTAAAGTACAGGTTTAAAAAATTAATTGTTACAACTGATATAAAAACCTATATGTATGATGTAAATTAAATCATAACTACTTAAATAGTAAAAATCTGTTACCCGCTAATCCAACATATATAATTCTAACTATCGAATTTCAGTTCTTGTAATTCTATTTTTTTTCTTTTCCTTACTCTCGGCCTCTTTTTCTTTCTTCTAAGTTTCCTTTTTCTCTTTTCATTCCCTTTTCTTTTCTTTCTTTCTCTCTTTTTCTTTTTCTTTTCTGTCTCTGTCTTGGTCTCGGTTGCAAGTGAATCCATGAACAAGCAGCTCTTAAGCATGCAAGTGGAACGTAAATATGGCAAGCAAAAAGGTGAACTAGACAGCTCATATTACATGCAATAGGCAGCCAGCCGCTTAATTTACTACGCACATGTGGCTTCTCTTTTTTTCTTTTCAAGCAGTGCATGACAATTGCTCTTGACTTATAAAAATTTTATCCTCGAAATTTACATATCTGACTAAAATTAATATGGGTACTGTGACGGCATCTGTTCTTCACGCTCCCAAGTGGCCTTTTTTGTAGTGTGACCCTTTCACATCATCTTAACAAATGAGATCGTCTTATAACATAAAATATGTTGTTTTCGATCAAGTATCTGAATTGGTTCCATTTCATAAGTCAAATCCACTGCCATCTAGACTGGTTCTGCATCTAAAACATGAGAAGGGTTAGGAATATAGTTCTGCAGTATCAAAACATGAAAAACGTCATCGACTCGTTATAACACCAGAAGCAAAGCCAAGTGCTAAGCAATTGAACCAACATGCTAAATAATCTTATATGGGTTTATATAACAAGGGATCAAGTTTCAAAATTTTCCAAATCGAAGAATGCTCTTCGAAGGAGAAATCCGTAAGTAAATATCCCAGGAAAAATCCCTAAGTAAACTTTATCACCCACTGCAAACTCAAGTGGCCTCTGACGCTTATTTGCATAACTCTTCTGTCTGTCCTGTGCTGCCTTTAACTTTTCTTTGATAACATTAATGTCCTCATTAGTACTTTGGATAATTTTTTACCCTAACAACTGAATTTCCCCGATTTCATCCCAACAAATTCGAGTCCAACACTTCCTTTCGTATAGAGCCTCAAACGGTGCCATCTGAATACTTGACTGATAGCTATTGTTATAAGTAAACTTTATCGAGGCAAGTATATAGCCTAATTATCTTGAAACTACATGACACATACTTGAAGCATATCTTCCAAAATCTGAATAACCCGCTTTAATTGCCTGTCTGTCGGTAGATGAAAAGTTATAGTAAAATTTTAATTTAGCACACATAGCTTGCTATAAACAAGGTTAAAACCTGGAAGTAAACCACGAGTCTCTATCTGAAACAATAGACACAAAAGTTCCATGCAAGTGTACTATTCCTTTTACGTATAAATTTACTATCATATTATAAGAGTACATGCTCTTGTGAGGCAGAAAGTGGGCAAATTTTGTGAGACGATCAACAATAACCTATACGCTATTATAGCCACTACTAGTACGAGGAAGTCTTATTACAAAATCCATGGTGACGTGCTCCCTTTTCCACTTAGGAATAGATAGCGGTTAAGATTCCTCCGCAGTCTCTAATGTCCTATCTTAGCTTGCTAATAAGTTAAACAATGTGTTACAATTCTGCTATCTCTCTCTTTATCCCCTGTAACTAATAATCCTTTTCAAAATACGATACATCTTTGTGCTACCTAGGTGCATAACACATTTCGAACTTTGTACTTCTTTTAAATGCTGTTTCTTCAAATCTGAATTATTCGGCACACAGAGTTTACTGTCCAAAACTAAAGTACCATAATCTCTCAGTGAAAAGTTAGTTTGTCATCTGTTCTTCACATATTCTTATATTTTAATCAATTTTAGATCTTAATCCTGCATCTCTTGAATCTAATTGATTAAAATCGGCCTAATCGGAAATGTGTCAACAGTGCTTTATTTTGACCCAATGCCAATTCTTTATCCAAAGACCTCAAATTGATTAACAATGGAAGTTATGACACATTTAAGTGGGAGACCAAACTTGAAGACTTTCTACTCAGAGTATCAACTACCACATTCGCCTTGCCTAGATGGTAATTAATAACACAATCATAGTTTGCAATGAACTCAACTGTCTACGTTGTTTTAGATTTAATTTCTTCTTTGTCTATAAGTAATTTAAGCTTTTTTGGTATGTATAAATCTCATAATTAACTCCATATAAATAATGTCTATAAGTCTTTAAAGCAAACACCACTGCTGCAAACTCTAAATTATATGTCGGATAATTCAGTTCATGTTGTTTGAGCTGTCAAAAAGTGCAAGCAATTACCTTTCCATGCTGCTTCAATACACAACCTAATCTTTATCTGGATGCATCACTGTAAACTATGAATCCTTCTGTACCTGATGCAAGTGTAAGAATTGGAGCTGAAGTAAACCTTTTATTGAGTTCTTGGAAACTCGGTTCAAAATCATCTGTCCACTCAAATTTCACTTTCTTTTTACTGCACAAATTTAATTCATATATATATATATTTATAAAAGCCCTCAACGGATTTACGGTAATAACCTTCAAAGCCAAGAAAACTTCTAACCTCGGATATACTGGTCGGACATTCCTAATTTACTAGAGCTTCTATTTTTTAGGAATCCATATAAATATCGTTAGCGGAAATCACATTGCCCAATAATACAACTCTATCTAACCAAAATTGACATTTACTGAATTTAGCGTAAAGCTGTCATTATCTCAAGGTTTGTAAAGCAATCTTAAAGTGTTCTACATATTCCTCCTTGTTACATGAATATATCAGGATGTCATCAATAAACACAATAACAAATTGATCTAAATAAGGATGAAACACCTGGTTCATGAGATTTATAAATGTTATGGAGCATTACATAACCCAAATGATATCACTAGAAACTTATAATGTCTATAACGAGTCCTGAATGCAGTTTTGAGTACATCAGCACCTCTAATCTTCAATTGATGATGACCTAAATGTAAATCTATGTTAGAGAAAATTGTCACACCATGTAACTGATCAAATAAATCATCAATCTGAGGAAGCAAATATTTGTTATGAATAGTGACTTTATTTAATTGCCTATAGTCTATACATAATCTCACAATTTCCTCCTTCTTCTTCACAAATAATATTCGTACTCTCCACGGAGATATACTAGGTCTGATGAAGCCCTTATAAATTAATTCTTATAATTATACCTTCAACTCTCGTAGCTTTAATGGAGCCATCTTGTATGGGACTATAGAAATGAGGGTTGGGCTTGGATTCAAATCTACAGTGAACTCTACATCTTTGTCAAGTGGCAAATCAGGAAGATCATAAAGAAACACATCTGGAAACTCTTTGACCATAGGAATATCTTTTAGTTTCACACAACTAACTTGGCTATCAATAACATAGATAAATAAGCAAAACAACATTTTCTCAGTAATTGTCTAGCAAAAATAGAAAATATTATAGAAGAAGGCAGGATTCGTCATTTCTACAGAAAATGATATCAGATTCTCTAGATTTCCAAAAAGTTACCTCTTTTGGAGAACAATCTAATGTACCATGATGGTTTGCTACCTAATTCGTCCCCAATATAACTTCCAAAACATGAATGTCTAACAGAATCAGGTATGCTACCATATCTTTATTACGTACTCTTATTGTACTATCTTGAAATATACTTTCAGCTAATAAAAGATTACCAACTGATGTAGCCAATACTTAAGTATAATCTAATAGCCTCATCTTTCTATCTACGTGTATGAAAAATGTGCGAGAAATAAAAGAATAGGTAGACCCCAAATAACTTAAAATATGCACCTCACGGTAAAATATAGTCAAAATACCTATTATAACATTTGGAGTAGCATGGGCCTCCTGCTGGATAAGACCAAATCAACGTGTCTAGGTATATTCTCGACTCGGTTGGCTTCTCTGTTGATTACCACTAGTCTCTCCTGCATTGGACTAGAACATACTAGTAAATATAGGTCCTCTCTAGGAACTTTCTCTACTCTTAGAACTGACTGCTGTCACTCCAAAGGTAGTCTTCTTCACTGGGAACCTCCCTCACTCTCGAAATTGACTATTGTCGTTTCAAACGTAGTGAGGGTCTCGACCTAGCACAAAACTGCTACTGGATGTCAAGTTTGGACAATCCTTCTTTAAGTGTGTCAGCTATCTATACTAAAAACAGCATGACGAGTCACTTAAACATTGGCCCCTATGAAGTTTCCCACAAATATTACAGTAAGGACAATTACTTCTGCTTATATTGTAACTCAGCTGAACATTGTCGTGACTACTAGAAGGTATTTTCCCTCTGAAAAACTCTGGTCGTCGATTGTACTGCTAGCTAGTTGAGAAATCTCAATACTATATCTCTCTTCTTTGAGTTCTGCTACTGGGTTCACTAACTAGCTAGATGAGACCTCGCTTGCATTGTTGCAGCTCAGCCCTTTGTGCTTCTTTACGACTCCTCTCGATTTTCGTGGCAATTCTAACCACTATGCCAAAATCTATACATTCTATTCCGATTACTATTGCCTTTATGGCCTTTTAAAAACCTTGTTCAGACTATTTACATTTCTCTATCTCATTTGGTATGACAAATGGGGCAAATATCAATAGCTCAGAAAATTTACGCTCATACTCTTTTACTGTCATAGATCCCTGTACAAGCACCATAAAGTCATTTCTTCTATCTTCCTGATAATCAATGCGAAAGAATTTATTAGTGAAATCACTCTAAAAATCTACTCAGGTACCATCTTCATGTCCCTCGCATTGGTGTAACACAGATATCCATCAATGGTTTGTATTGCCTCCTAGTAGAAACTCAGTGAAGGATAACCTTTCTTTATCAATACATTTCATTATATCAAAAATCCTCCGCAGTATGATAAACCATGATTCTGAACTTATAAGGTAAGTTGTGCCTTCAAAAGTCGTAGCCTTCAAATCATAAGCAAACTCAATGGTGTTTTATGTACCTGTACGAATTTCAGCCTCCCTCTAAGCAACATTAGTAATAAACCCTTTAAATCTATGAAATATTAACTAGGCAACCCAAGAGGGGGGTGAATTGGGTTTTTAAAACTTAAACTAAACAAAATATACAGCAATTCAATCTATTCCCTTAATGAAATCAAAAACAATAAATTTAATAAAGCACAATAATAAAAGAGTAAGAGATGAGAGATCAAACAGAATGATTTTTACGTGGTTCCGTAATCCTCGCCTACGTCCACGCCTCCAAGCTCACCCGCCCTGAAGATTTCACTATCTAAGCCTCTCAAGGCTTCAAGTTCTTTACAATTGACTTCTAAGATGTCAATAGACCTTTACAACAAGAGATTATCCCCAATCTGTTAGCCCAAATGTATCCCAACACTTACAACCTTTCAACTTGATTTTACAAAAATAGTTACAAATAAATTTCTCTCACACAATGTGTTTGATTATAAATGAAAGTCCAATGCGTGTGAATGAATGAATACACAAAGTTTATGCTTAGATTGCAAAGGAATGCTCAATGATAACAATGATTGTATCTGTTAAAATGAATTTTGTTTGAACCATTTTATAGTTTAGGAACAAAACTAGTCGTTTTTTACTTTCTGGTGATAACTAGCTTGCCGCTTTATATTACCATTATATTCAAAGATTTGAAAATTTTCACATTCGGTTTGCCACTTTCTGAATCCGGTTAGCTACTTTTATTCCAGAGAGTTTCTATCCATAACCAATTTGCTGCTTTCTGAATCCGACTAGTCGCTTGCTACAGTAAACAATTATTTTCTAAAATTATAATTTTCCCCTAATACTTTCTAAAATTTTATTATGGCCCAAATTTCATTAAACTTTACAAATAGTCCATTTTCAGAATTTTATAACAATACTTATTGATTTCAAAGTTCTCAAAAATTTTCAATTTAAACCATAAACTTGAAAACAACTAATTTCATAAAGTCATTTTTTTATTATAAAAGCATAATGTGTAATTCTTTGTTTATCCAAAACATGTGGTTTGCCATCATAAAAATCAACATTTTATAACCATATAGGCTAACAATCTATCCATAAATTAATCCATAGTAAGTCTCACTACTGGCTCTTATAAATACCTAGATATTACTGGGGTTGAGGCTGTGGTTCATGTGTATGTAGTATTGACTCACTTATATTATCTTATTAGGGTTCCTCTTTATTCTCTAGCTGTAGAGGTAATCCCAGATCCACTATAGATCTCCTACAGGGTCGATCATGTCTATGTATGTTGATATCTATAAATGTCATGATATCATTATTGGATGCATGAACACACATATATGCTAATCTTACAGTCTACAGAATCAATAACCTAGCTCTGATACAAAATTAACACAAGTTGCCCCGACCTATATGTCAGATCTGAGGTGACTTATGCATATCTAAATATATATATAGAATTAAATTTATGTAGATCCTAACTAGTATCAGAGCCACGGGGGGGATAGTGTAATATAGAATAGAGACTCTAGGTTTAACGCTTCTGTGACGGTTAAATATTGCTGGTGTAGTGAGTTTATATAAATAATACAAATGAACAAATGAATAGAATTGACCAATACTTTTTTTTTCAATGAAAAACTTTAAGATTTCTTTATTGGAGATAGAATCCCGAAGCAGTCGTCTTCGTTATCATCTCCAAGGGAAATAAACGGCTCAGCTTCTTCATCAGAAGAATCAGCAATAGAAGAATTGATCTCGAGGTGAGGAGTAGCTGTATAACTTTAAAATATTCATCTTCGGTCTTTGCACTAGCCAAAAGAGATTAGGCTTTTGCTCTTTGGGCCGTACAAATATTTTGGGCTTTAGTGTCTTCAATACTTGGAGTTAGGAGGCCTTTGGAAGAACGCCAAACACGAACCGTGGCTTCTGACAGTTTAGACTGTTCATTAAATTTTGACCACCATTTGACTTTAAAGGTTCTTTGTAGAATTAATTAGGCTTCTTGAGTGTGGTATTGGAAATTTCACATCCAAACCCAGGGAAGAAAGAAATTTGTACAGATACATAGAAAATGATGAAACCTCTTCTCGGACTCAGAACGAATATAATGGGCTTTAAACAGATTTAAACAGTGGATGGCATTTAGAATTATAATATCTGGGCTTGGGCCAAAATAGTTCCACCACTGTTGGAACGAATTAGGAAGGCTTTGAATGGTTATTTTTGAATTAAAGAAAAATAACCATGAATGGGTCTTTTTTAGGTTTTGTATGAAAAATGTGTTAAACCAAGCTTGTTGGTAGTCCCAATATGAGAAGGACAAACAATGGTTTAGACACATTTGAAAATTGATGGGGAAAGTCTTTAGTTTGTGAAGTTGGTCCCCCCACAGTTTTGAGCTAAAGACATTTAAAATGGTAGCTGTAGAATAAGCCGGCTCAGTATGAGACTCACTAAGGAAGAAGTGTTTGAATTTTGCAGACTCAGTGAACTCAAGTATGCTTTGATAGAAAGACTGGGGTTTTGACAAATTCTATGGTTTGAAAAACCAGCCTTTTGGGAAAATCTTTGTAATGGCTTGAAATGGATCAAAGTGATAAAACACATCCTTCATCGATAAAATATTTTAATGATGGGCTTTATTAATCCAATTCGAAGATTTTTGTGAAAACTTTGGTTGTGAAACAATAATTTGAGAATATGAGCTTTCACTCGAGATAACTTTATTTGAAGAAGATTTTGAAATTGCTTTAGAAATACCTTTTCCTTTCTCAGGAATTTGAGAGAGAGCTTTAGTTTGGAAAAAAATTTGAAATTCATTTACCTGTTCCTGAGAGGCAATTGCTTTAGATTGTGATTCTTGATCCTCAATCATGTCAATCCATAATTTAATAGGTATGGCAGAAGAAAGTAATTTGTCTTCAGAAAGGGTTGTCTGAGGTTCTTTAGAGGTTGTATGGGTCTCAGTGTCTTTAAGAATGGCTTTGCCTTTGTCTCTCTTTTTTGGCTGCATTATCTGTTTTGAAGAAATTTTCTAGTTAGAAAATCAGGGATAGAATTTATATCTCCCTCAATAAACTCAATATCAAAATAAAAAATACTTAAAATGGCTTACCAACGTGCAAAAATCTGTTTTGATGCAATGTTCTGAACATCATTTTCTAAAATATGTTTCGCAGCTTTGTTGCCTATCCTGAGTAAAAACTTTTTATTTAACAAATCACTTTGAAATTTAGATATGCATAAAACAATTGATAAAATTTCTTTTTAAATAGTAGAAAAGTTTTTCTCACATTTATTCCAAGGAGCAGAAAAATATTGTACTATTTGTTCTTTATTATTATCAACTTATTTTAGTATTCCTCCATAACCTAAGTAAGATGCATTAGTTTCGACAATCTTGGCTAAAGTAAGATTTGCAACGAATAAACATCAAATTTCTTTTACAGAATTCTTTATAAATTTAACAACTTTAGTGTGTTATTTAGTCCAAACAGTAGGATTCTTCTTTAGTCTATCGTGCAAAGGTTTTGAAATCCTATTAATGTTGGGACAGAAATCAAGAACATAATTTAGGCTACCTAGGAATCTCTGTAACTGAGTTTTATCAAGGATTTTATCAGGAAATTTGTCAGCAAATGCAAGAGATCTCTTAATAGGCGTTATGGTTGCTTTGGAAATGTAATGACCAAGGAACCTGATCCTTGTTTGAAACAAGGACACTTTAGAACTAGAAATGGCTAAGCCAACTTTTCTAGTTGCAAGGTAGAAAGTCTTTAAGTGTTTGAAATATTGATCAATTGTTTGAGAGAAGATCAACACATCATCAATTTAAACAATGCAAAATTTAGAAAAAGGATTATAAATATCATTAATAATCCTTTGAAATTATGAAGGTGCATTTTTTAATCCGAATGGCATAACCGTTCAAAAGGAACAGTAAATGCAGTTTTATATCTATCATTAGGGTGGATTTGTATCTGCCAAAAACCTGATTTTATGTCAAATTTTGAAAAGATAAATGCGGAATGCAGTTTTTGGAGTAAATCTGTTTTGTTAGGTATAGGATACTTAATCCACTTTAACACTTTATTCAAAGGTTTGTAATTTATAACCAATCTAGGTGTTCTTATTTCTATCTCAGAGTTCTTGTTAACATAGAAAGCGGCACATGACCATGGAAACCTAGATTTTACAATAAGGCCTTTAGATTCTAAATCTTTGATTTCATTCCTACAATGTTGTTCTAAATCCATGTTCATCTGGATTGGATGGGCTTTAGTAGGAATTTGTCTATCATTAAAAAAGCTTTCATAAAAAGCTTTCATAAGGCAAATTAACCAAATGTTGTTTTAATCAAATTCTAAAAAAAAGAAAATCATTGGGTATGGATTCAATGTTTTCGGGTTTTGTTTAAATCAAAGACATATTTCTTTTTTAATGAGGGTTTTAAAACTAAAGATCTTCCTTTTTGTAAAATCACTTTGTAATTGGTTTTCAATTCTTTATAAACTCAAATCCTTTTTCAAATGAGTCAGGTCATTTTGTTTTGATTTGAGAAGGGTATTGATTTGGTTCTGATAAATAGAATAATCTTTTACAATATTCAAATTTCTTGTTTTAGACTTTTCAATGAAGGAAAAAATCAATTTTTTGTAGGCATTAGCTGCCATGATCATCTGTTGTAACAATCCTAAGATGTTGTAACAATCCTAGGATGTTGTATTCAGACATACCATCAATATTCCACTCTTAGAACACTTACCATTACAATTTTAGAGGGAGGCATTAAATTGTTTACGTAAACTCGATTGGTTTAATGCACTTAGCCTGTGTCTATGGTCAAGTTTGGTGGAGAATTGACAGTAGGAAGGGGTAATTCCTAATGGATTTTATTGGCTTTAGGAATAGGTTCACTTCCAAACGCTTCTATGTCAGAAGAGGCTATAGACATTTGGTCTTGTTCTAGTACACTAATTTTGCTAGATTGGACACTATCAGGGGCTATTTGAACTTTACTAGATGAGAAAGAAGCTTCTATCCTATGTAGTTGGTCTCTAATGGCGTCAGTAAAATCTGATTTTGATTCATGAATAAGCTTTTGACTAGTTTTTGAAACTTGGAAGGATTTGAAAATAGGCTCTTTAAGCTTTTTCTCTGAATCAGACTTTGATGTGGTACTAGGAGAAATAACTATGGTTGTCCTTTGGAATTGGTTTTCTATCCTAATCAATTGGTTTCCTATAGTATTTAGGTTTGCATTACAGAAATTATTCTGTTGAATAATGCTTCCTAAATTTGTCTCTGGATCATTGGGTTTATGGATTTTATAAGGTGAGGCTCACCATGGTCAATGGTTAAACTCTTAAGAGGTGGATGCTCAGATTCGATGGTCTTATCACTATCAGAAAGATTCCATTCAATGATCTTTTTCCTAGCAGTAATGGGATTTGATTCTTTAAAAAGATAACTAATGTCATTATCCGAAGCATACATCTCAAACCAATCAAAAAATAATATATGAACTTTATACAAATTTACAAACTCATAATAAACTTCTTGTATTTCTTTTCTTTGGTTTAAGAAATATTTAAAAAACCAAAGTCTTTTCTCTTTATTGGAGTCAGAGTAAAAATCATTATGAAGAAGATTTTTGTCAAGTTCAAAATATTTTTCACTGACACTAATTACATTTTCTCAGAATCGCAGAAAAATGTAGGAGAAAATCGAGAGGAGAAGGTTCCTTCTCTTCTTGGCTTTGTTCTTGTTGACTACTAGTATAAATTGGATGAGGAACACTAGTGGTGTAATCAATAGAATGTATAGAGAAACTAGGTATATTCGATGTGGAAAGCCTAGGTTGACTTTTTACTGGTTAGAAAGGAAGATTTATAATTGAAGGGATTCTTGAAAATTTTCTTTCTAGTGAAGGAATACTAGTACTTGAGTCTTTATCGGAGAATCTAGAAGATGTAGATCTCCTAAAGGAAAGTTTGACTTTTCTGTCAGAATACTGAGACACATTTTGCAACTCTGTATTAGATTCAAGTTGTTTTGGAATTACTGCTTCAGTAGCTCGTTCTAAGATCTATTTTTCAGGAAGATTGACATTGCATTGGTTTTGGAATGACATTATTGGCTTTAGACAGATCAGTTTGTAAGAGAAGAGTATCATCTCTTTTTTACTAAAATAAATGCTTTGTATTGAATGCGGAGTTCATGGCTTTATAAGATATTCTGAAGATCAAGGCAATTTGAACAGATCCCTCAATCATATGGTAATTATAGGTTTTAATCTGAAGAATTCTGCTTTTTAAAATACTTTTGTCTTTTAAGGAAACTGTTATGTTTGGATAACAGCTGAATAATATGGGTCCTTTTCAGAGGCTTGATTCAATACTACTTAGTAAAGAATCATCAAAAGAGATGAATCTGTTATCTCTTAGAACAACCAAGATAGAAGTATTTAATCCTTCTTTAGTAAGAGGTTTTATGCCGACTTGTATTAAGCCGTTGTGAACATATTTAAAATTCTTTTCTTTTAATCGCTTTAAGGATTGCTCTGAAAACAAGTTAATTATTTCACAAGGCTTTGAAAGGGTTATGTCTCTTTCTTTCGTCTTTATTACAAAATCAGTTTTTAAAAAATCAAGCTTTTTTGTTTTGTAAATCATTTATTTAGAAATCTTTAAGAGTTCTCAAAAAATCAATTGCTTTATTGAAGTCTTCAATTATGAATTCCTCTGAATTTACAATATTCTTTGAATCACTAGTCTTCTCGGAAGAAGAGATAGAGAAAGACTATGCTCTACAGAGTAGAACATCCATGTTTTAAACCTATGATCTACTATGCTCTACAGAGTAGCCATCTCTTACAATCAAAGACTAAAACTGCCATCTCTTACAATCTTAGCCTTAGATTGTAGCCATACCTGTAAGACTAATTGGTTCCACCACTGTTGGAACCAATTAAGAAGGCTTTGGATGGATCTTTTTTGGGTTTTGTATAAAAAATGTGTTAAACCAAGCTTGTAGGTAGTCCCAATATGAGAAAGACAAACAATGGTTTAGACACATTTGAAAATTGATGGGGAAAGTCTTTGGTTTGTGAAGTTGGTCCCCCCACAGTTTTGGGCTAAAGACATTTAAAATGGTAGCTGTAGAATAAGCCGGCTAAGTATGAGACTCACTAAGGAAGAAGTGTTTGAATTTTACAAACTCAGTGAACTCAAGTATGCTTTGATAGGAAGACTGGGGTTTTGACAAATCCCATGGTTTCAAAAACCAGCCTTTTGGGAAAATCTTTGTAATAGCTTGAAGTGGATCATAGTGATAAAACTCATCCTCCATCGATAAAATATTTTGATGATGAGCTTTATTAATCCAATCCAAAGATTTTTGTGAAAGCTTTGGTTGTGAAACAATAATTTGAGCAAGATAAGCTTTCACTAGAGATAACTTTATTTGAAGAAGACTTTGAAATTGCTTTAGAAATACCTTTTTCTTTCTCAGGAATTTGAGAAAGAGTTTTAGTTTAGGAAAATTTTTGTAATGCTAACATAAGCTCAAGGGACTTTGAAATGGAATTCATCAATTCATTTACCTGTTCCTGAGAGGCAATTGCTTTAGATTGTGCTTCTTGATCCTCAATCATGTCAATCCATGATTTAATAAGCATGGCAGAAGAAAGTTATTTGTCTTTAGAAGGGGTTGTCTGAGGTTCTTTAGAGGTTGTATGGGTCTCAGTGTCTTTAAGAATGGCTTCGCCTTTGTCTCTCTCTTTTGGCGGCATTATCTATTTTGAAGAAATTCTCTAGTTAGAAAATCAAGGATAGAATTTGTATCTCCCTTAATAAACTCAATATCAAAATAAAAAACACTTAAAATGGCTTGCCATCATGCAAAAATATGTTTTGATGTAATGTTCTGAACATCTTTTTCTAAAACATATTTTACAGCTTTGCAGTCTGTCCTAAGTAAACATTTTTGATTTAACAAATCACTTTGAAATTTAGATATGCATAATACAATTGATAAAATTTCTTTTTTAATAGTAGAAAAGTTTTTCTGACATTTATTCCAATGAGCAGAAACGTATTGTACTATTTTTTCTTTATTATTATCAACTTGTTTTAGTATTCCTTTATAACCTAAGTCAGATGCATCAGTTTCGACAATCTTGGGTAAAGCAAGATTTGCAAGGAATAAACATGGAATTTCTTTTACAGAATTCTTTATAAATTTAACAACTTTAGTGTATTCTTCAGTCCAAACAGTAGAATTCTTCTTTTTCTATCATGCAAAGGTTTTGAAATTCTATTAATGTTGGGACATAAATCAAGAACATAATTTAGCCTACCTAGGAATCTCTGCAATTGAGTTTTATCAAGGATTGTATCAGGAAATAAGCGTTATGGTTCCTTTGGAAATGTAATGACCAAGGAACCTAATCCGTGTTTGAAGCAAGGACACCTTAGAAATAGAAATGGCTAAGCCAGCTTTTCTAGTTGCAAGGTAGAAAGTCTTTAAGTGTTTGAATGTTGATCAATTGTTTGAGAGAAGATCAACACATCATCAATATAAACAATACAAAATTCAGAAAAAGGATTATAAATATCATTCATAATCCTTTGAAATTTTGAAGGTACATTCTTTAATCCGAATGGCATAACCGTCCATTCATACTGTCCAAAAGGAAAAGTAAACGCAGTTTTATATCTATCATTATGGTGGATTTGTATCTGCCAAGAACCTAAAGACTTTCTGCCGCCAACAATTTAAAATTAAAAGTCAAATCAAAAGTTGATGCCTCTATACATAATAATGGTTTTGAATTTCGGACTTCCTTCATTTTAACAAATGACATACATCACACTGCTATTTTAGAAACTTAGTTCATTAACTTTATTACCCCTTATACTGTCAATTATGATAGTATATCTTTTAAAGTAAGAAACAAAAAATTGATTTTCTCCTTCATTGAAAAGCCTAAAACAAGATATTTGAATATTGTAAAAGCCTGTTCTGTTACTGCACAAATTTATATATATAATACCTTTTACTGCACAAAAAGTATTGGTCATTTATATATATATATATATATATATATAAATGACTCTACTATAAACACATAACAATCTATGTAACTCATTCGAAAATATATATTCAAAACTTGCACAGCTCATATCTTATTATACATATTTACACTACAAACATATACATACACAGACACACACATACACGCACACACACACATATATATGCTTAAAATGCAAGTCATGTAACAATGTGTCTCGTGGCCCAACCTCAATTGACTAGAACTGATCTGCACAAAATTATTGTGTAAATTTTATTGAACTCGCAAGTGCACGAATAGATCAACGGTGATGAGTGTCGATCTCACGAGGAGATGGATTTTAATTACATATAGAGTTAATTTTCTAAGTGGGTGGTTTGATTTATAGTGAAAGTGATTTAGACTATTCTAAAATTTAAATTAGAATGGCGATAATAAATTAAAGTGAAAACTATTAAAATGAAGTGCTTGGGCCTTTGGATCTGCACTTAACATGCACCATGGGCTTAATATTTCTTATTAGCGCAAATTAAATCATGAGCAGGTTTTCCACTCTTTATGAACATCACTCCAATAAAATTGGTGTTAAGTGTTGATCGTGCCAAATAGTGATAACCTTACACTAGGGAGATGGTTAAATGAGTACAATATCTAGATAAAATTATTACTATCTGTCGAAAAAACGTCAAAACATCCACAAAAATTAAATAGGAAGAGAAAGTAAATTTAACAAATTAAGTCTATGGAACATGTTGAGACTTCACCTTCGACCCAAGCTTGAAAGAAAATTAGCTACTTATAATTGAACTAAGGGTAAAATGAGAATTTATTAAAATACGTAGAAAATACAAGATAAAGAAGGAGGGTTATCAAATTGGAGGGGAGGAGGCTCCTATTTATAGATACAAAGAGTAAATCATGGCCATCTCATTAAAACAATTTGGACGCTCACGATTGCAACACGTGGTAAGTTCTGATTGCATAGAATACATCATCAGGAATGTCATTTTGTGTATATGCATGTATCATTTACAAGTTTTTTCGTTCCACTAACATGTTTAACAGTGTCATGAATAGTACCATGAACAGTACAGTATATGTGGACCGTGTCGTTTATCATTTTATACTTATCTTAAGGTTTTCTATTGTCTTGAGTTCAAAATTACTGTCCGTTTTGCTATCTTGTTCATTGTGTAATGACAATGATGCCCCTAAAATATATAAAATACTTAATTATAATAATACACACATAATTAAATCACAAGAGACTTAAATACATAAAAGTAGAGATGTTAGTGAGATTTGAAGTGTAAAATGACAATTTTCACCTTTATAAATATGCACTTTCCAGCACTTAACACACCCTCCAACCAGCTCCTTGCTAGTCCATAGCAAATTAAGAGAAAACAAAATTCAATTCTAAAATAATTTTTTTTTAAGCAGATTATGCAACCTAATAAGGGGTGAATTGAGTTTTTAAAACATACGCTAAAAAATTCACACAACAATTTAATCTATTCCCTTAGTCAAATCAAAAACAATAAATTCAATAAAGCACAATAATAAAAGAGTAAGGGAAGAGATAGCAAACACAATAATTTTTACGTGTTTCGGTAATCCCTGCCTACATCCACGCCTCCAAGCCAACCGAGCTCGAGGATTTCACTACCAAGCCTCTCAAGGCTTCAAATTCTTTACAATTGACTTCCAAGGTGTTAATAAACCTTTACAACCAAGAGATTATCTCCCAATCTTTTCACTCATTTCTTCACTCAAGTATTTCTCACACTTATACACTCATAAATTTAATGAGAAAATAAATATTACAACAATGAAACTCTCTTAAAGAGTCGATATATAAATAATTGCTCAATGAAGATTTAATCTATGATGATTTGTGAATTGGCAGCTCAAAATATGTTGTTTGCACTTATTTATGCTTGCAAGAGTCTTAAAATTGAAGTTTGAGTTGAGTTTTTATAACAAAAGCCCAAAAACTAGTCGTTATACGTAAATTCTAGGAACTAAGTGGTTAGCCGCTTAATTTATCCTTTTCCCCACTTCAGAATAGTAAAGTTACCGTTAAATTTGAATTTTGCTATAGTAACAGTGTTCATAAAATTATATTTTTGCCCAAAACTTTCTGAATTATATATGGCCCAAAACGTCATAGAACTTTGTAAATAGGTCCAATTTCAGAATTTTTAAATAATACTTATTATTCCCAAACCTTTCTGAAATTATGATATGATTCAATACATGATAACATTTTTCAAAATAGTTATTTTCAAAATTTAACATAATACTTATAAATTTTAAAGTTTTCAAAACTTTTACAATTTATTCCAAAATTTGAAAATGTGAAGTTTTCCTCAGGCGGCTAGCCACTAGCCCTCAAGCAGTTAGCTGCTAACTCTCTGTCCACTTATGATATTTACACTTACACCTTCAAACTTTCATAAATTATAGTATCGCCAAAAAAGTTTCAAATATTTGTAAATAAGTCCAACTCCGGAATTCAAAATAATAATTATTAAAATTCAAGATTGCAAAATATTTTCATTTTAGTCCACATCTTAAAAATAAATAAATTCACAAAATACTTAGCTTGTACTTGTAAAACTTTTGATTTATGAAAAAATAATGATTTATTAAATAAAATCTTGAGCTTCTCAAGTGCTAAACCATTCATATATTAAATCATACAGGCTTTACAAATATTATCATAATAATGAGTCCGTTGAGCTCTAAACTTTATTCTTGATCATGCCGTTGTCCGTTGAGTGTTTTGAGCTTGATTTCACGTGATTCACTTCATCATAAATATTATCCTTCAAGAACTAGTGAAATATGAAATACAATATTTTTTTAAATCACTTAAGATACATGCTTGTTATCATCAAAATTACATAATGTGTAGCCCTTTACGCTAACGATCTCCCCCTTTTTGATGATGACAACGTCTCATGTATTTTGACACTTATACTCCCCCCCTTAATGCATGACATGCATGATTCAACATATAAAAAAAATTTAAAATAAAACTCCCTCTAAATATATGATCTATAACAATTTGCAAGCTCCCCCTTAATGTTTCAAAAATATGCACAAATACTTCAAGATCAAAATACATATTGCCTATCTGAAGGAATTAAAAAATACATGACTTTTCCCCCTTCATCAAAATTACTGTAAATCCATGCTTATGCCAAAAATAACATCTCAATGATTAATCAAGAAACATAAAAGTTAAGTACGCAATTAAACAAAGAGTCATAACATTCCAAGAATGCAGAAAACATCAACCAAATATAAAATATCCAAATACCAACTAACAAGCATCCTCAATCCATAATCAAAGCAACAATGCATATGATAATGTAGGTGCATAATTGAATAGAGAACCAAGGTAAAATTCATAAGGAGAGCACACTATGGAAGTAGTAATTTAAAATACCCAAAATGCACAAATTTGGTTTTGTAAAATAATGAGTGAAATGAATGATTTTAAACTGATTATATCGATCCAAGAGATTATTGAAGACAATGGATGGTGTTGATTGGATAAGAAATTGGCTAAAAATAGTTTAAATTGAAAGGAAAAGAAATGGGTAAGCTTAGGGTTTGATTTTGAGATATGGAGAAACAAGTGATGGAATAAAGATTGGGAAGTGTGTAATGAAGATTAAATGCATGGGTACTGGTTTGAGTGATTGATTTTGGCATTAAAATGAATGAGACATTAAGAAAATTTAATGGAAATGGAGGTGAGATGAACGGTTAAGAGAGAGATTGGAGAGAGGTTGAAGAAGACATGAAAAAGAGCGGAAAAATCCATTAAACCTGTGACCAAGCGGCTAGCTGCCTTCCAACTAATTTGATTGATCTTGAGGTCATTTCATGATCCCAAAACATCTCAAAAGCCATTTCAATGCATGAATTATAATTATAAACACTCAAAAGATGATTAATTCAAACCTATAATTCATCTATCATGCATGTATTTTACATAATCATGGAACATATAAGCATTAAAAAATTAATAAATCAAACACTTAAGTTATCTATCATGCTTAAACACTTCATAAACATTAACAATCACCAATCAATCAATTTTAATAGACTCAATAACTTAATTAGAGATGTTAATGTGAAAATTTCATCATCCCAAGTTCTTTCCGAATTTTTGAAAATTGTTCTTCGCAAAGAGGTTTTGTAAAAATATCGGCAAGTTATTTTTCCGTAGAGATAAATTCTAATGCAATATCACCTTTTTAAATATGATCTCTCAAGAAATGATGTCTAATCTCTATATTTTTTGATTGATTTATAGCACTAGTATTATCACACTTGATAAGAATTTGTTCAAAATTAATGTCATAATCTCTAAGTGTTTGTTTCATCCAAAGGGCTTGTGCATAACAACTACCAACGGTAATATATTCAGCCTCAGTGGTTGAGAGTGCAACCGAATTTTGTTTCCTACTAAACCATGAAATAAGTGAATAACCTAGGAAATGGCAAGTTCCACTAGTACTTTCCTATCAATCTTGTAACCAGCAAAATCAACATCCGAATAATAATAAAAATCTATATGAGTTCCTCTAGATACCAAAGGCCAAAATCTATGGTTCCACTTAGATAACAGAAAATTATTCTAACAGCAAACAAATGAGACTCCTTGGGACATGATTGAAATCTTGCACATAAACATACATTAAACATGATATCGGGTCTACTTGTGGTTAAGTAGAGTAAAGAGTCGATCATACCTCATATTTTTATATATCAACCTCTTTATCTTTTCCATCTTTGTCTAGCTTGATTGTTGTGCTCATTGGAGTGTTCTTGGTGTTTAAGTCATCAATGCCAAATCTCTTCAGCAAATCTTTGACTTATTTGGCTTGTTTGATGAAGATTCCCTCATTATTTTGTTTGATTTGAAGTCCAAGGAAATACTTCAATTCTCCTATCATGCTCATTTTGATTTCTTTACTCATACAAGATGAAAACTCCTTGCACATAGACTCATTAGTAGAACCAAAGATAATATCATCAACATAAATTTGAAAAACAAGTATATCTTGGTTTTTATGCTTAGCAAAGAGAGTAGTATCTACTTTTTCCATCTAAAAATTGTTATCCAACAAAAAATTTTTTAAGCCTACCATACCATGCTCTAGGTGTTTCTAATAAGCATGATTTGGAAATTTTTCATTTTTTAAAACTGGAGGGTTGTTTCACATACACGTTTTCCATAACATAACCATTTAAGAAAGCACTTTTGACATCCATTTGGAATAAAATGCAATCTTTATGACATACAATGCTAACAACATCTAATGGATTCTAATCTAGCTACAGGTGCAAATGTTTCATCCAAATCAATTCATTCTTCTTGATTGTATCCTTGAGTCACTAATCTAGCTTTATTCCTTACAAATACATCGGATTCATCCATCTAATTTTTAAATACCCATTTACTGCCTATAGGGCATGTTTGGCAGCCCACATTACATGGTATTAGCACTCCTCATTGTATTAAAATAATACAATATCATGTTTGGCAAGTATCCGTCGTCGTATTCCAATGTAGTCAAAAATGTTTATAATGCAGTCAAACCTGCATAAATCAAACCCGTGTGAGAGTCGGGTTTATGCGGGTTTGTAAATGAAAAAAGTTTGCTTTCGTTTTCGATTTCTCCTTTTCACTATTTTTGCTCTCTTTGCATCTCCACGCCGCCAGTCCACAAATCTCAGCTCAACATAACCATTGTCGTGCAACACCAGCTCTACCACCACACGATCTGCCTCCATGCGATCTGCCTCCACACAACCACTGTCGCATTACACCAAGGCAACATCTCCAGCTCTACTGTCTTTGCGATCTGCCTTTGCGATGCATGACACCAGTGCACGACATGCCATCACGACGCTCCACCATCACTGTGAGTGGCTTTAAAAAAAGGAAAAAAATAGAAAATAAATGAGAGTGAGAGTAGAGCATAGCAGAATTGTGAAAGAGAAAAGAGAGGGAAAGAAGAGAAATAGAAGACAGACTTCTTAAGGAAGGGGGTTTTGAGAGAAAAAAATTAATTTAAGTGCAAAAGACTGACACTAGCTTGAGGCTTTGAAAATCTGTAAGCTTTTATTTCTAAAACTCTACTTTTTATTCAAACATACAACAAATTCGAATTGTCTTGCATGCATGATAAAGAAATTCAGTTTATTTAGTGTTACACCATTGATATTGATCGTTTTGATAAGTCTGTTCGAGTTCAGATTTTGATAAAAAATTTGTATACTTGTTTTAAGTTTATTTTAGGTATTTAACTAATATTGCTTAGTTAGATTATAAATTTTCGTAGTTTGGATAAATTTTCTCGGTTTGGATAAATTTTCTCATATTTTATTTCTTTGACTGAATTTGATTAAGTTTTTGTGCATGCATAGTTTAATTTTGAAATCTTGATAGTTATTAAGCAATTGACGAAGTTTTTAAATTAATTTTTTTAATTTCCCTGGCTGCCATTGAACAACTGTGATGCTTGCAACTTACAGCAAGTTTAGGATTGTGACAATTTTGGGATACAATAAACAGTAATCCAATTTTATTGAATTGGAGTGTATTTTGTTTATCACTACTAGTAAAAGTTGTTTTGCGGAAGATATTTGAGGTATCTTTGTTCATATATTTTTACTTTGGTTCATTTTTATCTGATATTTTTCAAAGCAAATAATCCATATAACTTGTTCAAGTTCATTAATCATGTTGGGATTAATTTTATAATGCTACAGGTTAGCAATCAATAGTTTCAAAGGTGGTTAAATGGTTTGTTGATGGAACTTGTTCCATGGTTAGATGTCAAAGGCTTTGCTCTACCACTTTGGGGTCATTTTCTGCTTTAATTTTTCCACCTATAATGCTAAATAACTGCTATATTTTAGTAGTACATGTCTTTCTGTGGTTTTTGTTCATTCAAGTACACCGTGTTTTCAAGTTGCTAAAGGCAGGCATTTACTAAGCATACTACTTTGGTTAAGTTGTTCGAATATTAAATTTGCTAACATGAAATGCAAGAGAATAAAATAATATCCTGTTTCTATAATTCTTTACATTTACAATAAAGTTCTCTTTGTTGCATCAAGTTGTTAATTAATCTACCTTTAAAAAAAAAAGAAAGAAGTGATTTATCTGAATAAATTGCTTGGTTGGTGGCTTTTCAGTTTCCTCTAGAATTCATTTTGTTTTTTACAAAATTGTTTCTCAGTAAATTAAAGCATCCAAAACGAATGTCAACAGTTGAATAAATTAGGATCCTTTAATTTTTTTTTTATAAGAGATCTTGTAAAAAATCTTCAAAAAATAAAACAATGAAAAAAGGAGGATGCGAGAATTATACTTGTTTAATGGAGTTAGTTATTTGTTAAAAATTATTCTAAACACTTATTTTTAATTAAAAATTTTATTAATTAAAATAAAAATTATTTGATTGAATTAGTTACTTCGATCTTTATGAAGAATTATAATATTTTTTAAAATGTTTATACTAAAAAAATAATGTTAAATTTCTAAAACTTAAGAATTTTATATCGAGTATTATTTTTTTAAATATATAATTTAAAGTAATCACTAAAAAAAATGAATACAATACAGTGCAACACCAAACATAGTATAACTAAAAGTTAATACAGTACAATTTAGTGTCAAATATTGTACAGTATTATTATAATATAGTGCTAATGCAATACAGCATAATACAATACACCAGCATTAAAATAATGCAATACATCATAATACAATACAGTGTGCCAAACGCACCCATAATGGATTAATTTTTCGGTTTAGGAACTAATTCCCATACAATTTTCTCTCAAATTAATTTAACTCCTCTTGCATTGCCATAATCCAAGATTCATCATTTTCTGCATCCGCAAAGGATTTTGGTTCAATTTAAGAAATAAATGCAGCATGCTCACATGTATTTCTTAATGATGATCTAGCGGTAACACCTCTTGAAGGATCACCTAAAATTAAATCTTTAGCGTGAGAAGAACTATACCTCCTCTCATTGGGGAATGTTTGAGAAGTACCTTAATTTTGCTCTACATTTGTTTCTTCATGTTACTCTTCTTGATTTTCAGGGTACGCATCCTTTTGGCTATCCCTTGATGAATATTCTTGTAGATTTTCATCTGCATTATCATAAACAATAACTTTCTCCATAGAGGAATGGACTCATCAAATGTAACATGCATAGACTCTTCCACAACTATAGTTCTTTTATTATACACTCTATAAGCTTTGTTTGTATTTGAATAACCAAGAAAGATGCCAACATCAGATTTTGAATCAAATTTACCAAGATTTTCTTTTGTGTTCAAAATAAAACATTTAAAACATAACAAGCAGTGTTGACGACTTTGGCCCAAAAATATTTTGGTAAAACATTCTCATTTAACATGGTCCTAACAATTTCTTGAATAGACCTATTCTTTCTCTTAACAATTTCATGTTGTTGCGGAGTCCTTGGTTATGAATATTGCTGCTCAATGCCAAAATCATTACAAAATTTCTCAAATGCATGATTTTCAAATTCTCCACTATGATCACTTCTAATATAAGAAATAACATATCCTTTTTCATTTTGAACCTTTTTACAAAAAACTCTAAATGCATCAAAGGCATCATCCTTATTAGCTAAGAACAATACTAATGCGTATCTAGCATAATTATCTACAATCACAAATGCATAATATTTTCCATTTAGACTAGCATATTTAGAAGGTCCAAACAAATCCATGCAAAGTAATTGATGTGGTTTTGAAGTAGAGACATGATTCTAAATTTTCCATTTGATTTGTTTTCCAAATTGGCAAGCTTCACAAATTCATCTTTTTAAAAGCCGATTTTTTGCAGACCTTTAACCAAATCATTTTTTTGAAATTTTTGAAATCGAATCCATGCTTGCATGTCCTAGTCTTCTATGTCATAGCTAACCATCATTATGCAATGCCAAAAAACATTTATCATGAGTAGATGCACATTCTATGTCAATGGTATAAACATTACCACATCTATTTCTAACAAATAAAATCTTGTCATCACATGCATTCTCAATAACACATCTATATTTATCAAAAATAACTTTATAACCTTTGTTACACAATTGACTAATACTAATCAAGTTGTGTTTCAAATTTTCAACCAATTATCCATTTTCAATTAGGGTTGAGGAAACTTTACCGACATTACCAATTCTGAGAATCTTTCCCTTTGAATTGTCTCTAAAGGAAACATCTCTGCCATTTTCAATTTTGGTAAAAGTTTAAAACCACGTACAGTTTTCGGTCATATGCCTTGAACAACCATTGTCTAAGTACCATTTATTATTATTATTCTTCAAGCCTTACAGAGAAAATCTCAAGTCTTAGGTACTCAAACCGTTTTGGGTCCTTAAGTGTTAGTAATGGTTTCTTTTCGAACCTAAATACATTTTACTCCATAATATGCGTTTCATTTGACAGGACATCTAAGCTTCATGTTACCATTTTGATTACAATAGTGGCATACTGCTTTATTGTTAATGGATGTTGTTAACATGTATATGTTCTTTATAATGATTTTGATGATAACAAACTCTGAATGTTGTTGTTGGAGCTTTTGTTTAATAAATAATTCATTAAAAAGTTGTATAATATTTTCCTAAAAATATGAGTAATCATTAAACTTTAAACTAGGAAAACATCTTCTGCAAAATATGATTAAAATTGTGATTCTGGAAACAAATGGTGAACTGTTATCTTTAAAACGATTAACCGATAAATTTTAGAGAGGAATAAAAGGCTTAAGCTTTAACTGTAGCAAAAACGGACAAAAAAAGTGTGCAAAGAAGGTTACTGGAATTAAATGACTAACCGAGTATATCAAACGGTGAACTGATAATTTTCAGAATAGAAATAGGTGATAACCTTGAGCCGTTGAAGACAAATGGATAAGTCTATTCTATTTTGCATGTTGTTTGAAATTACCGGCAAACCGTTAACTTCAAACAGCTAACCAATAATTTCCAGAATGTCATTTCATGCTAACCTCTAACTGTTTAGCAAGAACGGATAGCAGAAATTTGTTTTGCAAGTCTCTGGATATTAACGGTAAACCGATAGTTACAAACGATCAACCATTTATTTAAAATTTAAGCTCAACAGTCACTTGGACTAGTCAAAACGGTTAACCGATAACGATTAATGGCAATCCATTTTTGCGCAGAAAGTCAATAACGACTAGTTTTCAGCTCCAACTATAAATAAACTCATTCAAATTCAAACAAAGGTTGATCACAACGTTATAATTAAGCTTATAATCAAGAATACAATCTTCATTGATTTTTAAATACATTCTTGTTTAATTTATTCTCACAATAGAGCATTGATTTGTAATCATACATTTTGAGTGGGAGAAAACCGAATTTGTAATCTTTGTGTGAGTGATTGTAACTGTTGGGATACACTTGGGTTAAGAGATTGGGGATAATCTCTTAATGTAAAGGTTGATTGACACATTAGAAGACAATTGTATGAGTTCTTGAAGTCTTGAAGGCTTAACTAGTGGACTCCTCAAGCTCGGTGTGCTTGGCGGTGTGGATGTAGGCGAGGTTGGCTGAACCACGTAAAGATATTCGTGTTTGAATCTCTCGTCCTTTATCTTTTTATATTTTGATTGATTTATTTATTATTGCTTTAAATTCGTTTAAGATTTCCATCAAGATTTTTTTTCGTATTGTATAATTTTTAGAATCCCAACTCACCCCCCCTTGGGTTGCTTAGATAATATTTCATTTGGTATCAGAGCCTTGTTCTCTTGTTAGGACTTAACCATCTAGAGTAAAAGATCCATGACAACCCAAAATGACTCAACTTTTAGAGAAGGACAATCTACAACTAGACCGCCGTTCTTTGATGGCAATGACGATGCATATTGGAAAACTATATGAGAATTGATTTGCAAGATTTAGATTATGAAATTTAGGAAGTTGTTTGTGATGGTCCATTTTTGCCTATGACTAAAAACGAAAAAGGAGATGATATTCCTAAACCATCAAGTCAATGGAGTGAGTTAGAAAAGAAAAAGATTTCATTAAACTCCAAGGCAATGAATGCCTTGTTTTGTGCTTTTGATAAGAAAGAATTTCATAGAGTATCTAGTTGTGAGAGTGCACAAGAAATATGGAACAAACTTGAGGTTGTCTATGAAGGGACAAATCAAGTTAACGAATAAAAAATCAGTAAGTGCACTCGCCAATATGAATTGTTCCAAATAGAACAAAATAAAAGTGTGTACTCTATGTATACATGATTTACAAATATAGTGAACACCTTAGGAGCCCTAGGAAAGAATTTTTTGAATAGCGAGAAAGTGAAGAAATTATTAGGTCACTTCTAAAAGAATGGAGACCTAAGAGAACTACTATTGAAGAAGCCAAAAATCTAAATACTTTACCTATTGACGATTTAATTAGCTCTTTTATTTCATATGAAGAGGATTTGGCAGCAGAAAAAGGGCACGAGGAGAAAAAGAAAAGCATTACTCTTAAAGCTTCAAAACATAAGAGTGATGAAGAAAGTGAACTGAATGATGAGGAGATGGCTATGCTGACTAGAAGATTTAGAAAATTCTATAAGAAAACTACTGATCGAAGAAAGTTCAGAAACTTCAAAAACCAAAAGGAGAAGAAGGATCAAATCACTTGCTATGAATGTAAAAAGCTTGGACATATATGGCCTGAGTGTCCTCTGCATCAACAAGCTAAAAAAGAAAACAATGGTAGTTACATGGGACGATAGCGATGAGGAGACGAGTGATGATGAAGAGCATCAAGAGATGGCGATCGAAGAAGAATCATTGGATGAACTTGATGAGGTTAGGGATCTTCCTACTTATGATAAATTATATGATGCTTTCAAGGAATTGCATGATGAGTAGATAAAAATTGGTAAAAAGAATGCATGCCTTAAAAAGAAAATGATAGAACTTATAAATGAAAAGGATGCCCTGGAAAAATGCAATGAGCCTTTGAATAAGAAGTTAAAAGGATTAGAATTATAAAATAAAATGTTGCATGATAAATTTGCATCTTTTAAAGATAAACAAAGTACTTCATGTGAGCATGAAAAATCACATGTAGATGAATTGATGAAAGAGAATGCAGTACTTAAGAAGAATAATAATAAGCTAAATGAAATTGTGCTAAAATTTACAAATGGGCAAAAGATGTTGGATAACATACTCAATTCACAAAAATGTGTATTTGACAAAGGAGGTATTGGTTATAAGCCAAATTTGAAACAAAAATATTATAAGAATTACTTTGTGAAGAGTACTCCTATTAATAAACAAATTGTATGTCATTATTGTAATCAAGAAGGGCACATGAAAAATAGATTTCCAGTGAAAAGAAATGCATATTATAGTGTGAAATATATTTGGGTTCCAAAAGGAACCATTGCTAACATACAAGAACCCAAGAAGTTTTAGGTATCTAAAACTTAGAAATTTTTTCTACAGGGATCAAAGAAAAAGAAAAATAAGTGGTACTTGGACAGTTGATGTTCAAGACACATGACAGAGATTAACTCTTGGTTTTCAGTTTTACGAAGATTGAAAATGGTGGAAATGTGTCCTTTGGAGATAACTTAAAAGGAAAAATCATTGGTATCGGAAATGTCGGTAATGTATCTTCTACTCTTATTGAAAATGTGTGCTTGGTTGAAAACTTGAAACATAATTTGCTTAGCATTAGTCAATTATGTGATAAGGATTATAAATTTGTTTTTGATAAGAATAGATGTGTTATTGAAAATGCATGTGATAGTAAGATATTGTTTGTAGGAAATAGATGTGTTAATGTTTACATCATTGATATAGATTGTGCATCTACACATGATAAATATTTTTCTGTATTACACGATGATGGTTGGTTATGGTATAGAAGACTAGGACATGTAAGCATGGATTTAATTTCAAAGATTTCCAAAAATGATATAGTTAAAGGTCTTCCAAAAATCAATTTTCAAAAAGATAAAATTTGTGAAGCATGCCAATTTGGTAAATAAATAAAAATCTCTTTTAAAATAAAAATCATATTTCTACTTCTAAACCTCTTCAACTACTTCACATAGACTTATTTGGACCCTCAAAGTATACTAGCTTAAGTGGGAAGTACTGTGCTTTTGTAATAGTTGATGATTTTTCTAGATACACATGGGTATTATTTTTAGGTAATAAGGATGATGCTTTTGAATCTTTTAAAGTATTTTGTAAGAAAGTTTAAAATGAAAAAGGATATGGTATTTCATGCATTAGGAGCGATCATAGAGGAGAGTTTAAAAACCATGCATTTGAAACCTTTTGCAATAATTTAGGTATTGTGTATCAATTTTCATCACCTAGAACTCGACAACAAAATGGAGTTGTTGAGAGAAAAAATAGGTCGATTCAAGAAATGGCTAGGACAATGTTGAATGAAAATTCTTTGCCTAAATATTTTTGGGCTGAGGCCGTCAACACCACTTGTTATATTTTAAATCGTGTGTTAATTAGACCTTATCTTAGTAAAACTCCATTTAAGCTTTTGAAAGATAGAAAACCCAACATTGGTTGTTTTAAAGTTTTTGGATGCAAATGTTTTATTTTGAACACAAAAGATAATCTTGGCTAATTTGATCCAATATCCGATGTTGGTATTTTCCTTGGTTATTCAAACTCAAGCAAAGCTTATAGAGTTTGTAATAAAAGAACTCTAGTTGTGGGAGAATCTATGCATGTCACGTTTGATGAATTTAACCCTCTTCTGTGGAGAAAGTTGTTGTTGATAATGATGTAGATGAAGAAATTCAAAAAAAGTCATAAAAGGATAACCCCAAAGATGCACCACATGAAACTCAAAAGGAGCAAGATGAAGAAAAAATACGGAGCAAAATGAAGGTACTTCTCAAGCACTTCTCAAGGAGTAGAGGTATGTTTCTTCTCATCTAAAGACTTGATTTTAGGAGATCCCTCACGTGGCATAACAACTAGATCATTATTTAGAAATACTTGTCAGCATGCTGCATTCATATCTTAAATTGAACCAATATCCTTCACGGATGCGGAAAATGATGAATCTTGGATAATGGCAATGCAAGAAGAGTTAAATCAATTTGAGAGAACTAATGTGTGAGAATTGGTTCCTAAACTGGAAGATTAATCTATTATAGGTACTATATGGGTATTTTAGAAACAAAATGGATGAATCTGGTGTTTTATAAGGAATAAAGCTAGATTAGTGGCTCAAGGTTACAATCAAGAAGAGGGAATTGATTTTGATGAAACTTTTGCACCTGTAGCTAGATTAAAATCCATTAGGATGGTCTTAGCATTTGCATGTTATAAAGATTTCATTTTATTTCAAATGGATGTCGAGAGTGCTTTCTTAAATGGCTATATTATGGAAGAAGTGTATGTGAAACAACTCCTTGGTTTTGAAGATGAAAAATTTCCAAATCATGTTTATAAGTTATCTAAAGCTTTATATGGAATAAAACAAGCACCTAGAGCATGGTATGATAGACTTAAAAATTTCTGGTTGGATAATGATTTTTCGATGGGAAAAGCAGATACTACTTTCTTTGTTAAGTATAAAAATCAAGATATACTTTTTGTATAAATTTATGTTGATATTATTTTTGGTTCTACTAATGAGTCTTTCTGCAAGGAGTTTTCATCTTGTATGAGTAAGGAATTTGAAATAAGTATGATGGGATAGTTAAAGTACTTTCTTGGGCTGCAAATAAAACAAAATGAGGAAGGAATTTTCATAAATCAAGCCAAGTATGTGAAAGACCTACTCAAGCAATTTGGCATGGATGACTCAAAGACCAAAAGCACTCTAATGAGCACAACAGCTAAGCTTGACAAAGATGAAAAAGGCAAAGAAGTAGATATTAAAATGTATCGAGGTATGATCGGATCTTTACTTTACTTAACCGCAGTAGACCCGATATCATGTTTAGTGTATGTTTGTATACAAGATTTCAATCATGTCCCAAGGAATCTCATTTGCTTGCTGTAAAAAAAAAAATTTTGTTATTAGAGTGGAACCATAGATCTTGGCCTTTGGTATTCTAGAGGAACTCATATAGATTTAACATGTTATTCGGATGCTGATATTGCCGGCTACAAACTCGATAGGAAAAGCACTAGTGGAACTAGGCATTTACTAGGTCATTCACTTATTTCATGGTTTAGTAAGAAATAAATTTTGTTGCACTTTCAACACCGAGGCTAAATATATTACTGCAGGGAGTTGTTGTGCTCAAGCTCTTTGGATGAAACAAACACTTAAAGATTATAGCATTAATCTTGAACAAATTCCTATTAAGTATAATAATACTAGTGCTCTAAATCTTTCAAAGAATCCAATTCAGCACTCCATAACCAAGCATATAGAAATTAGATATCATTTCTTGAGAAATCATCTTCAAAAGGGAGATGTTGCATTAGAGTTTATTTCTACGAAAAAATAACTTGCCGATATTTTTACAAAACATCTTTGCGAAGATCAATTTTCAAAAATTCGGCATGAACTTGGGATGATGAAATTTTTGCATTAACATCTCTACTTATGTTATTGAGTCTATTGAAATTGATTGATTGATGATTTGATATCTATAAAATACTTGCAAATGAAATATGAGTGATATATTTGTATTATTAATTTTTTTGTATATATGAATTGATTGTTTAAATATATGTAAGCTCATGAATCATGCATTAAACTGGCCTTTAACATTGTTCTGATCAATAAAATGAGCTTAGAACATATTATTTGTTGGCCAAATATTAAAAAAATTGTGCGAAAGCATAGATGAAACAAACGAATAACCATTTCTCAATAAACTGTGTATCGTTTCATTCCAGAAACTAGGATATGATGTCTGCCACTTACTCCTTTACTGTTTGCTTCAAACGATAAACTGTTTCAAAACTAAGCGCTCATTGAAAGTTACCCTTTTATGGTTAACGTCTATCCTTTAAACCGATCTAGAGTATACGCTCTCTGGAAATTACTCCTTCACCATTTACAGAAAACGATTTTCCATTTCCGTGCTATCTAAAACTGTTCCAAGGGTTTCTTCTTCCTCTTCACTTACCCGTTTACTGTTTCCACTATTGACGCGTAACTGAAGCTTTCACTCTTTTAAATCCTTCATTTTTCTCCATTGCCTTACCAAATCAAGCCCATAGAATCATTTCTAATCATCATTAGAACATTTTTTACCAATTTAAAACCTTTAATCGAGCCTCAAATTCACAAATTTCAAATTCAAAACCCTAAAGGCATCCGAACGAGTTTCATCATTTTTTATCAGATTTTTGTCCTTTCATGATCAAATTGATCCTCAATATCACTTCCTTTACTCTCTCTTAACCCAGTAATCGGTTCATTTTCTTCCAAACTCATCTTCCTCAAATTTCCTCATTTTCTCTTTTTACCACGATGGCGAGCTCATCTCGTTCAACTCGGAGGAGGAAAGTAGCTCCCACTAGAAACCGTATACCACCATGGGAAGCCTCTGAATTCGAAAGAATTCATTTCCCCACAGCTCCATTGGCCAAGCATTTTGAGGACTGCTTTATGGGTCGAAAGGTACTAGACTCTTACTATGTTGATATATAAGATTTTAACGAGTTAATTGTATGCGGTAGAAGTGTTAGGATTATGCTTCAACCTTGGGAGTCTGCTATTGATTTTGATGATTGAGTGTATACTAATCTAGTGCGTGTTTTCTATTCAAACATGGAAATTTCCGTAACATGCCTAGATAAGATAGTTACTCAGGTTGGTGGTGTGCTATTGAATTTGATGATGAGATCCTTAATAGCTTTCTTCGTATATCGAATGATGGTCATGAAATCTATACCTCTAGGAAAGCTCTTTCCATTGCTGACTCTATTCATAATGATGGAGTTTGTAATATTTGTCGGTGTTGAGACCTTAGTGACGACATTTATGCTCTACTTTTTCGGTTTCAATTATTACCTCTGCAAGTTTGCATCCTGCATACTATTTTACAGCATATCATTACACCTGGGAAGGGTCATTCAGATGAGGTCACGAGATTGGATGTTGCATTATTAGATAGCCTTATTTCGGGATGACCTATTAACCTTGGCAATGGTATTGTGCGGCACATGCTGAGTACTCCCGCAGTTAACCACCGCTTCCTTTCGTATGGCAGTATTATTTTTAAGATCCTGCGGCACTTTGACGTGCCTCTTCGGGATGCTGTGTACACAGAGACCAAGTAGATTGGTCCAGAAGCCATGACTAGTATTGGCTTTTCTAAAAAGAATAGCAAATGGATCAAGACTTCTACCTCCAGAAACTGGAATATATTGATTGCTCTAGTGGATGATCGGATACTTAATGACATGTATCCCCCCGATCAGCTTCGTGATTTTAGACTAGGAGCTCACTGTCCTCTTCTGCATCGACAATCTATCTGCCAGCCTCTAGCTGATTCTGATACTAAGAAGCGTGAGGTGGATACTGACCTTCCCTTAGCTTTCGAGCCGCCTCTAACTCCTGAGCAGCCTTCTGTTCCATAGCAGTCTTCCGTTCTAGAGGAGCCTTCTGCTTCTCTCGAGCCCCCAGAGTCAGACACTTTACAGCAGTTAGTTGATGACGTTCGCAGACTTTCTAACCGACAGCAGCTAATTTTCTATAGATTAGACACTCTTTCTCGAGATCAGCACCAGCTACGCTCTCAATTTCAGACCTTTCATCAGCAGTGTATTGATTAGCAGCTTGAGCTCATTGCTGGCCATCACGCCCTCCTTCGCTATTTTGGTTATGACCCTGGCAGTTCATCTTCACCACTTCTAACTTAGTTTAGTTCTTTATCCTTTCACACATACATTTCATATTATATCTATATGTGTGTTTTGATATTTATATTTTGTGTTTAAATTACATTATGTTTTATTGATGATTGTGATGAGGATTCTTATATATGATTTTGATGATGGATTCTTATATATGACTTTGATGATGGTTGATTACATGAAAATGGATTGATGACTTGTTGGTGTTGTTGGTTTGAGAAACTTGTTTCATCATATTTCGAAGTGTTTTAATATTAAATTGTATTTGAGGACTTGTTCAATTTTAAGGGGAGACATTGCCAAAATTTTTGTTCACATAATAATGTGTACTATCTTCATCAAATTTGCGCTTTAAGTGTTCTTTCTCTATCTTTTCTTTTTGATGATGAAGGGGAGATAATGAATAATGGTTATAAAATTCGAACATACATTTAGGGGGAGCATAATATTGAAAGAAGTTTGTCATCATAAAAAAGGGAGAGAATATTAACATGTATATGTTCTTTATAATGATTTTGATGATAATAAACTCTGAATGTTGTTGTTAGAGCTTTTGTTTAATAAATAATTCATTAAAAAGTCATATAATGTTTTCCTAAAAAATGAGTAATAATTAAACTTTAAACTAGGAAAACATCTTCTGCAAATATATGATTAAAATTGTGATTCTGGAAACAAACGGCGAACTGTTATCTTTGAAACGATTAACCGATAAATTTTAGAGAGGAATAAAAGGCTTAAGCTTTAACTGTAGCAAAAACGGACAAAAAAAGTGTGCAGAGAAGGTTACTGGAATTAAATGACTAACCGAGTATATCAAACGGTGAACTGATAATTTTCAGAATAGAAATAGGTGATAACCTTGAACCGTTGAAAACAAATGGATAAGCCAATTCTATTTTGCATGTTGTTTGAAATTACCGGCAAACCGTTAACTTTAAACAGCTAACCAATAATTTCCAGAATGTCATTTCATGCTAACCTCTAACTGTTTAGCAAGAACGGATAGCAGAAATTTGTTTTGCAAGTCTCTGGATATTAACGGTAAACCGATAGTTACAAACGATCAACCATTTATTTGAAATTTCAGCTCAACGGTCACTTGAACCGGTCAAAATGGTTAACCGATAACGGTTAGCGGCGATCCATGTTCGCGTAGAAAGTCAATAACGACTAGTTTTCAGCTCCAACTATAAATAAGCTCATTCAAATTCAATCAAGAGTTGATCACAATGTTATCATTGAGCTTATAATTAAGAATACAATATTCTTGTTTCATTTATTGCGACAATTGGGCATTGACTTGTAATCATACATTTCGATTGAGAGAAAAACAAATTTGTAATCTTTGTGTGAGTGATTGTAAGTGTTGGATACATTAGGTTAAGAGATAGAGGATGTTCTCTTGGTGTAAAGGTTGATTGACACCTTAGAAGATAATTGTATGAGTTCTTGAAGCCTTGAAGGCTTAACTAGTGGACTCCTCAAGCCCGGTGTGCTTGGAGGCGTGGATGTAGGCGAGATTGGCCGAACCACATAAAAATCTTCGAGTTTTAATCTCTCTTCTCTTATCTTTTATATTTTGATTGATTTATTTATTATTGCTTTAAATTCGTTTAAGATTTCCATCAAGATTTGTTTTCATATTATATAATTTTTAGAATCCCAATTCACCTCTCTTGGGTTGCTTGGATAATATTTCAGATGTACTCTTCACAAAGTAGTCTTTATAATATTTTTGTTTCAAATTAGGCTTATAGCGAAGTCCTCCTTTATTAAACACACATTTTTGTAAATTAAGCAAGTTATCCAATATCTTTTTCCCATTCATAAATTTTATAACAATATCACGAAGTTCAATGTTCTTTTTCTTGAGCATTTCATTTTCCTTTTTCAAATCATCTACATATGGCTCTAGATGCTCATATGAAGTGCTTGGTTTCTTATTTGATAATGCAACTCTGTTAAGCAAAGTTTTATTTTCTAATTCTAAGCGTGCAATCTTTGTACTTAAAGATTCATTTTTATTTGGCGGAGGATCCCTAATTATACCACTGGAATTTTGTCTGCTCTAAGGATAAAAAACAGTATTTTGTAAGTTCTACAACTTTCTTTTTAAGTTATGTATTATTTTTACCAATTCTTATCCAATCATCATGCAATTCTTTAAAAGCATCATACAACTCATCACAAGTAGAAAGATTATTTTTCTCATCAAGTTCATCATCATCTCCTATTGCCATAAGTGTTAGGTTTGACATTTTTTGCAAATCTTCTTCATCATTTGATTGTTCATCGCTATTGTCCCAAGTAGCCACCATGGCTTTCTTCTTAAGGTTGTTGAGAAGTGGGCACTCCGATGTTATATGGCCAAGCTTCTTGCATTCATAGCATATGATTATTTCCTTCTTCTCCTTTTGATTCTTGAGGTTTCCAAAATTTTCTTCGCTCACAGATTTTCTTGAAAAATTTTCTAACCCTCCTCGCTAGCACAACTATCTCCTCATCATCCGGCTCACTTTCCCCATCACTCTCATATTTTGAAGCTAAGAGAACAATGCTTTTCTTCTTCTTCTCATTGCCTTTTTTCGCTACCAATTCTTCCTCATAAGAAATAAGAGAGCAAATTAAATCATCAGTAAGTAAGGTGTTTAAATCTTTGGCTTCCTCAATGGCAGTCCTTTTACGTCTCCATTCTTTTGGAAGTGACCTAATAATTTTCTTAACTTTCTTGCTATTTGATAAATTTTTTTCCTAGGGCTCCTAGAGTGTTCACAATGTCCGTAAATCTTATATACATAGAATACACACTCTTATTTTGTTCCATTTGGAACAATTCATATTGTCGAGTGTAGCTACTAATTTAAAACTTTTTAACTTGATTTGTCCCTTCATAGACAACCTCAAGTTTGTCTATGAAACTCTTTTCTAACTCACTCCATTGACTTGAGCGCTTTGGAATATCAACTCCTACTTCATTTTTAGTCATAGGCATGTATGGACCATCACAAACAACTTCCCAAATTTCATAATCTAAAGCTTGTAAATAAATTTTCATCCTAGTTTTCCAATATGGGTAGTCATTACCATCAAAGAACGGTAGTCTAACTGTGGACTCTCTTTCCAAAAAGTTGAGTCATTTTGGGTTGCCATGGATAAGAGAATCAAGCTCTGATACCAAATGAAATGCAAGTTATGCAACCCAAAAAGGGGGGGAGAATTGGGTTTTTAAAACTTATGGTAAACAATTCGCACAACAATTTAATCTTTGCCTTAATTAAATAAAAAATATTAATTTAATAAAGCACAATAATAAAAGAGTAAGGAAAGAGAGAGCAAACACAATAAATTTTATGTGTTTCGGCAATCCCCGCCTACATCCACGCCTCTAAGCCAACCGAGCTCAAGGATTTCACTATCCAAGCCTCCCAAGGCTTCAAGTTCTTTATAATTGACCTCCAAGGTGTCAATAAATCCATTACAACCAAGAGATTATCTCTCAATCTCTTCCCTCAAGTGTTTCTCAGACTTATATACTCACAAATTTGATGAAAAAATAAAGATTACAACAATGAAACTCTCTTAAAGAGTCGATATACAGATAATTTCTCAATGAAGATTTAATTTATGATGATTTGCGAATTAGAAGCTTAAAGTTTGAGTTGAGTTTTTATAGCAAAAGCCCAAAAACTAGCCGTTATAGACAAATTCCGGCAACCAAGTGGCTAGCCGCTTAATTTAAGTTACCGTTAAATTTGAATTTTGCTATAGTAACAGTGTTCACAAAATTACACCTTTGCCCAAAACTTTCTTAATTATACTATGGCCCAAAATGTCATAAAACTTTACAAACTGGTCTAATTTTAGAATTTCTAAATAATACTTGTAATTTCCACAACTTTTCTGAAATTGTGATATAGTCTAATAAATGATAATATTTTTCAAAATAGCCCTTTTCAAATTTTAACATAACACTTACAAATTTTCAAGTTTTTAAAACTTTTTCAATTTAGTCCAAAATTAAAAATGTGAAGCTTTCCTCAGGCGGTTAGCCGCTAACTCTCCATTCACTTATGAAATTTACACTTAGGCGCTCAAACTTTCATAAAGTATAGGATGGCCAAAAAAGTTTCAAATGTTTGCAAATAAGTCCAACTCCGGAATTCAAAATTATACTTATTAAAATAAAAGATTACAAAATATTTTCATTTTAGTCCACATCTTGAAAAATAACTAACCTCACAAAATACTTAGCTTATACTTGTAAAACTTTTGATTTATGAAAAATAATGATTTATTAAACAAAATCTTGAGTTTCTCAAATGCTAAACCATTCATATACAAAATCATGCCGGCTTTACAAGAATTGTCGCAATAATAAGTCCCTTGAGCTCTAAACTTTATTCTTGATCGCATTGTTATCCATTGAGTGTCTTGAGCTTGATTTCATATGATTCACTTCATCATAAATATTAGCCTTCAAGAACTAGTGAAATGTGAAATACAATATTTTTTCAAATCACTTAAGATACATATTTGTTATCATCAAAATTACATAATGCGTAACCTTTTAGGCTAACATAGATTTTGTCATAGCTACAACAATCAAGCCACTTTCAAGAATAACATGTTAGATCCCAAAATCTCACTAGTAGTAGTGGCACTCTCACAAAGAAATTGAACCAAATAAAAATAGTCACTCCAATGAATGGTAAATTGAGAGAAAATAATAAAGAAGTAATATCACACACTTTCACCAAAGAAATATGGCCACAACTTAGAAATATTACTATCATAAGTCAAATAAAATACTAGTCAAACCAATGTATTCATTTTTTTATGCACTACTACATCTTTTTAGCCCATATAATTAAGTTCTACTTCAGACTATAGTTCCCTAAAATAAAGAAGGACTTTTATTAGGACGTAACGCAGTTTAGGGATATGACTAACAAAGGAGGCGAAATAGGAAAAAAAAATATATGTTTATCAAAAACAATTTGTGATTGTTCTATGACTGCCTCAACAAACTCTTTATAGTTACCATAGTTAAACCCAGAGAGCACACAAATGTTCTTGAATTATTTATTGGGAGTAGCTTCCATTGGGATACTTATCAAAAATAATTTGTGAGTGCTTAAAAAAAACTATATTTAAGGATCTTGGTGACGATGGTTCACAGCTGTGTATGAGATAGCATGTTTGTGTCAATTAACATGTAAAGCATATGGCTCGAGAGTCAAAAGAAAAATAGTAAAAAGAAAAAGCAAACAATAATAAAATAAAATTATTAAAGACAAGAATGTAAATGATAAAACAACAATGAAATAAAAGGATATTTACAAGTAGTTGTGACCGTGGCTCACATTTTCCTCTGGTTTTATGTGTAGAAACGGTTTGAACGCCCTCTATTGGTTGAGGATATGCTTCTTATTTTGTTTTCTTATAAACTGGCAAACAGGGTCGTTTATAGTCAGATTCTGAGACTATATCTTGCATGCACTTGTTGGATTAATGGCCGTAATTGGAGAATTACTCTTTGTAGATATCTATTGGGATACGTTTCAAGAGACAAAATGATATCATCCAATGACTCTTTACTCAAGCCATCCCTAATGAATTGAATCTTGTCTTCCTTATTATCAGACACCATTTTTAAAGAACATGGATTTTTATTGCATCTCATTTTTAAAGAACATGAAATTGAAGTTGAGTTTTTATAGTAAAAGCCTAAAACCTAGTCGTTATAGGCAAATTCCAGTATATAATATTTTTCACAAAATTATATTTTTACCCAAAACTTTTTATAATTGTACTATGGCCTAAAATGCATAGAACTTTGCAAACAAGTCCAATTTTGGAATTTCTAAATAATACTTGTTATTCCTAAAAATTTTCAAAATTGTGATATGGCCCAATACATAATAATATTTTTCAAAATAGTCCTTTTGAAAATTTAACAGAATACACGGGTTGAATAGTGACCGGTTTGACCACGCGGTTTGAATAATGAGGCGACTTGGATAGTGATGCGGTTTGGTTGAAAATAATTCCATGTATGTGCATGTACCGTACACACGATTTTTGATCCACTAACATGCTGCCACATCATCGATCAACAGTATATAAGAATTTTAGTCCAATAGGATCGTGACAGCTCATCGGTCAATGCCACATCATTGCTCAATGCCATGTCATCGTTCTGTATATGTTTTTGAGTGTTAGAAAGTGTATATTTAAATTTTTCACCTCAATGAAAATGCTAAATCTACTAAGGAAATGCAACGTTGGTTAAATCCTAACATGAAAAAAGTTGTAAGAACTGAAGTTCTTAAATTATTAGACGCAGGTATCATTTACCCAATTTCTGATAGTTCATGGGTTAGTCCTGTGCAAGTTGTCACTAAAAGTTCAGGAGTCATAGTAGTTACAATGAATTGATACCACCCACTAGAAACTTGGGAGCTAGTACGTCACTTCAGACCTCGAGATCAAATGTCGGCTATAATTTAGCAGAGACATATCCCCTCTCGGGTTTCTTTTTTCCATTGGAGGCTTCTCCACGGGTTCTTGGCTATTAATGATGCTATATGCTCTAAGGGTTTCTTTATAGTTTTTCGGTGTTTTTGTAGTAGGGCTGGTGAGACATCCAAGCATTTATTCCTTAATTGTCTACAGGTTCGTAAGATCTGGGATTATTTTTTGCGTTTACTTGGTCTACAGTACTTTGTTTTTATATCCCCTCATGCGATACTTCGCCATTAGAGGTGACGTGCTCCTTCCTGGAACCATATTCGAGTTCCCCTTCCTTGTTTCATCCTTTGGCACCTGTGGAAGGCCCAAAATGCTTACAGATTTGATTCAGTGGCATTTTCTATAGATGCAGTCATCTTTCTTGTAGCTTCAGATCTTAAGTCGCGCCACTTTTTGCTTTCGGTTTTAAAACATCACAACTACGCGGTGTCCTGGATAGTAGATTAGTAGAGGGATGGCGTGTTGTTACACTGCTTAAGAGACCACTTCAGTTGATTTCTTTGATTCGACCTCCTCCGGGGGTGGTGAAGATGACAGTGGATCAGTGCTCTAGGGGAAACCTAGGGATGGCTGCTTCAGAGGGCATTTTACATGACTCTCGAGGAGAGCTCTTAAGGGCTTTTGGATCTTTCCTAGGTTATTGTCCGATCCTTTATGCAGAGCTTATGGTTGTTTATGAGGGCTTAGAGCTTGCTGCTCACCTCGGCCATTCTATTTTGGAGGTAGAATCGGATCTGCTGCTATTGTCGTTTGGATTAAGTCCGATTGCCAGGTGTCGTGGGATTACACATACCTATTACGATGTGTACGTAGTATGGCTTCTTCATCTAATATCTTGGCCGGTCGTGTGTTTCTGGAGGCTACTTCTGCTGTAGATTTTGTAGCTAATTTTGTTTGTACTCATAAGGTGCATTGTCAATTTATGAGTCCTAGGGGCATTCCTGCTGGTTTACATTGCATTCTTCATCTAGATGCACATGTAGTTCCGCACATCAGGCGTTAGCTTTTCTTTATTCCTTTTCGGCTATTTTATACTTATTTTTTAATTTCTCTAGGAGGTTTTGGTTTTTGTCCCCCTTCTTTGTGCTTGTAACATTTTTGGCTTTATATTACAGGTAGGGGTCCTGCCTAAACCCCCACCATCTTGGTGGTTTTAAATTAAAAAAAATTTCAAAGTTTAAAAACTTTTTCAATTTAGTCTAAAATTTGAAAATGTGAAGTATCAGGTGGCTAGCTGCTAGCCCTCAAGCGGCTAGCTGCTAACTCTCTGTTATTTTTGGATATTTATACTCAGGTCCTCAAACTTTCATAAATTATATTACGACCTAAAATATTTCAAATGTTTACAAATAAGTCCAAATCTAGAACTCAAAACAACACTTACTAAAATCAAAGATTTCAAAACTTTTTCATTTTGTAATTGTAAAACCTTTAGTTTATGAAAAATAATAATTTATTAAACAAAATCTTGAGTTTCTCAAATGCTAAACTATGCATATATTAAATCATATTAGCTTTACAAGAATTGTCGCAATAATGAGTCCGTTGACCTCTAAACTTTATTCTTGATTGCACTATTGTCCATTGAGTGTCTTAAGCTTGATTCCACGTAATTCACTGCATTATAAATATTATCCTTCAAGAGCTAGTGAAAATGTGGAATACAATATTTATCTAACCACTTAAGACGCATAATTGTTATCATCAAAATTATAATATGTGTAGCCTTTTAGGCTAACAATTCCTCATAAGCAATCGCATGAGTTCGGATCGAGCTTTATAGATTGTAAGGAGGGTATTCTGAGGAAGTGGAGGAAATCGATTGTGAAGCTTTTCTAAAATCGCGTTTTTATCTGTACCTTCATCTGAGAATAACAGTTATTATGAGAAACTAAAGTAACCAACTTTGATTGTCACGGAGTGCGGTTATCTGCCACTTGACTGGGGTAACAAACTAAAGCACACAAAGAAAATTAATTTCACAACTGTTCTCTTATTGCATTTACCTAAAGTTCCAATTGGTTGTCGTAGATACCTCCTTCAATATCTCTGAGTTGTCTTTCTGAATCCTTAACATGGGATACTAACTCTGGTTGTTGTAGATCCTAAATATGATGTATTTTATAAAATCGTATTTGACCTCTAAGATGAGATTGTACACGTTGAAGTTGTCTAAGAAGGTCCAAGAGGATCTGTCTGGTTGAGATATACATGATTAAAAGTGATAAAAGAAAACTTAATGGTTAAAAAAATACACTTATGCAAAGATAATTTTACTGAACAAAAGAATAGGAAAAAGAAAGAAAAGAAAAATTAAATCATTGAAAAGAAAGAAAAAAATCAATTCAATTTTAGTGGGTCACTCAAATTTATTTCAGTGTCCTCTCCATGTGGTTGGAATTCTAGATATGCCTTTAATCTTTGACCATTAACTTTAAAAGTGACATCGTTCTTTGGATCCTTAATTTCAATTGCTCCATGTGGAAAAATAGTGTGAACAATAAAGGGGCCAGACCATTGAGAGCGTAACTTACCTGAGAATAGGTACAAGCGAGAGTTGAATAAAAGTACTCTCTGACATGAGGTGAAAGATTTTCTCATAATTTACTTTTTATGAAAGACTTTCATTCGCTACTTGTAAATCTTGGCATTTTCGTATGCATCATTTCAAGTTTTGCCAGCTATAATCTTCTTTCTGAACTAGCTTGCTGCATGTCAAAGTTTAATTTCTTGATGGCCCAATATGCATGATGCTCAAGTTCCACAGGTACGTGGCAAGCTTTTCCATACACTAGCCTATAGGGTGACATTTTAATTGGGGTTTTGAAAGCCATTCTATATGCACATAATGCATCATTAAGTCTCAATGACCAATCTTTTCTATATGGTCTCATCGTCTTTTCTAATATATGATTTATTTCTCGATTGGAGATCTCAACTTGGCCACTGGTTTACAGATGACGTGGGGTCGCCACTTTATGGGTGATTGAATGCTTTGTCAAAAGAGCTTTGAATGATTTGTTACAAAAGTGAGCACCGCTATCACTGATTATTGCTCGAGGGAATCCAAAGCGTCAAATGATGTTGCTTTTCAAAAATCCTATCACCACCTTGTGATCATTGGTTCTACATGGAATTGCTTCTACCCATTTCAATACATAGTCAACAACAACCAACATGTATTAATGGCCAAAAGAAAGGGGAAAGGGTCCGATGATGTCGATACTCCATACATAAAAAATCTCAACCACTAAAATTGAGTTTAGTGGCATCATATTCCTTCCTGTAACGCTCACTATATGTTGACACCTATCACATGAAAAGCAAAACGTGTAAGCATCTCGAAATAAAGTTGGCCAATAGAAACCACATTGTAAGACTTTAGTAGCTATTTTCTTAGTGCTAAAATGGCTTACACAAGCTTGTTCATGGCAGAATGAAAGGATATTTTGAAATTCACTTTCTGGGACATATCGTCTGACAATTTTATCTGGACAATACTTGAACAGATAACAGTTATCCCAAAGAAATTCCTTATTTCCGCAAAATATTTGACTTTGTCCTGCTTAGTCCAATGCTCTGGAAGTTGACCCGTAACAAGATAGTAAACTATATCGGTCATACCATAGTAATACCTCCACACTCATCAATTGTTCGTCTGGAAATGATTCATTCAAGTGTAGTGGTTTTGTAATTGTGTCAAAATTAAGATGAGAGAGATAGTCTGCCACAACATTTTCTGTGCCTATCTTATCTTTGATTTCAAATTCAAATTCCTACAAAAGTAACACCCAACGAATTAGTCCAGTTTTTGTATCTTTCTTGTGAGAATATATTTCAGAGCAGCATGATCTATGAACATAATTATTTTACAACCAATGAGATAAGATCGAAATTTCTCTAATGCATACACTACTGCTAGTATTTCTTTTTTAGTGGTTAAATATTCAACTATGTGTCATTCAATATCATACTGGCATAGTAAATGACATGGGAAATTTGATCAACTTTTTGTCCTAGAACTGCTCCTACTACATAATCAGATGTATCACACATAAGCTCAAATGGTAAGTTCCAGTTTAGGGGCTGAATGATGGGTGATGATGTCAACAACTTCTTTAGTTTTTCAAATGCCACAAGATATGAATCATCAAAGACAAAAGGTATATCCTTAGCAAGTAGAAACTTTGCTAAAATCTTTAATGAAAGATCTTACTTCTTTGATTATTTTAGGTGGAGGAAGATTAAAAATGAGACCCACATTGGCTTTATCAACCTCAATACCTTTACTTGAAATGATGTGACCAAGAACAATAACTTATTTTACCATAAAATGGTACTTCTCCTAATTTAAGACCAAATTCTTCACTATACGACCCTACAAAACTAGTGTTAGATGATGTAAATATTGATCGAATAAATCAACAAAGACAGAAAACTCATCAATAAAGACTTCAAAGAATCGTTCAACCATATAAAAAAAAATGTTCAACATGTATCGTTGAAATGTGTCAGGTGCATTACATAATCCAAATGGTATTTTCCTATATACAAAAGTGCTAAAAGGGCAAGTGAAAATGGTCTTCTCTTGATCTTTTGCTGCTTCGGAAATCTGATTATATCTTGAGTAGTCATCTAGAAAGCAATGAAATTCATGACCTGCTAACCTATCAAGCATTTGATCAATAAATGATAAAGGAAAATGGTTTTTACATGTGACATAATTCAACTTTATATAATCAATGCATACGCGCCACCCTGAAGTCACTGTAGTGGGTATTAATTCATCATTAACATCGGTAACTACTATGACTTTTGACTTTTTGGGGACAATTTATACAGGACTGACCCATTAACTATAAAAAATAAGGTAAATGATACCTGCGTCTAATAGTTTAAAGACTTCAATGCTAGCAACTTCTTTTATGTTAGGGTTCAACCGACATTGCTTTTTCCTGGTAGGTTTAGCATTTTCATTAAGGTGAATGTAATGCATGTAGTCAACTGTGTTTATACATTTTATGTCGGCTATAGTCCATCCTAATGTTCCTTTGTGCTTTTTTAAAAGTTCCAACAACTTACCTTTTTTTTATCATTTAGGGATGATGAAATGATTACTAGCAGAGTGCTTTCTTCTCCCAAGAACACCTATTCCAAAGTGTTGGATAATAGTTTGAGCTCGAGTTTTGTTGGTGATTCTAATGATGAGCTGAGTTTCTTCTCTAATGGTACTAGTTGTTCAACTATTGACTTTATTTATTAGTGTCCATGGATGGTGCTGAATCAAGTAAGGCGTTGACCTTATCGACTGATATGTCGATATCAAAATCCAAGCTAAAGTGAACTATTAAACATATTTGTAAAGTGTCATCACTAAGGTTTGAAACAAAAGTATTATCAACAAATTCTTCTATTAAATCAACATCAACAATTCCATCATCTGTATTGTGAGATTGTTTGGCAATGTTGAAGATATTTAGCTCTATAGTCATATTACCGAAAGACAACGGCATATATTTAGTCCTATATTGAATGTGAGTGTAACATATGCACTTTAGTTTTTCTAATTATGTGCATTATTTAATTTTTCCCCTTTGACATTAAATTTAAATTTGTCACGACATAAAATTGAGACAATTCGAACACGATTCAATGGTTGTGTAGTCTGATTTTATTTCAACATGGGTCTGGCATTAGCTTAATTGATAGTAAGCTTTAGACAAAAAGAAAAAAGAAAAAAGAAAGAGAGGGAACCGTTACTGTAAATAGAAAGAAAGAGAGTGGAGGATTTGGTTTCTAAAAAGAGAGAGAGAGAGAGAGACTCGTTGACCGACCTGTACCTGCGAACCCGACCCGACTGACTTTTTTGATTCTGGTCACCACTCCGGCCTAGCAAGGTACCGATTTGAAGCTTGGAAGCGAGTCGTCGTTTCCCTGCCATCTTCGCTGCCGAAAACTAACCGGAACGCCGGCAATCGAAGCTTGAAAATTTGCGACTTAACCCGTTTTCTTCGCTGTCGATTTTTCCGGATTTAAGCTGCACCACCACTTGAATCTTGATCCTCAGCTCAACCTCATAATTTTCCGACCAGGCCTGCCACCTGAAACCTCCGTTTTGGCCGTGACCGACCGCTGTAAAACTCATTGCTTTAGGAGCACGATCGCGCGCCATTGCTATGCCTGGGAGGCCACTACCGGTACCATTGGACTCACCGAGGTCAGAACTATCAGACTTCAGCTTCCCGTCGTCGTTGACTGAAATCCGGTCATCGTTGGCTGGCAGGGGCAATTTGGTAATTTCATAAGACTTTGGGGTAAATTTGTAATTTCTAAAAAATAGTAATTTTATATTAGGGTAGTGAAGTAATTTGAGATTTCAGGGGCAATTAGGTAATTTGGCATGTAGGGGTATTTGGGTAATTTTATGCATGCGAGGATAGTTGATTATGAATGAATAGTTATTTCGAGCTCTATTGCGTAAGATTAGTTGTATTTCACATTTATAGAAAATGATTATGTCGTTTCCTTGAATTAGGAGGATCCGCGAACGAGAAACAACTCACGGACGTTGTTGATACCAAGTCTAGACATTGTCACTGTGAGTGGAATATACAAAACCTATTTTCATAGTATATGCTGATTTTATGATACAGTGCAGCATGTTTCGATAAATAAGTATTTGATGCTTCGATTTAATGATTTCCTCGAAATGGATTTTATACGCACATTGATATTATATTAAAATGTTTGGTCAATAATTTTCAATATCGACTTTGAATGAAATATAATAGTATTTTAAAGATGATAAAAGTGGATTTAAATGTAATAATGAAAAGAAATGTATGATTTAAAGTATGATTAGAATATAGATGAATATGAGTATAGAGATTGTTATAAAAGCATTGGACAATACCCTTCCCTCCAGATACAGCGATACAGATGATATGAGATGAAAATCCTTTAGGGCCTGTCTGAACACATATAGAGGCTTTGGGCCGTGTGTTTGGGCGCTTTTGCCTTTTGGAGGCATATGCATGCAATATGATTGAAATACCGATAATACAGATGAGATATGAGATACAGACAAATATTGAGATTTAATGAGACAAATGAGATATGATGATATAGATGCGATATAGGCCTTTGGAGCTCGTCTAAGTACTCACAGAGGCTTTAGGTCGTATGCTTGGGCGTCTTGTTCTTTACGGACCAAATTATGCAGACACAGATATGATGAGATATTTGAGATATGACATGACATTTCTCTATCCATCCATTTTAGCTCTGGGGCCTGATGGTTCCCTGATTACCCATCCGTCAAGATCTGGATATGATGAGATTATTCCCCTTAGTACTTGTTTGGTGAGGATTTTCGAATTTGTGTCTTCCATATGATATTGTGATATGATTTCCATGGTTATTTGGTACGATATTATATATGCTTTTTATAGTTAGTAATATGATTTAAATGTTCAATGATTTATTACTGGTTTCTCGCATATGGTTTGATGAAATCGTTTTTGGAAATGATATGATTATTTCTTTTAAAGTAAGAATTAATTTTCAAAAACTATTATCCACTCACTGATCTCACTGAGTTTTATAATTACCTTGTTTTTATTATATTCCCCCCCCCCCAATAGGAGATTTACAGGTATATCAATTAACTAAGCAACGATAGTTAGATTTGAAATTATGGTCACGTGATAGTGTTAGAAATCATAGATGTTTTGTTGGAACATTTTGAATTGTATAATTTATTACTTATTTGTGATTAAGGATAAATTACGTATTCTTGACATTATATGTGTGAAGGATACTGGTATTTGATTGAGGAAGTTGGTTGTGGAGGTTGATTGAATATTGTATCATTTTTTGGAGTGTTAACTATATAAATTGCAGGATTAGAGATGTCATAATTATAAAAGAGACTCTACCAAATTTTCAGAAGAATCTTTACTAATTCGATTATTATCAATCCAGTTTGGATAAGGTTAGATAGACTCCCCCTGGGGTTCGGGGCGGGTCGTTTCAATGAGCATTGGTAGGTTCCAAGAAAGGTCAACCTATGATAATGAAGATGTGCTTCCTTGAATCCTGGACTGGTTGAGTGTCAATTATAATGAAATCAACAGGAAAATAAAACTTATCTACCTGGATAAGCACAACCTCCACAATACCATAAGGTATTTTCATGGACCGATCTTTAACACCAACACTACTAGAGTTGGGTGTAATTCTCTCAGTCCAAGTTTCACAAATACTGAGTAAGACAACAGATTTACACTAGCTCCTAAGTCTAACAAATTGTTCGCAATTGTGTGGTTTCCTGTACTAAATGAGATAGTGGGGGAGCCTGGGTCTTTGTATTTTAAAAGAATTTTATTTTGGAATATAGAGCTAACATTTTCTTTTGAACGTGAATGTTTCTCTTTTTAGTACAAAGGTTTTTAAGACACTTGGCATAAGATGACACTAAGTTTATAGTGTTAAGCAAAGGGATGTTAACACTTACCTACTTAAAGATTTCAAGAATCACACCTGTAGATTTTTCCTTTTTTGCTTTAGGTAACCTATGGGGAAATGGAGCTTTAGTAACCTATTCTTATGGGTCAGTTTCTTCTTTCACATTTAATGATGAGTCATTAGCATTTACAGGTATAATTTGATTTGTTTTTATCACTGACATCTCTACTTTATTGTCGACTTCTTTTCCTTTCGCAATGTCATGACGGCTTTGATCTCTCCATGCTGCTGAGGTGAACTAGTACTTGCTTCATACACTCCTTTAGGATTAGGCATTGGTTGACTTGAAAATTTGTCTTTCTCAACAATTATTGCAAAGGTTTGAACTGAAAAGGCAAGCTGTCCCACCATCTTTTCAAGGTTTAAAACTGATTGGGTTTGTGAGTTAATGCTTGCTCTCATCTCATTGCATAATTCATCAATAGTGCATTTTTGTTGCTTGATCATGGAGTGAGTAAGATTCTTGAAATTCTGGAATGCATCATCCCATGGTCTAGATTGAAAATAGTTTGGGTTCTAATTGTATGGGTTTAGGCTCTAATCCTGCATTAGTGGAGCTAGAGCTGCCGATCCATTTTGTTGGAACCTTTGAGACCATGAAAAATTGGGATGGTCTCTCTATCCAGGATTATATGTGTTGAAGTAAGGGTTGTAGTTTAATGGCTTTCTTATTATACTTATGACATTAGCTTGATCTGGGTATGAATCATGGACATGTGGCTCTGTTGATTTAGCAACCGTTAACGATGCTATTTATCGGGAAAGACTTTCAACCATCTCTTTGACTTATTTAATTTCTGAACTTGACATGCCAATGTGAACCTTACTCACTCCCTTAATTATTTTAATATTCCCGAGTGATCGACTCCGTTGTTGGGAATTATCCACTTGTCGCTGAAAAAATCTCAATTCTTTGATGCACTTTTTGACATTAGCTCTCTTTCGCTTGTTGGCATTAGCCATTCTTGCACATGCAGCAATAATATCTCCAAAACATATTAGCATTGGTGCCATTTCTCATACCCACGATGTGACCACTTCAAGGGTAGCCATTGAATCGCTCCCTTACTTTAAAAAACTGCTAGTCTTCTCTCTGGGTAAACTCTGAAATTTCCCTACAAATAGTATTGGTTTTATGCATTGGGAAGTATTTATTAAAAAATTTTGTTACCATTTGTTCCCATGATGTAATGCTATTAGCAGGTAATGTATTGAACCATGAACAAGCTCTATCCTTTACAAAAAATGGAATAATCTAAGTCTAACATTATCATCTGAAAAATTCTTATATTTAAAAGTTTGACAAACAACATGAAAATCATTCAGATAATTATATGAGTCTTCATTTTCTAGGCCATATAATGTTGGGAGATAATTTAGCACACTAGATTTTAACTCAAAACTCCTAGCAGCTATATTTCGTTATCTTATGCATGATGTGCTCAAGTTAGCTAAGGGACTAAAGTAGTCCTTAAATGACCTCTCGTGTGGTGCTGGTTGTTGTTGCAAATCCATTTCAATTTTATCTTTAATTGCAACGTGTTTATGTGTGCGAAGTATTTTTTCCAGTTTAAAGTTTATAGGCTTAAGATTAGGTAATTGTGACCTTTAAGTATGCATGCAAAGAACACCAAAAAAATGAGAACAAAACTAATAAAAATAAGAAAGAAGAAATTACGATACTAACCTTATCACGTTATTACAACCTTACTATGAAAAAACTTTCAAGTGCTAAAACAAATACGTGAAATAAATTAATAGGCAGTTGAACCAGCCAAATTAACAAGATAAATGAAAAATTACAATGAAAAATAACATGAAAATTAAATTACAGAAGTTTAAAGAAGAGAAAAAGAAAAGAAAAGAAATACTTACCTCAAAATGTAGATTCACTTTTCTTCTTCTTCTTTTTTAAATAAGAAAAATTACAAGAAAACAATTACAAAAATTAATTCTACGAATTAAAATAACTTACCTCCCCGACAACGGCGCTAAAAACTTGTTGTGCAAATTTTATTAAACTCTGAAGGACACAAATCTATTGTAGAATATATCAATTGTGACAAGTGTCGATCCCACGAGGACGTGAATTTTAATTGAGTGTAGAGTTAATTTTCTAAATGGGTGGTTGGATTAATGGTGAAAATGATTTAGACTATCCTAAAATTTAAATTAGAATGGCGGAAATAAATTAAGGTGAAAACTATTAAAGTGAAGTGCTTGGGTCTCTAGATCTGCATTGAGCATGTACCATGGGCTTAATATTCCTTATTAATGCCAATTAAATCATGAGGGGAGGTTTCCACTCCTCATGAACTTCACTCCAATAAATATGATGCCAAGTGCTTATCGTGCCAAATAGTAATAACCTTAAACTAGGGAGATGGTTATACCAGTGCAATATTTAGACAAGATTATTATTATCTGTTGACGAAAAGTCAAAACATCTACAAAAATTAGAGGGTAAGAGAAAGTAAATTAACCAAATTAAGCCCATGGAGCATGTTGAGACTTCACCTTTAACCCAAGCTTGAAAGAAAATTAGCTACTTATAATTGAACTAGAGGTAAAATGAGAATTTATTAAAATACACAGAAAATATAAGATAGAAAAGGAGAGGTGTGAAATTGGAGGGGAGCCCGCTATTTATAGATACAATGTGTAAATTATGGCCATCGGATTTAAACAATTTTGACGCTCAGGATTGCGACAAGCTCTGATTGAAAAAAACATATCATCAGAGTTGTCATTCCATATATATGCATGTATCGTATGCACTTTTTTTCGGCCCACTAACATACTACCACATAACCAGTCAACGCCACATTAGCATTTTAGTCCAATAGGATCGTGACACATCATCGGTCAACACGACATCATCAGTTAACGCCATATAAGCAGCCAATGTTACATCATTCGTCCAATCAAATGCCGCCACATCATCGGTCAATGTCACGTCATCGTACCGTATATATGAATGTGTCGTTTATCCTTTTATACTCCTCCTAAGGTTTTCAACTGTCCTAAGTTGAAATTTTCTATCTGTTTTACTATTTGAACTCTCGTTCATTGTGAAATGATCATGATGCCCCCTAAAATACATAAAATACTTAATTATAATAAAACACACATATTAAATCACAAGGGACTTTAATACATAAAAGTGGGGATGTTAGTGAGACTTGAAGCATAAAATGACGATTTTCTCCTTTATAAATATACACTTTCTAGCACTCAACAGAAATCCTGCAGGATCTTTAGAGAAAATGGGATAAATAAGAAAATAATGCCTTGCGACACAGTGAGGGGATATAAATTATATATATGAATATATAAAATAAAGTAGCATACTAGAGTATATACATAATCATGTGGCATAATTTCACACTGAATGTAGTGCAACAACAAACATAGAAATCATACATAAATGACAAAACTGCACTAAATAGTACTTGGTGGAAATAATTGTCAATACTTGCTAAAATCATCATCGCATGAGTAGAAAGAAGAGCTTCTCAACACCCGGTGGAATTTTACTATATTGCACAGGTAGAGTAACCTAACTCTCAAAATGCATTTGCAAAACCTATGGGGAAGGATACATAGATATTGACTGGCAATCATATCTTGTGACTCAATCAAACATATAATATGCATACATGTAATCATAACATGATATTAAATCATATTACCAAATATAAATACTTCAAGAAATACATAATAGTAATAATAATATCCACTAAGAGATCCTGCTTCACTCTAGGGTTTGCTGGGGCTATTGTGAGTTTCTGAATTCTCAAATTTTCTTCTAAAATATAGGGTTAAAAAATTAACTGTTAGAACTGATATAAAAACTTATACGTATGATGTAAATTAAATTATTACTACTTAAATTTCATAAATTTGTTACCCACTAATCCAATGTATATAGTTCTAGTTATCCAATTTCAGTTCTCGTAACTGTGTTATTTATTTTTTTCTTTTCCTTTACTCCCATCCTCTCTTTCTTTCTTCTTATTTTCTTTATTCTCTTCTCTTTCCCTTTTCTTTTCTTTCGTTCTCTCTTTTTCTTTTCTTTCCCTTTCCTTCTCTGTCTCTGTCTCTGTCTTGGTTCTGGTTGTAAGTGAATCCATTAACAAGCAGCTCTTAATTTATATATAAACATTATCTTCACCTCAAGCAAGCAAGTGGAACATGCATATGACAAGCAATGAGTTGAAGCAAGCATGTGAGGAAGTGGTGAACAAAGCAGCTCATATTGCATGCAACAGGCAGCTTGCCACTTAATTTACTAACCATATATGGCTTCTCTTTTCTTTTTTTTTTTCAAGCGGTGCATGACACCCATTTCCCACTTCATAAAAAAATTTCACTCCTATTCTTCAATAAATTTAATGGGGTTGAGATGGGGAATTCTTATGTGGAAAATGATTTCCTTGTCCCTATCCCCATCCCCACTTCATTCCCCATTTACTTATTTAATTATTTTACAATTGGTATGGATATATAATTTCAATAAATTGAAAATTTGAAGCTTAAATAAAATAAAATCATCACCATATTATAAAGTATTTAAATTATTTAAAAAAACCTCAAAAGTTTTAAAAAATATATTGAAATGATATCAAAACTGCAAAATATTTGGATAAATAATAACTAAAAAAATAAAAATGTATAGCAATATTTCAAATCCTTCTTTCTTTGGTTTATCTTCTCTTTATCATATTCATATAGCCTATGTTTGTCACTTTAATCCGGCAATATCAAATAATAAACTAACGACAGCGAGTTCATTACACCTTTATTTAAAAAAATGTTTTGTCATATGTCATTTGCGAACATTTGTAATAAATAAGATTATTAACCTCATTCAAATAGAATCCACTTCAACTATATCTTTATAAAATGAGTCGCATCTACTTTTTGTAAAAGAACCAAAACTAGAACTTGATAATATAAATAAACTCACATATGAACGATGGTTTGCTAAAACCAAATAAAAATCTTAAAATCAAATAGAATTAAATATACGTATACACTTTTAATGCAAATTATTTATTCATACAACGTACCTTAAATTTCTGCCCATAACCAATTTTGAAGGCACATTAATGTTTGGATCAAGCACTTACCATCGGACTAAAAGCTATAGTTTATAGCCAAGGTGCAACTTTATTTCCTTATACCATGGAAGCGCCCCTATGTTGTACAAATTTTGTTGAACTCGCAAGCGCACGAATCTATTGTAGAATAGATTAACGGTGACGAGTGTCGATCCCACGAGGAGGTGGATTTTAATTATATGTAGAATTAATTAAGTAAATGGGTGGTTGGATTTATGGGGAAATTGATTTAAAGAATGCTAGAATTTAAATTGGATTGGCAGAAATAATTAAATTGGAAACTATTGAGATAGAGTGCTTGGGTATCTGGATCCGTATCAACATGCACCATGGGCTAAATAATCCTTATTAATACCAATTAAATCATGAGGGGGGAATCCACACCTCATGAACCACGCTCTAATCAATATGGTGTTAAGGGCTTATCGTGCCAAATAATAATAATCTTATACTAGGGTGCCGGTAAAACCAGGGCGGTAACTAGACAAGATTATTATTATTTGTCGACGAAAAGTCAAAACCTCCACAGAAATTAGAGGGGAAGAGAAAATAAATTTACCAAATAAAGCCCATGACACATTGAGACTTCACCTTCAACCCAAGCTTGAAAGAAAATTAGCTACTCATTATTGAACTAGGGTAAAATGGGAATTTTATTAAAATACGTAGAAAATACAAGATGGAGAAGGAATTACAGAAAACTAAGCTCAAAAATGGATTCAGGGGTATCAAATTAGGGGGGGGAGGCCCCCTTTTTATAGATACATTGAGTGAATCATGGCCATCGGATTAAAAATAGTTTGGATGCACAGGATTGTGCCACGTCATCAGTGAACAGTAACACAGTTTGACCACGGGTTTGACCACGTGGTTTGAACAGTAACACGGTTTGCACACGGTTTGAACGAATGCCAAACGCGGTCTGAAACAGTGTCGTGAATGCGATCCATGAACGATGCAGTACATGTGAATAGTGCCGTACGTGTGAACAGTGCCATTTTCCTTTTATGCTCCTCTTAAGGTTTTCAACTGTCCTGAGTTCAAAAGTGACGTCCGTTTTGCTATCCGAAATCTCGTTCATTGTGAAATGACCATGATACCCCTAAAATACATAAAATACTTAATAAAAACAAAACATATATAATTAAATAACAAAGGACTTAAATAAATAAAATTAGAGATGTTAGTGAGATTTAAAGTGTAAAATGATGAATTTCTCCTTTATAAATATACACTTTCTAACACTCAACACACCCAACCAACTTATTTATTGCTAGTCCCTAGCAAATAAAGCGAAAATAAAATTCAAACCCAAAATTTTTTTTTTTTTTTAAACAAACTTGTTTATTCAATCAGACTAATGATAGCAATCAAATAAAAGTATAAGCATTATCTCCAGTCTAAAAACATCACACCCACATCAACCATCCACATGAATCAACCAAGTAAATACAGCTACTTTCAAAAATGACATGTCCAACCCCAAAATTTCACCGGTAATAGTGACACTCTCACAAGGAAATTAAACCCAATAAAAATTGTCACTTCAATGAATGATAAATGGAGTGAAGATAGTAAAGAAATAATATCACACTCTCACCAAGATGAAGGAAATATGCCCATAGCTTAGAAATAACACGATCTCAAGTCAAACAGAATATTAGTCAACCCAATGTATTTTTTTTTAATTTATTTTTTTTTATGCATTACTACATCTTTATAGCCCATATAACTAAACTTCTACTTCAGGACTATAGTTCCTAAAATCAAGAAGGACTTTTATTATGATATAACGTAGGCTAGGGACATGGCTAACAAAGAAAGGAAAATAGATAAAACAAAATATATGTTTGAGAAAAATAATATCTTTTGGAAACTAAAAAAATGCATTTCACTTATTTATTATTGTATTATATCTCTCTCTCCTTTTTTTTTCTTTTTTTTTTAATTTTTTTCTTTTTTTTTTTTTTTTTTTTTCTTTTTTTTTCTTTTTTTTTTGGGTATTGCACAACTTTACTAAACAAAACAATTATTTATATTTTTCTCAAACATGAATAGGTGATGGAACTTGTAAGATATCAGGTAATACTCCAAATGGAGTGGGTGAAGACGATAAGTTGACAAAGAAAAGTTTTTTTTTTTTTTTTTAAAAAGGCAAAAAAAGGGCTAACTATGGATATTTCACATAAGGAAAGGCTAGAAAGGCTCAAACGGGTCAAAGACGGCCTTTCCATCATCTTTTAGGGCTCTAGATACTCCTCAATATCTACTAGTTAAATGGACCTTTAGATGTAGCAAGACATTTTTTTAATTTTTTTTTTTTAAAGGGTTGACTCAAGGAAATCTAAAGATCATGTATAAAATAATAATCTTGCTAAAATTTTGTATGAAGAATGGGCAAAAGGGTTACTCTCCAAGAAAAAAAAATAGGCTCAAAAGCTCACTTGGTATTCATTATGACATGTCAATTCTTTCAAGCAACTCATATTTATCTCCGACATCAACATGTAGAGTAGCAAACATAGTGTAACATCACTCAAGACCAAAGATAATACAAATACTAAAATTCGAAAATCATCATGTCATCCAAAAATAAAAACAAAATCCCCCCATTTTTTTTTTTTTTAAACAACATTCTACCCCCAACCTATTCTAAACATGAAAGGGAAGTATGCATGCAGAAATGTGAAAATGATGCAGAAAAACTAATTGAAAATGTTGCACTTAAAATGATAGAAAAATGATTTTTTTTTTTTTAACTAAGAAGATGCGTTTCTAGAGACACTACACTCTATATTCAGCCATCTTTGACTCAAAATTTGAAAATGCATATTTATAAAGGAGAAGTCAAAAAGTTAGAAGGATCACACGAAAAATAAAAAAAATTTTTTTATTATTTTTATTTTTTTTATTTTTTTTTTAACTAAGAAGATGCGTTTCTAGAGTAACTACACTCCATATTCAGCCATCTTCAACACAAACAGATTAACAATTAGTTTCTACAACAAAAAATTAGTAAAAACTTAACCAACATTCCACAATTGTCAACTATCCCCTCCCCCCAACCAGAACTAAACATTGTCCTCAATGTTTTAAAGGAAAGAAGTAGAGTTTAGAAGACATCACCTGGGTGGTGCAACACAGAATAAAATATTTACAGGAGATTTAAATCTAATTTGTACTTAACTACTGCTGCTTATTGTTACCATCGTTATTTGTACACTCCAACACCAAGGTCTTGGGATCGCTCTCAGTCGATAAGCTTGTAATAGATCAAGTAGCTCATTAGCGGTGTGAGCACAAATAAAAAGCTTTTTCACCGTAGAGGGAATGAAGTAGTTTTTATTGCATGGTTAAGAAATGCGATAAAGCCATCATAAAAATTATTGACATTTAACAAACCGATGGGTTTTACGATGAATGTGCGAGATGGGCCCAAGATGCTAAAGTGATAAGTGCCTCTAGAGTTGCAAGATCTCTGGTAAGAAAATAAAAGCATCGGCATGATTAAGCATTTCGGTTATTCTTTCTTGCATACACGAGACAACTAACTCTTCTCAGTCGGTGAGTTAGACAAGCGACCTAAAGGTTTTAGGGTTTGTGGTATGATGCCTAACACTTGACTTCCTCGACAAGCGGTTTAAGACCAATTTTGATAACCCTCGGTCACCTCCGCCGTATACTAAGTGTAATTTTCTCTCTGCTATGCATCGACCAAGATCAATGGCTGCCTCAAAGAACTCTTTATATTTGCCATAGTTAAATCCGGAAAGCACACAAATGTTCTTGAATTGTTTATTGGGAGTAGCTGCCATTATGATACTTCTCAAAAATAATTTGTGAGTGCAAATGAAAAGAATCATATTTAAGGATCTTGGCGGCAGTGGGTCACAGCTGTGAATGAGGTATCATGTCTATGTCAAATTAATCATGTAATGCACATGGCTCGAAAGTCAAAAAAAGAAACAGTAAAAAGGAAAAGCAAGTAATGACAAATATAAAATTATTAAAGACAATAATGCAAATGGTAAAACAATAGTGAAATAAAACAACAGTAAAGTAAAAGGATATTTACAGGTAGTTGCGACTCACATCTTCCTCTGGTTTCGTCCGAAAAGCGCTTCAACGCCTCATGGGTCGAGGATAGGCTTCCCATCCGGTTTTCTTATAAAGCGGCAAACGAGAGTCGTTTATAGTCGATTCGAGGCGTATCGTGCATGCTCTTTACGGAATGATGGCCATAAGCGGAGAATCGCTCCTTGCACATATCCAGGGATGCGTTTCAAGAGACAAAGGATATCATCCAATGACTCGCTTATTCAAGCCATCCACAATGAATTGAATCTTATCTTCTCATTTATCGACACCCATTCTAAAGAACATCGTTTTTATTGCATATCATTACGGCACACTTATGACAAGCAACAAAAATCTTTCGAGCTCTTGCTTTCTTGCATAATTTCCTTTACCACAACCAGGCATGTATGCAATAAATTTAGGAGGCAACTCACCTTGCCAAGCGTACTTTAGCCTCGATTAACCAACGGATATCGGCGGTATGTTATTCCTCATGAGCAATCGCATGCGTTCGGATCGAGCTTTATAGATTGTGAGGAGGGCATTCGAGGAAGTGAAGGGAATCGACTATGAAGCTTTGCTAAGATCTCGTTTCTATCCATACCTTCGCCTCGGAAGATCGATAATTATGGCCCACTGAAATAACCGACTTGATTGTCACGAATCAGTTATCAGCCACTTAACCAGGGGTGACAAACTAAAACACACAAACTAAAACAAATAAAAAACACACAAAGAAAATCACAATCGTCCTCTTATAGGAATTTACCTCAAGCTCCATTTGGATGTTGTAGACACTTATCTCAATGTCTCTGAGTTGGCTTTCTAAATCCTCAACGTGGGATATTAACTCCGGTGGTTGTAGCTTCCAAATACGATGTGTTTTACAAAATCGTATCTGGCCTCTAAGATGAGATTGGACACGTTGAAGTCGTCTAAGGATGTTGAAGGCTGTCTCATGATTAAAAGTGATAAAAAAAAACTTAATGGTTAAACAAACACACTTAGGCACAAATAATTGAAAGTAGCAGAAGAAAAAAAAAAAAAAAAAAAATCCCCGAAAAAAAAAAAAAATCTTAATTCAAATGTGGTGGGTCACTCAAATTTATTTCGGTGTCCTCTCCATATGGTTAGTACTCTAGATATGGCTTTAATCTTTGACCATTAACTTTAAACGTGACACCATTTTTGGGTCACTTAATTTCAATTGCCCGTGTGGAAAAAGCAGTATGAACAATGAAGGGGCGGACCATCGAGCGTAGCTTACTTACACAGGAATAAGTGCAAGCGAGAATTGAATAAAAGTACTTTCGACACAGGTGAAAGATTTTCATGTCTAACTTATCATGAAAGACTTTCATTCGTTTGCTTGTAAACCTTGGCATTTTCGTATGCATCATTCTGAATTTCTTCAAGTTCTGCCATTTGTCGTCTTTCTGAGCCCGACTTGCTGCATGTCAAAATTGAATTTCTTGATGGCCCGATCGCCGATGCTCGAGTTCCACGGGTAGGTGGCAAGCTTTTCCATACACTAGCTGCTTTGTAGGTGACATCCCGATTGGGGTTTTGAGCGCGTTCTATATGCCCATAATGCATCATCAAGTCTTAATGACCAATCTTTTAATGCGGCCTCACGGTCTTTTCTAAGATGTGCTTTATTTCTCGATTGGAGATCTCAACTTGGCCTTTGGTTTTGCGGATGATACGGAGTCGCCACTTTATGAGTGATGGAGTACTTTGTCAAAAGTGCTTTGAATGATTTATTGCAAAAGTGGGTACCACCATCACTGATTATTGCTCGAGGAATCAAAGCGTGAAACAATGTTGCTCTTCAAAACCCTATCACCACTTTATGATCATTGGTTACGCATGGAATTGCCTCTGCCCGTTTCAAAACATAGTCAACAGCAACCAATATGTATTGATGGCCAAAGATGGGGAAAGGGTCCCGTGAAGTCGATACCCATACATCAAAAATCTCAACCACTAAAATTGGATTTAGTGGCATCATGTTCCTTCGTGTAATGCTCCCGTTCGTTGACACCTATCACATGAAGAACAAAAGGTGTAAGCATCTCGAAATATAGTTGGCCAATAGAAACCACATTGTAGAACTTTAGTCCTGTTTTCTTAAGCTGCCCGAAATGGCCTCCACAAGCTTGTTCATGGCGAACGAAAGGATGTTATGAACTTCATTCTCTGGGACACATCGTCGAATAATTTGATCTGCCAATACTTAAACAAGAGATAGGGGTCATCCCGAGAAAAATTCTTTATTTCCATGAAAGAATTTGGCCTTGTCTTGCTTGGTCCAATGCTCGGAAGTTTACTGTAACAAGATAATTAACTATATCAGCATACCAGGTAATACTTCCACACTCATTAATTGTTCATCTGGAAATGACTCATTCAATGTTAAGGGTTACGTGTTGATGTCAAAGTGGAGCGAGAGAGATGGTCACCCACACATTTTGAGAACCTTTCTTATCTTTGAATTCCAAGTCAAACTCTGCAAAAGTAACACCCAGCGAATTAGTCTAGCTTTTGCATCTTTCTTTGTGAGAAGATATTTGAGAGCGGCGTGATCTGTGAATACAATTATTTTACAACCAATGAGATAAGATCGAAATTTTTCTAATGCAAACACTATTGCTAGCATTTCTTTTGATAGTTGAATAGTTCAAGCGTGCATCGTTTAATGTCATACTAGCATAGTAAATAACATGAGAATTCGATCTACTCTTTGTCTAATCTTTGCTCTCTTTGCATGTCGGATGCATCACACATAAGCTCAAATGGTAAGCTCCAGTTTGGTTGCTGAATGATGGGTGATGTCGTCAACAATCGCTTTAACTTTTCAAATGCTACAAGACATGAATCATCAAAGACAAAATGTACTTCCTTAGCAAGTAAATTGCATAAAGGTCTAGAAACTTTGCTAAAATCTTTAATGAAACGTCTATAAAAACCAGCATGCCCAAGGAAAGATCTTACTTCTCTGACTGTTTTAGGTGGAGGAAGATTAGAAATGAGATCCACCTTGGCTTTGTCAACCTCAATACCTTTACATGAAATGATGTGACCGAGAACTATAATTTGTTTTACCATAAAATGGCATTTCTCCCAATTTAAGACCAAATTCTTCTCTATACATCTCTGCAAAACTTGTGTTAGATGATGTAAATATTGATCAAATGAGTCACCAAAGACAGAAAAATCATCCATAAAGACCTCAAGAAATCGTTCAAACATATCAGAAAAAATGCTTAACATACAACGTTGAAATGTAGCAGGTGCATTACATAATCCAAATGGCATTCTCCTATATGCAAAAGTGCCAAAAGGGCAAGTGAAAGTGGTTTTCTCTTGATCTTTTGGTCTTTATGGGAATCGATTGTATCTGAATAGCCATCTAAAAGCAATAAAATTCATGGCCTGCTAATCTATCAAGCATTTGATCGATAAATGGTAAAGGAAAATGGTCTTTACGTGTGAAAATTTAACTTTCTATAATCAATGCATACACGCCATCCTGTAGTCACTCTGGTGGGTATCAATTCATTATCGGCATTGGTAACTCTTTGTGACTCACGACTTTTTGGGGACAACTTGCACTGGGTGACCCATGAACTATCGAAATGGGGTAAATGATACTGCATCTAATAGTTTAAGGACTTAGTTCTAACAACTTCTTTCATATTAGGATTTAACCGCGTTGCATTTCCACTAGTAGATTTAGCATTTTCATCAAGGTGAATGTAATGCATGCGATCTCTTTGTTTATACCTTTTATGTCTGCTATGGTCCATCCAATGCTCCTTTGTGCTCTTTTAAAACATCCAACAACTTACCTTTTTGCTCGTCATTTAGGGATGATGAGATGATTCTGCGGTAGAGTGCTTTCTTCTCCCAAAACGCATATTCCAAAGTGTTGGGTAATGGTTTGAGCTCGAGTTTCGGTGGTGACTCTGATGATGGGATGATTTTCTTCTCTGATGGTGCTAGTTGTTCAACTCTTGACTTCCGTTTATTAGTGTCCATGGATGGTCTTTGAGTCAAGTAGGCGTTGACCTCATCGATTGATCTGTCAACATCAAAATCCAAACCAAAGTGAGTTAAACATGTTTGTAAAGGGTCATCACTAAGGTTTGAAATAAAAGTATCATCAATTAATGCTTGATTAAATCCACATCAACAATTCCATCATCGCATTGTGAGGTTGTTTGGCAATGTTGAAGATGTTGAGCTCCATGGTCATATTGCCAAAGGACAAGCTGCATATTTCGATCCTGCATTGAATGTGAGCATCGGCGATTGCCAAGAATGGTCGGCCTAGGATAATGGGGATGTGCTTCCTTGAATCTGTGTTGGTTGAGTGTCAATTACAATGAAATCAACGGGAAAATAAAACTTGTCTACGGATAAGCACGTCCTCCACAATACCACGAGGGATTTTTGTGGACCGATCTATAATTTTGTAACACCACTTTGGTTGGGTGTAATTCTCCCGATCAAGTTTCACAAATCTTGAGTAAGGCAAAAGATTAACACGCTCTAAATCCAAATCAAAGCATTCTCAATTGTGTGGTTCCATATCTACATGAAATAGTGGGGGCACACGGTCTTTATATTTTAGAGGAATTTTGTGTTGGAGTATAGAACTAACATTTTCGATTAAAAATGCCTTTTTCTGAACATGAATATTTCTCTTTCTAGTGCAAAGGTCTTTAAGAAACTTGGCATAAGATGGAACTTGTTTTATTGCATCAAGTAAAGGGATGTTAACACTTACACTGTTTGAAGACTTGAGAATCTCACACTGTGGATTTTCCTCCTTTCCTTTAGCTAACCTTTGAGGAAATGGAGCCTTTAGGAACATACTCTTGTGGGTTGGTTTCTTCTTTCTCCTCCGGTGGTGAGTCCTCAGCATTTACAGGTACAATCTGAGTTGATTTCGTCACTGGCATCTCCACTTTGTTGTCGACTTCTTTTCCTTTTCGTAAGGTCATTTTGCTTTGACCTCTCCATGCTGTTGTGGTGAACTGGTACTTGCTTTATGCACTCCTTTAGGATTAGGCACTGGTTGACTTGGAAATTTACCTTTCTCAACAGTCATTGCCAAAGTCTGAATTGAAGAAGCAAGTTGTCCCACCATCTTTTCGAGGCTTGAAACTGATTGGGCTTGTGATTTGAAGTCTGTTCTCATCTCATTTCGTAGTCTATCAATGGTTCGGTTTTGTTGCTCGATCATGGAGTTAGTAACATTCTTGATATTCTGGAATGCATCTTCCCATTGTCTAGGTTGAACGTAATTCTGAATTGTATGGTTGGTGGTTGAGAGGCTTGAGGAACTTGAGGGATTGGTTGCATTGGTGGAGCTGGAGCTGCTGGTCCATTCTGTTGGAATCCTTGAGACCATGAAAAATTGGGGTGGTCTCTCCATCCAGGGTTATATGTGTTGGAGTATGGGTTGTAATTTGATGGCTTCCTCATGACACCGATGGCATTGGCTTGATCTGAATACGACTCATGGTCATGTGGCTCTGTTGATTTGGCAGTCGTCAACGATGCTATTTGTCGAGAAAGACCTTGATTATCTCTTTGACTTCTTTAATTCCCGAACTTGACTCGCCAATATGAACCTCATTTACTCCTTTAATTCTTCTAGTATTCTGAGTGAACGACTCATTGTTGGAATTATCTCATTGTCATTGGAAGAAATCCCAAATCTCGATGCACTTTTTGACATTAGCTCTCCTCCACTTGTTGCCATTAGCCATTCTTGCACATTTGGCAATAATCCTCTAAGTATTGGCATTGATGCCATTTCTCATTACCCATGATGTGGATGCTTCAAAAGTAGCCCATTGAATCGCTCCCATGCTTCGAAAACACTCGTCTTCTCTTTGGGTGAATTAAGATTTCCTGCGAATAGCATTGGTTTTATGAATCGGGAAATATTTATTTAAAAATTTCGTTACCATTTGTTCCCATGTTGTAATGCTATTAGCAGGTAATGTATTGAACCATGAACGAGCTCTATCCTTTAAAGAAAATGGGAATAGTCTAAGTTTAACGTCATCTTCTGAAAAATTCTCATATTTAAAAGTTTGACAAATTGTATGAAAATCATTCAGATGATTATATGGGTCCTCATTTTCTAAGCCATAGAATGTTGGGAGACAATTTAGCACACTAGGTTTTAGCTCAAAACTCCTAGCAACTACATTTGGGTAACGTATGCATGATGTGCTCAAATTAGCTAAGGGACTAAAGTAGTCCTTAAATGGCCTCTCCTGTGGTTCTGGTTGTTGCAAATCCATTTCAGTTTTATCTTTACGTGCAATGTGTTTGTGTGTGCGAAGTGTTCTTTCTAATTCAAGGTCTATAGGTTCAAGATTAGGTAATAATGACCTACGACCATGCATGCAAAGAAAATAAAAATGAGAACAAATTAAATAATAATAAAGAAAAAGGAGAAATTACAATACTAACCTTATTGCGCTGTTACAACCTTTCTATAAAAACAAAATATACTAAAACAAATACGTGAAATAAAATAAAAATAAATTGATGAGATAAATGAAAAATTACAAAGAAAAATAACTTGAAAATTAAATTGCAGAAATTTAAAGAAGAGAAAAAGAAATTCTTACCTAAAATATAAATTCACTTCTTTTTTAATTAATTAAGAAAAAAAAATTACAAGGAAACAACTAAAATAATAATAATAATACTAATAGTAATAATAATAATAATAAAATTATTTACAAAAATTAATTCTACAAATTAAAATACTTACCTCCCTAAAACGGCGCCAAAAAACTTGTTGTGCAAATTTTGTTGAACTCATGGCAGTTACAATCTAATCTATTGTAGAATAGATTAACGGTGACAGTGTCGATCCCACGAGGAGGTGGATTTTAATTATATGTAAATTAATTAAGTAAATGGGTGGTTGGATTTATGGGGATGAAATTGATTTAAAGGATGCTAGAATTTAAATTGGATTGGCAAAATAATTAAATTGGAAACTATTGAGATAGAGTGCTTGGGTATCTGATCCGTATCAACATGCACCATGGGCTAAATATTCCTTATTAATACCAATTAAATCATGAGGGGGAAATCCACACCTCATGAACCACGCCTAATCAATATGGTGTTAAGGGCTTATCGTGCCAAATAATAATAATCTTATACTAGGGTGCCAGAAACCGGGGCGGTAACTGACAAGATTATTATTATTTGTCGAAAAAAAGTCAAAACCTCCACAGAAATTAGAGGGAAGAGAAAATAAATTTACCAAATAAAGCCCATGACACATGTTGAGACTTCACCTTCAACCCAAGCTTGAAAGAAAATTAGCTACTCATTATTGAACTAGGGGTAAAATGGGAATTTTATTAAAATACGTAGAAAATACAAGATGGAGAAGGAATTACAGAAAACTAAGCTCAAAATGGATTCAGGGGTATCAAATTGGGGGAGGCCCCCTTTTATAGATACATTGAGTGAATCATGCCATCCTGATTAAAAATAGTTTGGATGCACGATTGCGCCACGTCATCGGTGAACAGAACACGGTTTGACCACGGGTTTGACCACGCGGTTTGAACAGTAACACGGTTTGCACACGGTTTTGAACAATACGCGGTCTGAACGAAAGTGTCGTGAGCGATATCCATGAACGATGCATACATGTGAATAGTGCCGCACGTGCGAACAAAGCATTGGCATTTTCCTTTTATGCTCCTCTTAAGGTTTTCGATCGTCCCGAGTTCAAAAGTGACGTCCGTTTTGCTATCCGAAATCTCGTTCATTGTGAAATGACCATGATCCCCCTAAAATCCACAAAATACTTAATAAAACCAAAACATATATAATTAAATAACAAAGGACTTAAATAAATAAAATTAGAGATGTTAGTGAGATTTAAAGTGTAAAATGATGAATTTCTCCTTTATAAATATACACTTTCTAACACTCAACACCCTACAACTAAGTGGTGGATGGACATAAGGGGTTGCACACATTTGTAATTCTGCCAATGGGCCAGGCAGTTACGCCCTAGGTAACCTTACTGCCACCTCAATGGAATTATACAGAAGGATGTTACACCCACAAGGGCACAAAAGAATTGTTGGGGCCCAATAACCTCAACAATTAATGCCTCCAATGTTTTAGAATGTAATCTGTTATGATGTGGACTCACGAATCTATCACTAGTACTAAAAGCAGACTCAGAAGCAACTATAGAAACAGGAATAGCCAAAATATCTCTAGCGATAGCACGAAGTAATATATTTACTCCTATTTGCTTTCCTTTAAGCCAACATGTCAAAGTTAGGAGACCTAGTTAAGAGATTTTCCTCAATTTATGGTCCAGCTCTGACTTAACATGCTTATCACTAGTGGTATTGCTAACAAATAAGTCAAATGATGCCAAAGGATTTACCTTCACCTAAACCAATTCTGATTGAGAAGATGAAGCAATTGTAGATTGATAAACTTCTTCTCTTGTATTATTCTTCCACTGATATTCTATCAACTCATAAGAAATCTTATAAATTCTATCAATTTCATATGAAGAATCATTTTGGTGTATTTTTGGAAAGTGAAATTCCAATAACTTCATCTTGAATCTTGGATCTAAAACAATGGCTATATCCATTATGCCATGAATCACATTCTAATATTTATCAAATTTTGCTATCATATATAATGCCATGTCCTTTATTACATCACAATAAGCCATTCTAAAATTGATAGCCTAGTTTGACAAATCTTTGGAAAGTAAAGGTTGGCTGTAGCATATTGGATACCTGAAAATAGCTCAACCACTTCAAAAATATTTCCAATCTATCACAAATCTCCTTGGCCAACATTTAATGTTCTTCAGAAGGCAAATATTTATATACTGACTCTTGTTGTTTTAAACGAAGGAAAATTTTTTTTATATCAAAGCAGTTTGAAGTATTAAATAGGTAGAATTCCACCTAGTTTTGCAATCAAGAGATAACTTTCAACTGCTTTGACTATTCAAACGGTGAGCGGCGTCAAAACAATTTTCTATCTTTTAGTTGTTGTTGTTTAATAAGCAACACAATTACAAATTCTTTTAACACTATTACTAATCACAACCAATCCTTCTTTCACTATCAAATTCAAGATATTGGCACAACAATGCATTTGCAAAAACTCTCTACCCAACAGAAGTGAACTATTAGACAACTTCTCAAAATGAATTGCAATCATAGCATCATTAGTGGTACAAGTATCTACTGTTAAAGTAGAAAGGTTACAATCAATATTCCAATCCAATAAACATTCCATCAACACATCAACAAGAACATCAGAAGTTTGTGGACATGGAATGTAGATAAACCTATGAATGAAAAATAACGATTAATCAAAAAGCAAATTTTATCAAACATATTGAAAAAACAAAGTCGTGCTAATACAAAAGTAATTTAAAATAATTTCATGTTATAGGAAGTACCTCGTAATTCGACTCAGTTATTTCCATGATTCATCAATGAAATGTGTTGTGATGGCCATAAATCCCTTTTTTGATTATTGGAGGTGCACACATCAACAATAATTCTACTTTCATTACTTTCCAACAAGCTCATTGTTAGAGTAAATTGTTGAAGTATATTTTACAAGCTATAGGGATGTAATGTGCTATTCAACCAAGCCATAGCATACGGGGGCACTTGCACTCTTAATAATAAAATTTTCATAATAAATGAACTAATATGTCTTAATATATCTGTGGTTGCGAAGTAGTTGAGTGAGCAAAATTTTTTAAGTAAAAAATAAGATTAAATAATAATATAATTAAAATAAAATAACAAAAAAGAAAATTACTTTTTTTGTCGAATGATGGTGTTTGACTGGATGAGCACCAGGAAACTTTGGGGCAAAGATTGAATCACAAGTTTCGTATTATTGTAATCTCCTTTTATCAATTCAATTCTCTTTTCTATACATTTCCTCATTCATCTTTTTGGATAATTGCAAACTCTAAACTGTAAACACATGCATCAATCATTCCATCCAAAATATCATACAATTTGCATTTATCTATTCGATTGCACCAACTAAAAATATAGCTCCTAAATGTCTTCTTTTATTTCATCTAAAATATCAACCTTGTACGAAGGTCTTGTAATACTTAATATGTAGGTGCCACATGGATATGATAGACTAATTTTTAACTTAAAGTTGGTGTGCAAAAGAAATAAACTTTATGGCTACATAATTGGTGGTGATAAGGCAAAGAAAAGGTAGTTCTTGGAGACAAGGATCACATTACGATCAGTTTAAATATCTTTCTCAATCAACATCATTTAAAGCTAAAATCAAGCAATTATATCATGCATATATGGCCAGTATCATTGCCACTATGACATATATGTGACAAATATCATGGCTAATTTGGTATCAAATTATAGGAGAAATCCTCAATTACGGTAAATAATTATGTTCCTTTTATATAATCTATATTTGTGTATAAATTGTGCATTTGAGCCTATCAATTAATTGAATTGTAATTGCCTTCATTATAGCTTATAATGGTGTTGATTAAGAAAGATGTTTAGGATCTTAATGCAATCCTTATCACCTAGACATAATCTTGTTTTTAAAGTTTTACTCTTTAATGATAAAGAATTCTAATGCATCTAGCTAGGGTTTGGTGTGTAACTCACCTTATTTAAAGATAAGAGTTTTTCACATTAAAGAAAGGAACTTGTCTATTACACTTATTTAACAGAGAGAAATTTTGTGAAACTAGTTGAGATAGTGCATCCATCTAATAACAATTTATCTTTTGGTGGGTTTAAAGTGCCCCTTCGAGGTATTTAGAGTATTTTATTTAAATTTTTTAGATCTTTCTTAGTTCCACAGTGGTATAAATGTTCAAAGACCTAACTTATACTCAAAAGCTAAGTTACAAGTTAATGGTTGTCTGAAGTTTATATTATTAGCTCATTCAGTATTCTCAACTGACTTGTGATGTATTCCTTAACACCTTTAATCACATGTAGATTGGTCATTTTGATTGGTTTTGTCATATAGTAAAGTGAAATTCCAGTTATGCAACCCAAGATGGGGGGTGAATTGAGATTCTAAAATAATTCAATTCTAAAACAAAAACTCAATGCAAATCTAAAATGAATTTAAAGCAATAACAATATAAAAAGATAAGGGAAGAGAGATTTAAACACGGGAATTTTTACATAGTTCGACCAACCTCGCCTACTTTCACACCTCCAAACTTTCCGGGCTTGAGGATTTGACTAAGGAAGCCTCTAAGGCTTCAAATGCTTACACTTGACTTCAAAGGTGCCAATGAACCCTTACAATAAGAGATTATTCTCAATCTCTTAACCCAAGCGTATCCCAACACTTACAATCACTCAAAACAAAAGATTACAAATTGTTTTTCTCTCACACAATATTTAAGATTACAAATCAATACCCAATGTATGAATAGATGAAGAATGAATGTGTTTCAAGCTCTAAGAAGATTGTATTATCGAATATAAGCTCAATGAATATTGTGATCCATCTTTGTTTGAATTTGAATGAGTTTATTTATAGTTGGAGTAGAAAACTAGCCGTTATTGACTTTCTACTCATGTCGGTTCGTCGTTAACTTGATGTCGGATCGCCGTTTTGACTGGTTAATATGACCGTTGGACTGAATTTTCAAATTGTCGAATCGCTGTTATCGGATGTCGAATTGCTGTTAGTGTCCAGAGACTAATCTTTAACTCTGGGAAATGTTGGCGAGCCGTTATCATGGATGTCAGATCGCCATTAGTATCCAGAGACTATTTCCAATTCTGTTTGATGTCGAGGATCCATTATCAGGTATGTCGGTGAGCCGTTATCAGACATGTCGGTGAGCCGTTATTGTCCAGAGACTGATCTTCAATTATGCTTGATGTCAGCGAGCTGTTATCAAGGATGTCGGCGAGCTGTTATCAAGGATGTCGGCGAGCCGTTATTGTCCATTTTTAGAATTTTAAGAAATCCTTGTTCTTTCCAAAATTCTCAAAGTTTTTGTTTTGAATTTATATTATTACCATGAGATATTTTTCATAGAATATAAAACCTTTATAGAATGAGAATTATGATTTAAAAGAATATGAAAATTGGTTGAGCTTTTAAAGGATTAATAAATCTTAATCAAGTTTGTTATCATCAAAATCAATAATAAAGAAGAATTCATGTTAACATAAACTTGCATGGATCAATTGGTACATGATTTTAGCTCTAATCCATATAGAAGCCCATGAGGCTAAGCATGCTAAAAAACTAGCTTAAGTGTTTAAGGTTGCCTCAATCTTATATTATTAGCTCTATAATTATTTTTAGCCAATATAAAATATTTCCTCAGCACATGGGACCACCAGGCATTTATAACACGACCTAAATAAGCCTCACTTGCTGGTATCTGAGTAATTTTTTCTGGTCTCTTTTACTGAACTTCCTTCTTGTATCATTAAACCGTCACCCATTAAACAACACCAACATTGTTTGATTCCAAATTCAGAGCAATGCCTATTGTACCCTCTTCAAATTCTACTAATTCACCTACTATTACTTCATGAAGACTATAAATACAGGCGATGCTACCGCCTACTTGAAGTACAGTCCCAATATTTACAATCTTTATTCTCATTATATTGCTCAATACGTTGCAGATAATATTACTAATTTCGTCAGCTTTAATTGTTGCCATAAGTATTTCTTAATTCTTTTTTTCCTAAAAAATAATAATATGCCGATAGTAAAAAGACTAATTAGTTATTTCTTTCATTGCCTGCCTAGTGCTGGAAGGGCAAGGAAGTTGGTGACCTGATGATAAGGGAGCCGGCGACCAAAGCCCTGGTAAATGGCGGCTGTAACTATAACCATCCTAAGATAGTGAAATTCCTTGTCAGATAAGTTCCGAACCGCACAAAAGGCGTAACGATCTGGGCACTGTCTCGGAGAGAGGCTCGGTGAAATAGACATGTCTGTGATGATCTACCAAATGACAAGTCACTATTGGACAGACACACCAACTTAGCATACTAAGATGTTACATATAAATTTTTCTCCTAAATTGCTAATCAAAAGGGAGAGAAGAATCCTTAAACAAACAAAATGACAAGTCCTCTATGATCCGGTGCACCATTTGAGCATTCCCCACACAATGTTTGTCCTTACTAATGATTATTAGAGCCAAAAAAATTGTTTATATGTGCTATCTTTAATTCATACGGGAAACGTCAAAAAGTCAAAAATTATACCGCCGATTGGACACATAACAGGCAACTTTGAGACAAGAATAATGGCACGAGTTTCTTATTTGTAACCTCTTTATTGTCAATTCTATATTTTGTGTCGAAGAAAAATCAATTTTTTAGATTTTTTATAAAAACTTTTAGGACTGATCTCATACAATATGTAGGAATACGTAATCTAGAAAATCATAACTTGATAACCCAAGAAAATGATCAATTAAAATTAATCCAAGCTTCCCAGATCACGATCCGTCACCACCACGCTTGTTAAATCACAATCTGACACCACTCCGCTGGTTAGATCATAATCAGTCACCAAATAATCTTCCGGGTTATGACTCAGGTTTGATCTGCACTTGACATGTGGGCGCCTTTATCAGCACTAAAAGCAACTAGCAGGAGAAAATTTTGCTCTCAAAACTAGAGAGAAAAAATATTTTTTGTTGATTTGTATAATGTAGCTCTCTTTTATTTTGAGAGAAAATCAGCCCCTTTATATCTCTATATAGTGGAAACCCTAGGCTTCATATTTTTCGATTTTTTAAATCTATTAAATCAAATTGATTTAAATTAAAAAATGATAAAACCAAAGGCAACGCTACTTGTTCTTGTGTTATAGGGGTCCACCTTGTAAAGTAACACAAGGCCCCTTACACATAAGTAAATTACATGCAGCCTTCCACTAAATAATATATTTAGGTTTTTAACTTAAATAGCTAGTTATCTTGCTTATTAATCCAGTTGCGGCGCAGTCAATTAAATGAGCTAACCGAGGGATCATATGGGTACATATAATAGTGGCTACAATAATTAGGCCTGTAATTATTTAATTCCAAATCTATTCCACTAAAAGATTGGAATTGACCTCTATAATTGTATGCTATCTAGGATAGTGTACTCGAATAATAATTCGACCTATGCCACATTAATTTTTTTACTGCACAATCATTTGTACCACACCATTAATTAAATCAATATCTCAATTGTCCAATTAATTTAATTACATCTTGTTCCTTGATACTTACTGGTTTTCTCTAATGATCATTTTTGAAATACTAAATATGTTGACACACTCTGGCCAGAGAATTCTATGATTAAGTGTCGAAAACCCATCAAGAGATGTGTTGTACAAATTCTATATTGTTAATCTACAACTCTAATACTCATAATTTCTCCCACCAAGATACCGGGTAATCTTGACTACAAATATGTGTCGTGTCCATTGGTAACTCAAATGGAATAATAATTAGAATCATGAAATCATAACTAACTCAAGATTAAGATTACAGTAAATCAATGCTTATGAGACTTAATAAGTCTGACAGTTATTACAAAGTTAATTTAATCTCATGTGTGATTCTATTCAATATAGTTGTACTACATCAATAAATTCATACATGATTAAGACAAATCATTCAATGAATTTATTGCAGTATAAACATAAATAGAGCGCCCAAATCTATTTATCAACTGCGAACTTAATTTATTTAATCATAAGATAACTTATATTTATGTCTTCTGTGAATCTATATAATGATCACATAAATACGTAAAATATGATTAAACGGGCCTTATTCAAAATATTTATGCAATTGAAAATATCTCAAATATATTATTAATTAGAAAATAAATAAATTAGTATGCTTTGAAGAGCATATAATCCCAACATTTTGTACATATTCTTGGGTTATCTTTCTGCATAAGGACAACACTCTAAAAAGATGATTTTCATAACTTAATTTCATCTATTGAAAATTTGGAGATTATTTTCCTTTTTCCTACCACGTACGCCTACTGAAATATTGATCACGAAATGCACATAATTGTCTTGTTCATTGTTTTGAATGTTTCTCTCTTACTCTCTTCCCTTAGCCCTGTGAGAAAAATCCTATTCACTCCTGGATATTATAATATAATATATTGTAGTAATAAAGATTGCTACATGATATCTACTAGTTCCTAACTTCTTAAGACTCGAATTCGGGTGGCCAGCTAAATAGAATTTCATGCACTTTTAGTGCTGTAAAATTACGCTTATTATTTCTATATACTTCAAAATGTAACATGTAAAACTTATTTGAATTGAGTTATATTATGACAAACTACTATTTTATTTAATCAAATTTAATTCCAACTATGAGAGGCTTCAACCAAGACATTTTAGTTGATTTTTGAGAATACAAAAACTAAAACTAGCATAAACCTTAGGAATTAAAGAAGAAGTTATCTATCCTCATTTTATGCCCTTCCTTCCCAGAATATAAGAGCCACGAGAACCATCGCTTTTCATCCAAAGAAATCTTAAATATGCACATAAATATGAGGGTGAGTGCACTAAGTAAAAAAAATAAATTTGAAATTATTTACTTATGTTGGAACGAAATCTCTTCAAGGAATGGTATGAAGAGGGTAAATTTTACATTTATTGATTTATGAGCTCAAGTACAAAATTTATGCAATTGTTTGAACAACAAATTTCGGATTATTCCCTTCATAAAATGTTGATCTTTAAAATACTACTCAATCTAGTTTAATCCTCAACTTACCTCATTTTTATGGAAAAAAAGGAAAAAATGGGTTGAATTTATGAATAATACTTCTTAAATTGTTTTAACTGAATTTTTGCTAGGATTTGATTTGTTGTTCTCACAAGATCCAAGGTCAAATCCGATTCAATTAAATAAAGTTTATCTTTAGGGGGAGATTGGGCTAAGTTTGGGTTTAGGCATGTTTTTCTGACTTTTGGGCCTGAAGGTATAGTTGTGGTAATTTAGAAGTCAACCTGAGGCAATTTGGGACGTTAACTAAAGAGTTTTGAGCTTGGAATGATATAAAGAGCACTATAATAAAACTGGCAATAGATGACGGAAAAAAATTGTCATAAAGCAAGGTGGATAACAGTGAAATTATCTATCATCTATGTATCTGTCACTCTTTTATGATAAAAAAAAAGTATGTCATTAACTTATAATAGTGTTTAGATAAGTCTGTCATGAAAAAAAAAGAATATATCATAAGTCTGTCATAAAAAAAATGAATGTATTAAATAATTTTTTGGCAGGAAAATTGATTTTTTTTTAATTTTGAAAATTTGATTGGAAAATTGGTTTTCTTGCGTGAATTATCATTTGGATAATTTTAGAACTAATTTTTCAAAAGTTGAGAGAGAGAGTTTAGCTGAGGATTTCTTTCTTTTCTTTTCTTTTCTTGTTTTCTTCTGTATCAGTTTCCTTGTAATATATTTCAAAAGTTTATCAAAATAAAAAGAGTGTTATGTTTTCTTTCAGTATAAGTGACTAATTTTACTAAGCTGAGGCGAAGGGTGAGTTTTAAGTTTGTTTTATTCTTTTCTGATTATTTTTATGTCATGTTAATTTATAAAATTCTTTGGATTTATATGATATTTTGATATAATGTCGACACATTAATTGTGGCACATTAGGTACTTGATTCCATAATTATCCACACACATAGTTAGTTGAGAATTAAATGATATACTAATTAACTGATAAAAGGGAGCAAAAAATAAAAGTGAGAGAGTATTAAAATTATAGTTTAAATACTGAGAGTGGATTCCATAACCTTAGTACATTTTTTAACTAATTTCAAATAATTTCTTTTCCCTACAATTAATTTTCTTTATTTTAAATTGACTCCTAGATTTTAAATTTCCTATGGTTTGACCCCAGACTCACCGGGTTATATTATAACTAAATACTCTTATATTTGGGAGTAATAACACTTCTGAATCGTGTCAAGTTTTTGGTGCTATTACCAAGAAGTTTGTAAATTTTGTGTTAGTTTGTCGTTATTTCATTTTATTTTTTGTCGTTACGATCTTTCCATCATTCTATTTTATTCTCTTTTTCAAAAACTTCAGGTAGCACCCCTCTTCTCTTTATAAATTTTAACATTATCCATAAAATTTATGGGCAACTTCATTTTGGCCCAGAAACTTTGTAAATCAGTCCTCAAAGCGAATTTTTTATTTAAATTCTACAATTTACTTTCCGCATTTATTTTAAATGGTCGACTCTACTGCCTGACTATTATTTAAATTTTGTCAATTTATTTATTTTTGTTTACATGGTCGGTTCTACCGCCTAACATTTTAATTTCAGTTTATTTATTCTTGTACATTAATTAATTTAATTTAATTTTTTATTATTTTTTTTTATTATTTATTTTCTAGTTTTAAAATAAAATACCGCCTACTTTATTTTCTTCAATTTCTTTGTTTTATAGCTGGGTCTAAAATACTGCCTAATTTATTTTGTTAATTGTTTCTTTTAATTACTTTGTTTTTATGGTTGGTTTCACCGCCTAATTTATTTTTTATTTATCTTTATTTTTATTTCGCATTTTTACTTATTTAATTTCAAGTTTATTTTTATTTATGAAATTTTAATTTAGCGTTTTATGCATCATTGGTTCAACACACATCATTAGTATTGCACGCACTGTTAGTCTCGTACAAATAGTGGCAAATTAATTAGGAGATTACCTTGACCACCCTTAGATATAGCTGACATAGGAGTTGGAAATTTTTTAGATTACGAAGATAACCAAGCCTTGCAAAATCTTCATGAACAGCCTAGGACCCTTAGAGACTTCATGCATCCTACTAGAACAGGGCCACCATCATGCATAGTTTTTCCTCCTGATGTATCACGTTTTAATTTTAAACCTAGTATCATTCAACTTCTTCCTACTTTTCATGCTTTTGAGTCTGAAAATCCATATTTACATTTAAAGGAATTTGAGGAAGTCTGTAACACATGTGATGATCAAAATTGTAACATGAATATAATCAAGCTTAAGTTTTTTCCTTTCTCACTGAAAGATAAAGCTAAAATTTGGCTACAAAATCTTAGGTTAGGATCTATCAGAACTTGGGATGAAATGCAAGCACAATTTTTGAAAAAATTCTTCCTAACCGACAGAACAAATTTTTTCAAAAGAAAAATTACCACCTTCGTTAAAAAACCAGGAGAAACCTTTACCAATGTTAGGATAGGTTTAAAGAACTACTTAATATTTTCCCACACTATAGTTTTGAAACATGGAGATTAGTATCTTATTTCTACGAGGGATTAACATCCCAAGGTAGACAAGTCGTTGAAATGATGTGTAGTGGTAAATTTAGGGATAAAAGTCCTGAAGATGCATTAGATTATCTTGACTATATAGCAGAGAATGCACAACACAGGGATACAGTTGGTTCTTATGAGTCATCAAGTAAACCCAGTCATCTCCATCTGGTGGAGGCATGCATAACCTTGGGGAAGACCATGATTTTCAAGCCAAATTTGCGTCTTTAGCTAGAAAATTTGAAGCATTAGAGTTGACAAAGAATAATCATGTAAAGTCTATTCAAAATATTTCATGTTATTTTGCGATTCTACTAACCATTCTACGCAGAACTGTCCAACCTTGCCAGCTCTGAGAGAAAGTTTGCATGAACAAGTAAATATCGTTGACAATTTTAAAAGGCCAAATCCAAATCCATACTCCCAAACTTACAACTCTAGTTGAAGAAACCACCCAAATTTCAGTTGCGCAGAAATGACAACCATGCACAACCTTCACAACCTGTTCATCCACATCAAAATTTCCAAAACCCCCAAGTTACCCACCATATGTCCCATCACTAAGAAAAACTTTAGAAGACACATTGCATTCGTTTATTGAAAAACAAGAGTTGATCAATAACCAAACAATGCAAACCTCAACCAATTTGACATAAACTATCTCCAAACTTACATTTGCTCTAACCTCGCATGAATAAAGAAAGTTTCTTGCTCAACTTGAACCAAACCCCAAGAGTCAACAACATCCTCAAATGGAAAATTCAGGAAACCAAAATATGAGCTAAGTCAAATCGGTTATAACCCTTCGTGATGGTAAAGTGGTTGAAAAACACATTATGGACCCTCGTGAAACTAGTAAAGATTCAATTTCAGAATATAAGGAAGAGTCTGTCAAACCTTTAACCCATGAAGAAATAACCAACTCTCCTCTTGTACCTCATTTCCTTAAGCACTAATCAAGCCAAAGAAATCAAACCATAGTCTAGAAATTTATAAAGTTTTTAAACAAGTGAAGGTCAACATTCCTCTACTGGACGCCATTAAACAAATATTTTCTTATGCTTAATTTTTGAAAGATATGTGCATGGTGAAAAGGAAACATAAGGTACCAAAGAAAGCTTTTCTAGCAGAATAGGTAAGTTCTATTCTCTCAACCAATAGTGCTTTGAAATACAAGGATCCTGGTTGTCCAACTATTTCTTACATTACTAGGGATCAGAAAATTGGACATGCTTTATTTGATCTTGGTGCTAGTATTAATTTGCTTCTTTAATCAATGTACCTACAACTCAATCTTGGTGAGTTAAAACTAACTTCTACCACTCTTTTACTTGCAGATGTATCGATTAAGGTTCCAAAAGGAATAATTGAAGATGTATTAGTCCAAGTCAATAAATTCATATACCTTGTGGATTTTATTATTTTGGAAATGGAACCAATTGCTAATGAATGCAAACAAATTCCTTTTATATTGGGTTGACCATTTTTAACTACTACTAATGCTTTGATTAATTATAGGAATGGATTAATTAATTTATCTTTGGGCAACATGACATTAGAACTCAATGTGTTCAACAAGTGTAAACAACCTCACCACCAAGAAGATGATGATAATAAGAATGAGAAGATTGATCTCATCGAGCCAATCATTGAGGAACACATTCAGGATAAAAATTCTATAAAATCTGTGGAAATTTATTTTGATGGTTCTTTTGAATCAAGTAAGGAATTAGATTGTGATACTACTAACATATACTCTACATTTGATTCTATACAGGTACCTACAGGTGACAATAACCAATCAAACTTTGAAGATATGGTACAACCTAAAGAATCAAAAGAAGAGGAAGCATCATAACTCGAATTAAGACCCTTACCGAAAGAATTGAAGTATTTTCATCTTGGAGAACAATAGACATATTCGGTGGTAATTTCTTCCCAACTCATGTATGATCGAGAAGGTAAGTTGTTTTCTATACTCAAAAGGCATAAAACTGCATTTGGTTGGACCTTAAGAGACATAAAAGGCATTAATCTTTTAATTTGCACACATTGAATACAATTAAAGGAAAATTCCAAAACAACCCGTCAACCACAAAGAAGACTAAAATCTCATATGAAAGAAGTGGTAAAGAATGAGGTCCTTAAACTCCTAGATGTAGGAATTATTTATCCTATCTCTGATAGTAAATGGGTAAGTCCAACACAAGTAGTACCAAAGAAATCTGGAATAACCGTTTGTAAAAAATAAAAAAAGTGAACCAATCCCAACACAAACTCCATCTAATTGGCGCATGTGCATTGAATACAGAAAATTAAATGATGCCACTAGAAAAGATCATTTTCCCCTTCCATTTCTAGACCAAATTCTCGAAAGAGTAACTAGACATCCCTACTACTACTTTCTTGATGGCTACTGTGGCTATTATCAAATCTCTATAGCGTTAAATACCACATTCAGATACCCATTTGAACATTTCCATTCAGGAGAATGCCTTTGGACTTTGTAATTCTCTTGCAACATTTCAAAGATGCATGCTAAGCATTTTTAGTGAGATGGTTGAAAATTGTCTAGAGGGTTTTATGGATGATTTAACTATATTTGGTAATTCTTTTGATACATGTCTTGATAATCTAAAAAGAGTTTTAGAAAGGTACAAAGAAAAAGGACTAGTTTTAGATTGGGAAAAATGTCATTTTATGACAACTTCTTGAATTGTCTTGGGCCATGTTGTATCTTCAAAAGGAATTGAAGTTAACAAAACCAAAGTTGAAGTCATTTCAAAATTACCCTCACCAAAGAAAATTAGAGAAGTCTGTTTCTTTTTAGGATATGCAGAATTTTATAGGAAGTTTATAAAAGACTTTAGTGTCATATCTAGACCACTTTGTAACCTTCTAATAAAAGGCGCACCTTTTAAATGGACTAAAAATTGTGAACAAACTTTTGAAGAAATAACTACTCTTTTGACATTAGCCCCGATAATGCAACCCCCTGATTCGTCTTTGCCCATTGAGCTAATGCGTTATGTCAGTATTTATGTCGTTGGTGCTGTTTTGGGACAAAGAAAGGAAAGTAAACCCTTTGTCATGTATTATGCAAGTAGAACTTTGAATAGTGCTCAAATGAATTACACTACAACTTAAAAAGAACTACTTGCTGTAATATTTGCATTGGATAAATTTCATTCATATTTAATTGGTTCATCCGTTATTGTTCATTCTGATCATGCTGTTGTGAGATATTTAATGTCGAAACAGAATGCCAAACCAAGGTTGATACGATGGATTTTGCTGCTTCAAGAATTTAACTTGACAATCAAGGACAGAAAAGGCGCCAAGAATATTTTTACAAATCATCTTTTAAGAATTAAAAATGAGTCATCAATTGAAACAACACCCATCAATGATTCTTTCCTTGATGAATTTTTATTTTTTATAAACAAAATGCCTTAGTATGCTACTATTGTTAATTATCTTGCAACAGGTGAAATGCCATGTTATTGGAGTTCCCAAGACAAGAAGAAATTCTTAATAGAAGTGAAAAGCTTTTACTGGGGTGATTTATACCTATTCAAGTGTTGCTCTGATCAAAATTTTCGAAGATGCATACCAGACGATGAGGTAAGTAGGGTCATTCAAAAATATTGCAGTAGATTCACATGCATTCTGCAAAGTGTGTAAGAATTGTCAAATGGTAAGGTCTATTTCAAAGCGAAACATGATGCTTTTAAACCCTATCCTTGTTATTCAAATATTTGATTACTGGGGAATTGATTCTATGGGCCCTTTTCCATCATCATTTAGATTTGTATACATTTTGATTGTTGTTGATTATGTTTCAAAATTGAGGCGATTCCTTATCGGTACAATGATCACAAGATCGTGATCTATCTTTTAAAAGAAAATCTTTTGAGCAAATTTGGAATACCTCGAACCATTATCAGTGATGGAGGTAAGCATTTTTGTAATAAGCCCTTTGCATCCTTAATAAAGAAATATAAAATTATACATAAAGTTACTACCCCTTATCACCCTCAAACAAGTGGTCAAGTTGAATTAGCAAATAGGGAGATAAAATAAATTTTAGAAAAGACTGTTAATCCAAACCATAAAGATTGGTCTCTTCGACTAACTGATGCATTTTGGGCATATCGTACTACTTTAAAACATCTTTAGGAATGTCACCATATCGGCTTGTTTATGGAAAATCTTGCCACTTACTGGTTGAACTTGAACATAAATCATTTTGGACTATTAAAGGTTTTAATTCAAATTTTCATGATGCTGGTAATGTGCGTAAATTGCAATTGAATGAACTTGAGGAATTAAAGAATGATGCATATAAGAATACCAAAATTATTAAGGTAAGAACCAAATTTTTTCATGACAATAGAATTTTTCAGAAAACATTTGAAATTGGTCAAAAAGTGTTGCTTTATAATTCTTGTCTTCATTTATTTCTAGAGAAGTTAAAGTAAGAGTAGAATAGTCCATTTATTGTAAAAAATGTGTATCCATATGAGCCGTAGAAATTGAGAATCCAAAGGATGGTGGCACATTTAAACTTAATGGTCAAAGATTGAAACCATATCTGGAATACCAATCACGTGAAACAGATACCAAAATCAATTTGAGTGACCCACCAAATCTTGATTAAGCTTTTCTGTTTTAACTTTTTGTGAATTTGTTTTACTGTTACTTTATCGTTTGAATTGTTCAATTTTTTTTCTTTTCCCTATGTCTTGAATGGAGTGCATTGCATTGTTTTTAATTGTGTGCTGTTTGACAATTGTGCTTTAGCTCACCAAATTTTTATACTTGTCATGAGTACCTTCGTGAGAAGTATCCTTTTTGATCATCTTAGAGAACTTTACCTCCGTGACAAGTATCCTTTTGGATCATCTTAAAGAACTTTTACATGTAAAATTTCACCTGAGGAAATTACATCGATTTTGTAAATCACATCCTATTTGGGATCTACAACCACCAGAGTTAGTATCCCACATTAAAGATCTAGAAAGAAAACTCAAAGAAATAGAAGATGGTATTTATAAACTGTAATTAGAACTGGAGGTAAATTCAATAAAAGTACGAAGGTGAGTTATATTCTTTGTGTGTGTGTGTTTTTTTTTATTTTGCTGTTCTTCTTCATTTTTGATTTGATTTTACAGATTTGATTTATTTTTTTTTTGATTCACTCTTCCGTATAAATGCCGAATAACGGTACTCCGTGACTTTTTAAGTCGGTACTCTCAGTTTCCCACAATAACTGAAACCTCAAAGCCAAGCATGGAAGAAATACAATGAAAAATGCATCAACATTTTCCTTCTCTCCCTCAAAATGCTCTTAAGAAAATTTACAAAACTCGTTGTGAACGACTGCATTTGTTAATGATCAATGGGAATGCTACTGACATTCGCTGGTTAATTGAAGCAAATGTCCGACTGGCAGGTGAGTTTTCTGATTCATTCATTTCCTACATACCTAGTTTTGGTAAAAGTACATTTGCTAAGAAAAGAAGAGCTATGGGACTTGGCTCTAAATGTCCTCACTGTGTAAGACTTACTTGTAAAAAGCCACGTTGTAAAACTTTAGGAATGGTTTTTGTAAATCATGAAGATAAAATCAAATTCCTTAAGGATGGAATGAGTAAAGAATCATTGGATGATATCTTACAACCTCTTGAGATGCATCCGAGCGGATATGTTCAACATGAAATTCATAATTTATGGAAGCTATTCCAAAAGGAAAGTGCACAGTTTAGTCTTGGAAATCTGACTCTACAAGATCTTATTTGTAAGTTTATAAGAAAACTGAATGGGAAGCCTATCCTCGACCCATAGAGGGCCTTCAAGCCGTTACTGGATGTAAAACTAGAGGAAGATGTGAGCTACAATCGCTACTACCAGTAAAATTCCTTTTATTTTATCTTTTACATTATTATTATTTTTGTTTTTTGAGGGATTTTATATCTAATCACTGTTTGCTTTTTCTTTTCATTGTTTTCCTTTGAATTATTAAGCTAAAAGCTTCACATGTCATTTGACAAACACACCACCCCATTTATAGATGTATATCATTATCCCAGTCACCGAGATCCTCAAATAGGAGCTCCTTTTCAAGCACTCACAAATTGTTTCTTTCTAGAAGTGTTCTAATGGCAGCAAATTCAAGCAAACAACTTAAGAACAATTGTGTGCTTTTCGGATTTCGCTATGGAAAGTATAAGGAGTTTGTTCAGGTAGCCATAGATCTTGGTCATGCTATAGCAGAGAGAAAACTACATCTTCTAAATGGAGGAGATGACTGGGGGTTATCAAAGCTTGTCTCTGAAGCTACTTTTGTTTGAGGAAGCCAAGTGTTAGGCATTATCCCAAAAGCCTTAAAACCTTTAGGATGTCTACCAAACCCACCAACTAGAGAAGATTAGTTGTCTCAGGTATGCAAGAAAGAATATCCAAAATGTTAAGTCAAGTTGATGCTTTTATTTTCTTACCAGGAGATCTTGCAACTTTGGAGGCGCTAATTACATTTGCTTCATGGGCCCATTGAATATTCATCAAAAACCCATCGATTTTTTAAATGTTAATAATTTTTATGATGGCTTAATAAGTTTCTTAATCATGTAATTAAAAATTATTTCATTCCAACCTCAACGAAAAAACTCTTTATTTATGCTCCTACTGCTAACGAGTTATTTCATCTTTTGCAAGCTTACAAACCAGAGCCATATCCTATGACTTTGGCATTGGATTGGGCAATTGATGACGATGGCAGTAACTCTCGTAAAAACTGTAAATTAGATTTAACTCTCTATTTGTAAATATTTTTCAGCAATGGCCAGGTGATGTATTCTAAACTCTACTCCTTTCTTTAGACATTGAGGACAATGTCTCCTTCAAGTTGGGGGGAGAGAATAGTTGACAATTGTGGAATGTCTCAGTCCTGGTGATGTTTTTACTAATTTTTATTGTAAAGACTAACTTTGGATAAAAATTTGAGTCGATGATGGCAGAATATAATGTAGTGCCTCAAGAAACATATTTTCTTAATTTTAGTGTTTTGTTTGCCCAAAAAAAATTTGTTTTCTAAAAAAAATTGTTTTCTAACTTTTTTTTTTGTCTTTTTCTCTTAATCATCTCCCTTAAGTTTCTATAATCTGTCCCAATTTTTTTTAGTGTGTTCTTTAACTTTAAAAAAAAAAGAGTTTTATTTTTCGGTGTGATCTTTTAATATTAGAAAACATGATGATTTTCAAATTTTGGTATTTGTATTATCTTTGACCTTGAGTTATGTTACACTATGTTTTCCCCTTTGCATGTTGAAACATAAAATGAGAAATTTGATGAGTGAAATTGATTAAGCCATTTGGAGGAATATACATATCATGAAAAGACCAAGCACGTTTTTAAGCCTATTATCCTTGGAGAGTAACCTTGTTTGCTTATACAACTTCACAATTTTTTGTACAAGATCTCTATATTTTCTTGAAAGTAAAAAAAAAAAATAGAAAATTTGTGTAGCCGCATCTAAAAGTTCATTGAACTAGTGGATGTGAAAGATTATTTAGAGCCCTAAAAAATGACATAAGGTCATCTTTGGTCCATTTAAGCCTTTTTAACTAACCCTATTATTAAAGTATCTATAGTTAACCCCTTTGAGCCTATAAATAAATAAATAAAAATTTCTTTGGTAACCTATCATATTTTCCTACTCTAATGTGGAGTATTACCTTATGTTTTATGTTTTCCATCACCCAATTATGTTTGAAAATAGGGATGATTATGTATTCCTAATAATGGTGCTATAAAAAAAAAGAGGATATGTATATATAAATAAATAAATAAAAGAAAAAATAAAAAAACAAAAAAAGAAAAAAAATTTCCAAGCACCTTGTAATATTCAAAAAAGTCTATTATTTTCCAAACATATATTTTTGTTTTTCTTATTACCTTTTTTGTTAACCACGACCCTAGCCTACGTTATATCCTAATTAAAATCCTTAATTTTAAGGAACTATAGTCTGAGTAAAAGCTGGTGATATGGACCAAAAGATGTGGTAATGCATAAAAATAAAAATAAATTTTGCTAGTAATTCCTTGGACTTGAGATCATTTATTTCTAAGTTGTGGTCATTATTCTTTCATCTTGGTGAAAGCATGCGACATTATTTTACTATTTTCTCAATCTGCCACTTTACAGAGTGACAGTTGTTCTAAGGTATACTTTCTTTTGAGAAAGTCATTCTTAACCGTAAAGTTTTGGGGTTTGACATATTATTCTTAAAAGTGGCTTGATTAATGTAGCTCTGATAATTGATTATTTTACGTGATTTTACTTAACTGATTTATGTGGGTGTGATTTTCCTTAAGCTTAAGATAATGCTTGTACTTTTAATTGATTGTTCTCATTAATCTGATGAAAGAAGTAAACACAATTTTTCAAAAAACAAAAAGAAGATTTTAATTTGTTTTTGAAATTTCGCTAAATTTTTATCACTTAAATTGCTAGGGCCTAACAATAAGCTGGTTGGAGGGTGTGATTGACACAAAAAATGTGCATTTCATAAGGATAAAATTATTAATTTTTCATTTATTGTGTCGATTAATGCGCTCATTATTTCTAAATTATCTTAATACTTCCCAAATATATTTTTGTGTTAAATTAATTTGCAATATGTTAACTTTTATTTTGTAAATATTTTTTTAGGAATAAAAAGGAGTTAGAACTGGAAGCGGGGACAAAGAAGAATTGCTGGAGCCAATTGGAAAGAATTATTGAGAAGATGTAATTAAAAAATAATAATAAATCAAAAATCAGAAAATAAAAAAATAAAAAAAATGATGGTCAGGAGGCCATCACGCCTCCTGACCATCACACATTTCAATTAATATATATAATATATATATAAAATAATAATAAAATAAATAAAAATAATGCATTCCTTACCTATAAAAGGCAAGGAGATGTAGGAAGGGGGGGCAGAAGCTAGTTCAGCTGAGGATTTCTTTCTTTTCTTTTCTTGTTTTCTTTTGTATTAGTTTCCTTGTAATATATTTTAAAAGTTTATCAAATAAAAAGAGTGTTGTGTTTTCTTTTAATATGAGTGGCTAATTTTACTCAGCTGAGGTGAAGGGTGAAGCTCAAATTTCAAATCATAAAATTAATTACTTTCTCAATTGAGTTTTAAGTTTGTTTTATTATTTTCTAGTGAATTTTATGTCTTGTTAATTTATAAATTTCTTTGGATTTGTATAGTATTTTGACATAATGTCGACACATTAATTGTGGCACATTAGATACTTGATTCCATAATTATCCATACACATAGTTAGTTGAGAATTAAATGATATATTAATTAACTAGTAAAAGTGAGATAAAATATAAAAATGAGAGAGTACTAAAATTATAGTTTGAATATTGATAGTGGATCCCGTAACCTTAGCATATTTTTTAATCGATTTCAAATAATTTTTCCCCACAATTACTTTTCTTTTGTTTTAAATTGACTACTAGATTTTAAATTATCTGTAGTTCGACTCCGGATTCACGGGGTTATATTATAACTAGACACTCTTATACTTAAGAGTAATAACACTTTGAGTCGTGTCAAATAACGTCATCCAAAAACACTTTTATCCAACAAGTAACAAATCCAAAGTAATTAAAAAGTTAATTCCAGCAAACGTTTCAAATTTTACAAGGTAACAAGCCGTCAAATCTTGTAATGTAGAACTCCAATATTCTTAGTAAAATTTCAGTAGATAAACTCCCATTCTCAGCAAAACTCCCAATGCCAGTAGTTTCTCTCAACCTGCATATGCAACACCAATACAATATACTCAGAACTATCGTTATAAAGAATTAAAAACTATAGTAAAACTCCTAAGTTTTAGATGCAACAGAATCATTACAAATTCAAACTCAATTTGCATGTGCAGCACTAATTAATATAGAGAACCCTATATTTTAATGAGTTATTTATTAGAGTAAAACTCTAGGTTTTTTATGCAAATTAAATTAATTACTTGCTACAATAAAATATATAGTGAATAAAAAAGGTATCGTGTAATATAAATTTCAAGCATAGTACGTATCACCATGACAATGAAGATAATATGAACCAATGATTGTCTCAATACCTATTTTTTTGACAGAACGTCCCTATAGGAATAGGTAAGTAAGATCCTCTATGGGAGTTAGGCATGCAAAACATTATGGTTATTTCTATCTGGGCACATATCCTGTAAAAATCATGCACAAATTTTCTAAAACTCTATTACTAATATGACAGCACACAAACTATAGCTAAAAGTATAAACACGAAAGTCTCTACAAAGTCTATGAAAAGGCCAAAACTCTCCTTCTGACGCTGCTGCTATTTCTTGCCAGTTGCGAAGAATTAAAAGGAGACTCATTAAACTTTGAAGAAATAGAATGGAAGCCCAGCGAGAAGCCCAAATCCTTACTTTCTTCCAAATATAAAAAAAATCCTCACGTGTTGTCCTCAAATATTCTTTGGTTTCTCTCCAGCCACACAACCTAAAAAGTAGCCATAACCAAACTAGCCCACAATACCACGAACTTCCTCTTTCATTCAAATGCAAAAGGAAATTTCAAAAGCAATAACCAATAAGAAAATAGAACAAATAAGTACACCAAGCATTTATATTAATTAAATATTTAAAAAATATATATCAAAGAGACAATAGAATGCAGTACCATATTCTCCCCATTTCCCCTGGCACCCCAAACCACACATAGAGAAGCAGAACAGATAGATATGTTCGCTATTCTGGAGATATATATATGATTTCTCCGAAGGTCATTAGGCTTTAATACAGCCAGAAAGCGGATCTCAATAAAAATTTAATTGAAAATCACTGGTTCGTTTTGGATGATGCAGTTGTCATTAAATATTTTGAGAGTGGCTGTGAAAATATATCTCATTATGTTATTCCAACCCCAAAAATAAAAATGGAAGAAATGCCTAAATAATAACAAATGCTTGTGGGACTTTTAGTGGACAACAACCAACAATTAAATTTCTTTTTCAGTATCTTGCCATTGTTGAGAGTGTACAAAAAGCTTTTCACAGCTTCAGCAATAAACCAATTAGTGTACTACCAAATGAAATTGTAGGATAAACCACGAATAACATCTAATTATAAAATGTTGATGAGTGGAAACTTGATAATATTGATGAATCTGTTTGTACGTATAAACAAGGAATACAAAAACAGGCCTGGTTCACTGCATTATTATTCATTATCCCTCTAATTAATTAAGCTGAATAAAATATCAGTGGTAAAGAATCCTGTGCTTGGAGCCATTTTCAACAGTTCTCATTGTATATTATATCCTTAAGCAACCTCTGTTTTTCTCAACATTTGGAACTGTTTAAGAACCAATCCAACTAAAATTATTGTTGCAAAAGGAAAAATATTAAGCACATAGCATAGCGAAAGAATGCTTCTCTCATAAGCATGTACATGAGAATACATCTCCTAGATATCGAATAGAAAAGGCCAAAGTAAGTTCAATAAACATGTTGGAGTAATAATATTGTATATTTAGTTGTAAAGTGCTATTTATTACTTTTTCTGAACAAGAAAAAGTTCTAAAAAGACCAATCATTAGCTTCAATAAGCCCATACTTTATGTTGACAACGATTACAACATGCACAAAATTAAATTTAAATAGTGGTCACAATTAATAGCTAAGTAGTGAAAGGATACATCTATAGATGATTCTAGTTGATGCTTCAACTTTTGTCTTTAAGAGCCACTTCCTCAGTTCAGTGTGGACCTGTCACATATATTTAAAACATAGTCTGAGAAAAATGATTACAAAAAATTTAACAGGAAAAAAAACTTTAGAAGCACAGCAAAGAGCAATTATGTCAGCAAGTTTTGCTAGCAAAAAAAGATAAAGTAATAATTGAAATAGATTGAAAACATCTATTTACTTGTATTCAATATGTAAACACAAAGTGCAAAAATATTTCAGTGCATGTACCCATCTGAAAAGGTAATTACACAAACATATTTATATGTGGGTTCGTGTGAATATTTAGGCAAATGTATAAAAGAAAGCATCCACAAGCATGGGAGTCTAAATTTGGATTGAGAAACAAATATAATTCTTTGCTGTATGTATAAATCTATAAGGTGAAACAATGATGATAACCATCAGAAACAACTCTACTGTATTATTACTTGTTTCAAAACTTTTAAAGCTATAGACAAATTCTGAAATGCTCTGCCTAGGAAAAAGTACACATGGTGAAAATAGATGGAAATGTGCTGACAAAAACACTAAACAAGCTCATAATTAATTCCTGTAAAAAAAAAGCTCATAATCAATCCAACAATATTATGTTAATAGTAAGCCAGTAACGATAGTCATATCATTCTTATAAGCACGAAGATCATTGTCGTACGAAACATAAAATTAAATAAGACATAAACCCAAACTTACTTCTTAAGCCTGAGCAAGGGTTGCAACCTTCCTAATACTAATGGCCCAAATTGGCTCATAAGCCAACACAACATTGTCCCAGTTGGATATTTTTTCTGCAAGAGAACAATAATTAATTTTTCATGCAATGTAGAATCTAATATTACAAAATATACAATCTTTCGCTGACCATAAATAATCATCCTCATGTACCTAAGATCAGAAAAGAAAGAATAATGGATGGATGTGGATATATATATAAAGGCCCTCTCGGCTCCAGTCCTCATTTACTTTGCTGCTTCTCTTAGAAAGAACCCTAAAGCAAACAAAAAAAACACACACACACACACACAAAAGAAACTAACTTCAAATGCATGGAGATTGATTACAGAAGGTGAAGAAACAAATTAACAAACATAAAAGAAACAAACCAACACAACCTTTCAGCTCTAGTCTTCCCTTAATTATATATCCCTAGCATTTCATATTTGCTTATACTATATGCTTGCCCACATAACGTCTCCATAGCACTTCCCAGATCAGTGAAGTCACACCACTTAACCAAAATTAACAATATAACATCTTCTCCAAATTCAAACAATGCACAATGTGGCCAAAAAAAATCAAACAATTTCTTAATTGTGATGACCAATTACTAACCAAAACTGGCAACATAATGAAAATCAATGCTCATGAGGAAGACCCAGTCAATTTCTAGGGCAAATCGAATCAAATTCTTCTCACAAACAAACAAATTTCTCTCCTAAAGATGCATTCTAGAATCAAATACAGAAACTAAGCATTTACCTTGCAGATAGTTCGCTAAAAAGACAAAAATATTTAATAGGGAGAGTCTAGATATAGCTACAACAAATCGCAGTTTCTAGGATTTAGTTCGCAATTCAAACAATGGCTTCAATGGCAATTTGAACGCTGGTAGTTTGAACAAGGGTAAGGAATGGTTTGCTTGACTAGGGTTTAGGTAGTGTACGTGGTGGCTAATTGATTGAGAGTGATGATGAGTATCTAGGCTATGGTTGAGTGATGTGTTTGAGTGAGAGTGACGATGTTGATAAGTAGAGAGTATTGGGAGATATGGAAAATTTTTGTTTTTGTTAACACACTTTCTTAAATGCAGTGTTTCATTTAATTTATTTTCTTAAAATCATTTCAATTATCTAAACACCACGTTTTGATTATAAAAAAATAAAATATTACTTTTAAATTTGGTCAAACAAGGTCAATATCAAAATTCTATCACAATGTTTGTGACTGAATTTATTTCCATCACATGTATATCATAAATTGTTTATAGATAAATATTCTATCACAAGTACATCACTAATAGTTTGATAGATCAAAATTCTATCACGACTCCATCATAATTACATGATAGAATGATTTTTATCATAAAGTTACTGTCACCTATTGCCAGTTTTCTTGTAGTAGAGGTTTTTGGAGTTAATTTAAAGAGTTGACATGGGGAGTTTAAGATAGCTTAGAGTAGTTCTCGTAAACTCAATGATAACTCTAGAGAGCTTATCAAAGATGCTCAATAGAGCTCATGGTATACCACGAATGAGCTCGTATATGAAGTATGATTTGAGCATTAGCATCATTCTAATAAGCATAAAGTAGAGAACACGTAATATTTTATGTGGTTCAGCCTTTTAGCCTACATCCACAGAGTAATAATCTCCAATCCACTATATAAGTCAAGTATTACATTATTTACTTTACAATATAAAAAAAAAACCTTACTAAAGGTTGTTTTGGTGAATAATAATGTGAGAGAGACATGGGTTTTATGGAGATTAGAGAGTTTTCTAAGAGAAAAATAAGGGAAAAGCTTCTTTGAGATGAGATGGCTAAAATCTTCCATGAACATATAAAAATTTAAGAAGAAACATCAAAAATAGAGGAAAAAGAAGATGAAATTGTCTCTTAAGAAGTCAGATCTAGAAAAGAAGGCCTAAAGTTAAATAAAGCAAAAGAGGAGAGAGAGCCCTCACTCAAGGTTGAACATGTGGAGCTTATATTGGAGCGTTCTTTAAGGCATTTTCATAATTTTGGACACATGGCGTTCATTTAATGGCTGACCTCCCTCGGGTCACGCTATTTGAATAATTTGCCTTGTGTTCCCTTGATGGCGACATCCATAAACTTAGAAGGTAAGAAAACCTCCAGCCACATTTTTACCTCCAATATTGTGCACGTGGCAGCCTCTCCAACCTGTAGTGTTGCTGCTTTTCAAAGCATAGCAAAGGACAACTGACGTGGTCTGACATGGTCTCCTCCTATTGTTTTGCTAAAAAAAGTTTTATTCCTACGGGCTCCTTATTCTTAGCGAAAATGGCAATACTTTATTCTTTCTCATGATGGCGTGTATTATTCATGTGCTGCCTCTACCCACCATAATTTGAATTTCGATAATACCTCTTGATGTTAGGCATATTTACCAAAATTATCCTTTTTTACAGGGAGCTTATCTTTTAACTTTTGAGAGTTAGACTGCCATCCGGTCAAAGGAGGTGACTTCATTAAGCTAATTTTCTTTACCACGCATCGGTAAGTTATTGGTCCTGTCAGCATCCAAATTTCTTCCAAACACAAACTATTGGCATGATATGGAACAGGGACAATTCTAGGGCGATTTGGCCTATGATGAATGCAACATAGGTATTTGAAATTTTGAGTTATAGTAACAAATATTGTTCATTGTCTTAGTATAGAGTTCATTAGTCCGTAGGACAGATAAATTAAGGCTACAACAACAACGTTTACATTTGTATATGTAGTTAGCTTGTTTTGCTTTGTATGTCCCGATTTGACCAATATTTAATATGCAATGCTATTTCCATAAAAAAATGATAAAAATTAGACATTAAAATTTTGATAAAGGTCCTCTCATAATCTAATAATATCTTTACTTAATTTTTATGTTCTCATTTATTTATTATCAATCATGTAAGTGTACTTACTCAAATAAAGTATTATACCAGATCATTGACTCGATTTTTGGATAACTAGCTTATCCATGCATGCTTTATTAAACAACTCCACTTGTTCATTTATTTACTAATGCACACTAGTTGATCATGGACAAATGAATCCATCAATCGATAGCGACGGAAAGCTCAGGTCTGGTAGTGCTAACTGTGTTGAGTCCAATGGTGATGGTCGTGAGCTCTCATGTGTGGCAACTGCTCCGGATGGAGCTCCTAAAAGCGCCAAATCCTTCAACGGTCGATCAATGGCAAATCGACTCCCCCGGTGGTTGTGGTTGTTCAGAAAAGACAGAGGGCATTATAGGGAACAAAACCTAAGTGGCAATGTGGCCCAACTCTGGTGAAAACGCATTGAATCGAGGCCGCGATTTTGCAAAACTTCAAGGCTTCGATCGGCAGTCTTCTGGCCATTTTCCAATGACGTGAACGATAGGGAAACGATCAGCGTCGTACGAGCTTTTGATTGGTACCAAGATTGGCCGGTGGGGTGGCCAAAAATGGGAGATCTGACTCGGTCACATTCGCGGGTTGGGTTAACTCGATTCGATTTCTCCTCTCTCCTCTCTGTCTCTATTTATAAGGGTGTGGGGTATTACAAGGGACTAGTTTATGTATGCCGAGATATGATGAGATATATGTAATATATGAGAAAGTACTTCATTGGCCTACCCGTTGCACTTCCAGGGACATGACGGTTCCCTAATAATGTGTGTCATTGCCCGTCCGCAGAGGTCCGACTATGACGAGATGTTCCCCTGGGTATTTGTTTAGTGATAATTTCATAATTGAGTACTTTACGTTATGTTTTGATATGATTTCGATGAGTATTATGTATAATATCATGTTTTCTTTTAAATGACATTCATTCAATTTAAAGTTTGCATAATATAACTATGTTCATGCTTATAGTTTGATGAAAATGGTATTCAGAAAAGATATGACTAATTTATAATAATTTATTTTCAAAAACTACTAGTCACTCACAGAGCACATTCATTTTTATACTCATAGTCCCTCTTACCAATTGATTTGCAGGTACAACAGTTGACCCAGCAATGATAGTTATTTTGAAATTATGGCCGCGTGATGGTGATAGGAGTCGTAAATGTTTTTGTTGAGATATTTTGAATTGTATAATTTAATACCCTTGGATCATAATCAAAATTGATGGTTTTGTGAAGGGAAAACCAAGTCTTGCAACTTGTGGTGCCATGTTTCGGGGTTAGAATGTGCTTTCTGAGGTTGTTTTGCATAGCCCCTTAGCCGTAAAATGTCTTTCTATGCCAAAATATATGTTATTTTAAAGGCTATTGAGTTCGCAACTTCGAAAGGTTGGAATTTTATCTAGTTGGATAGTGACTTGCTTTAGTTTTAGCTTGTCTTACAAGTACTAAATTCAAGCTAAATGGCGTCTGTGTATCAAATGGTTGAATAGTTCATGATTTATTCATGGAATACGCTTTGTTCATCCACATATCTATAGAGAGAGGAATTCAGTGGCTGATAGTATTTTAATTTGAGATTAAATCTTAATACATATTTAAAATTCATGGGATGATCCTCTTGTTTTAATTCATCTGAGTTTGCATGAAAATGCTTGTAGTCTTCCCTAGTATCATTTCAAATGATTGTTTTTGTATTCATTCTTCTCCATTTTTTCCCTTAATAAAATTGAGTATCATTTATTTAAAAATAAAACAAAATTGAACACCCATTTATAGATTTGAAAACTCAGAAGCACCTTTTGGGAATTCTTCCTTTTTTAAAAAAATTGATATCAATAATGTAATTGTCAATAGACTACTCCTCTAAAATAATCTAAACAATTTTAACTACAAGCTTTTGAAGTGAGTTTTTATAATAGAGACCATAATAATTCTAACCCCAAATAAAAGAAATTTATTCCTTTTTTTATATATTAAAGGAATTAACATTTAGGTAACATTTTTTTTATCTAAAAGCTAAATAGGGTTGAATACAAATATCTAAATGACATTTTTGTTAATATCTGAATATAAATGACATTTTTTCATTAAAAAAATCTTAACCATGGTTATTTAACATTTATATTGTTGCAAATTAAATAAATAAAAGGGGGATTATATTTTATAGTTTAGGAAATAGACATTTTATAGAGATATTTTTGAAATATGATTTTTACTTATCATTCAGTTATTTTTCCATTCAGAAAAAAGTCATATAAAAGCTACTTTTCTATTCAAAAGTAAATGTTTGAAAATCAAATATAACTTACAAAAAATTAACAAATAAACTTTAGAAAAGGTTTGAAACAAATAAAATTTACATTTCACAAACTAACCCTTAGACTAGTAGTGCATTTGATGACACTAAAGGAAAGTCATGTTTTTTAATTTTTATAATTGTTCGGGAATGATAAAGAAATTATAATCTACTAATTTTATAGTCCTTCTAGGATATGAGGGTGAATAAATAAGAACTTCATGTACGAAATTTTGTTTATCAAAATACGATTGTTCGTGGAGGCAAGTTCTTGATTTTCTTTCATTGGCTTATTTTTATATTCACACCTCAAGGATTTTAATATTGACAATTTGAGGTGAATAAATATATCAAATGGATATAATTCTTGTTCAAACGTAAAGAATAATAGCATCAAGCAGATATCATTTCGTGAATTAGATATGTAATATAAGAGATAATCAAACATATGCAAGAGTGTCACTGTGTCTTTATATTGTGAACGAATTATCACATGAACATAATATTATACAAAATTAGAACTGTACAGTATAGAAAATAAAAGATAGCTTACCATGTTCTCAAGGAAGAAAACATAGACTTTAGTTGGTTAGACACTCGTGCTAATAACGAGTTCAATTATTTCTAAATTAAAAACACAATACAGTAAGACAAATAAAGAGAGAACGAAAAATGGACACAATAATTCGTAGTCTAGATATAACTTTTATTCAAGTTCAAGTATGTACAAATAGAAGCAAATGCCTCCTTTTATAATGAACCGATCATAAAGAAGTAATTAAATAGATCATAATATGAGAGATAATGATAATGGGAATCATATGAAGATAAAGGTTGATAGTGGGAAGATAAAAATTATGCTTGATGTACATCCACACAAAATTTAATATTTTCATAACAAAAGTTAAATAATATTAGCTATAATTACTATAAGTTATAATTCTCTACCAAAAATCTTTAAAATGTTACTATATTATTTTCCTCCTCTCTTGAACTGATTCTACATTTTTTAATTTACTCGTACATGTCGGAAAGTCATGAATAAATACCATAACGTATTTTGTATATGCTTTTTTAAATAAAGAAATCAAAGAAATTCTTTACTACTCAAACAATCAAACGGCATGCATGGCATGTCAGATATTTTACTTGATGTAATTTTCAAAAGGCCGAATATTTGTTTTCCACCTAAGATCTCAATTTTCCTAGGGTACTGTTGAGAATGGAAACTATGAAGAGTCAAAGGTTGATCCCGAGGCCATGTTGGCATGCCACCTGAGCTATTTTGTCCAGCGCCTAGCTGATGTAGATGATGAGCTGCATTTAATGAGTTGGCAAAACTATTATATTGAAGAATATTAACACGTGAACTCTGAAAGATGGAAATTCTAGAAGCTATTCAACGATCGACTAGTATAGCTAAAGTTGCGGATCAAAATTTGTTTATTTCCATTCACTGCCCCTTAAGCAAGCTGTCATCCTTTTCATTCATGTATATAAGTGAACACTCTGTATATTTCATTTATTCAAGTTTTAATTCTAATGAAAATGTTTGGTTTTAGCTTTGCTTACTTACATGCTTAAGCAAGTCCTGTGAATTTAAGTTAGTATCAGAGTCATCTTTGAGCTATGGAAAGCAGTAGCAATTCACAAACAATATATGAATCAAACATTAGAAAACCTAAATAATCAAACAAATAGCTTGAATCAAAATTCATCTGAAAATGTTGAATATCAAAACTCAGGCACCAATACCAGGAATATAATAGTGGTCAATCCATCTCCCACTCAACACATCACCAGTAACACCTATGTGTTCACTACCCCTATCAAGCTAACATAGAACAATTTTATGCTCTGGAAATCACAAGTGATTTCTAGCATTAGAGCAAATGAGCTTGAAGGATTCATATTTGTCCCTCTAGACCAAATCAAACCACTGTCACCACACCAAATCCTAAATACCAAATCTGAAAGAAACGTGACCATATTCTCTTAAGCTGGTTACTTTCATCACTGAGTGAAGGAGTATTAGCACTATGGTGGATTATTCTACTTCATGTGAGGTACGGATAACTCTTGCCAATCAATATGGTGCAAGAACAAGGGATAGAGTCTTATACCTAAGAACTCAGATTCAAAGCACTAAAAAAGGGTCACTTACAATTCATCATTATTACTCTAGAATGAAATATATCCTAAATGCACTTAGAACTACAGGAAACAATATGAGTGATGAGGATTTCATCATATGTATCTCGGCTAGAGTAGGACCCGAATATGACTTAGTTGTTAGTAATATTAATTCTATGCCAGAAACTCCCCCACTATCAGAGGTTTATGGTATGCTACTTAGTCAAAAAACCAAAACTGAGCAAAACCTTAGCATGCGTCATTTGAGGCCAGCTTCACAGAAATGAGAAATCAAAGAAGAAATTGGGGTAATGGTGAAAATTTTGGGAATCAACAACAACCTAGTATTGTTTTTAAAAACCCCGATGGTGTTTCTAGAAATGGTGGAACTATAACAGGTCAAGGAAATCAAAACTTACAAGATAAAGGCAAAGCGAAAGCTGTTGTAGACAATGAGGGTTCTGAATCAAAATGACCATGTCACATTTGCTTCAAAATAAGTTACGTAGTTACTGATTGCTGGCATAGGTTCAAGCAAAATTATGTTCCACAGCCCAACAGGACAAGAGGAGCATACATGACTACAATAGAAGGACAGAGCAATGGAGTTTTCTATCCTGACAGTGGTGCCACAAATCATGTAACCAATACCATTGGGAACATGAGCCTGAATTCATAATATCAAGGTAAAGATAAACTTACTGTTGCAAATGGTGAAAAACTTCTTATTTCTCATATCGGCTACTTCTGTATTATCCAATTTGAAATACAAGTTAAGCAACACAAGAGGAGGGGTGAATTGAGATTTTAAAACTTATGCAATACAATTTGTACAACAATTTAATCTATTGCCTTAATGAAATCAAAAACAATAAATTCAATTAAGCACAATATTAAAATAGTAAGGGAAGAGAAAAAAAAAACACAAGAATTTTTACGTAGTTCGGCTATCCCTGCCTACGTCCACGTCTTTAAGCTCACTCGGCTTGAGGATTTCACTATCCAAGCCTCCCAATGTTTCAATTGTTTACAATTGACTTCCAAGGTGTCAATAGACCTTTACAATCAAGAGATTATCTCCCCAATATCTTCACCCCAAGTGTTTCTTACACTTATACACTCACAATTTAATGAGAAATGAAAAATACAACAAACAACTCTCTTTTAGAGTGGATATACAAATGATAGCTCAATGTAAAATTTAATCTATGATGATTTTCAAATTTGAAGCTCAATATATATTGTGTACACTTGTTTATGCTTGCAAAGATTACCAAAAATGAATTGGTTTTGAGTTTATATAGTTTGAGCTCAAAAACTAGCCGTTAGGCACATTTTGGTGAAAACCAGCTTACCATTTTTCGTAACTGGTTAGCCGCTTAATGTTACCATTACAGCCATAATTTTGAATTTCTAAACACCCGGTATGCCGTTTATGATATTTGTATAGCCGTTTATACTCCAGAAGCTTACTGCCTAGCAACCGGGTTACCGTTTGTCAGAATCCAGTTAGCTACTTTCAATTCGGATAGATTCTGTCCAAAATTCAGCTTACCAGTTTTTCATATTCGGTTAGCCGCTTGCTACAGTTAACTATTTTTCAAAATTACATTTTGACCGAAAATTTTCATAACTGTATTATAGCCCAAAATGTTATGAAACTTTTCAAATAGGTCCAACTTCAAAATTTCTATATAATGCTTGTTATTCCCCAAACTTTCTGAAATTATAATATGTCCCAAAATGCTATGAAACGTTTCAAATAAATCTTTCTCTAAAATTTGAAGCAATACTTGTTGATTTCAAAGTTTTCAAAAATTCTTTCAATTAAACCATAAACTTGAAAACAACCAATTTCATAAAATCATTTTTCATTAGATATAAAACCTTTATAATGTGAAAATAATAATTTATTTAAAATGTATGAAAATAATTTAAACTTTCAAAAACTTAATCATTCTTAATTTTATTTGTTATCATCAAAATTAACATTATGGATACATAAATGTTAACACACTTATGATCCACACAAACACATTAAACTGAATCATATTTTATGTGTGCCCAATATTACCAAAAATCTTATCAATGTTTCTAAATTACTACATGACAGTGATATTGATGTTCAGTTTTAAAAATCTATCTGTTTCATCAAGGATAAGAGACAAAGGAAAAATCAAAGGAGTGGCTAGAGATGGACTATTTGAGAATCTTAGAACAAGGTCACAATTAGTGTTATCTTCATCTTCAATATCTGATCAATTTGCATTGCAATCAATGGTGTTCTTTAATTTTAGTTCTAGTTGTAATGAGTCATCCAAAATATAAATCAGTCTTAGAACAAGTGAAAAATAACTTATTGTCAAAATATGTAATCAAAAATAACTTATTGTCATGTAATATATCAATAAAAATGTTGTTTATTCAATTTGTGATGCCTGTTAGTATGCAAAGCAATGAAAACTGAGTTTCAAAATTACTGAAACCAAAACTAACACAGCTTTAGAATTAATACATAGTAACCTATGGGGACTAGCACCAATCTCTTCAACCCATGGACATAAATATTACATATAATATATGGATGACGAAACGATATATACATGGTTATTTCCCTTAACAACAAAATCACAAGCCCTTGACACATTTATTGTGTTTAGAAACCAAATAGAAAACCAGCTAAATTTGAAAATTAAAACGTTACAAACAAACATGGGTGGTGAGTTTAAGATTTTTGAACATTTTCTCAAGAAAGAAGAAATAGCCTTAAGATATTCATGTCCCTATTTGCATGAACAAAATGGAAAAGTAGAAAGAAAACATAGACACATTTTGGAGACTAGTCTAATATGGCTAACTCAGGCTAACATTCCTTTTAAATATTGGCAAGAAGCCTTCAACCATGCCACTTTCATCATTAATAGACTAACCTCACCTATACTTAGAAATAAAACCCCATTTGAGTTATTGTATTCCATTAAACCAAATTACTCCCAGATTAAAGTCTTTGGTTGTGAATGTTATCTATACTTAAGACTCTATAGTAAGCACAAATTTGACTTTCATACCTCTAAGTGTATATTGCTGGGCATCAGTATCAGTCATAAAGGTTATGTTTGTATGCATCACTCAAGAAGAGTTTATATTTTATCAAGTGTTAAATTTAATGAGAACTTATTCCTTTTCCAAAGTGACTTTAATTTTTGTAAACATAAACTCACTGACCAAAATGATTTTACTATAGCTCTTGAAAGAGTTCAGGTTTTATCCTTTTCTACTGATGTTCCTTCTGAGTCAACACAGCCAGAGATAGCTCATAGCCATTCACAAGCCATTGTTGGAAGCTTAGCACAATCCCTAAATCTTGACCAAGATGAAACTCATTAGACTTTAGGTTTTAACACTACATCAGACATCCACTCTCTTGTTCAACCCCTATCAAACACCTTAGAGGAAAATCACAGCTTTTCTTGAGTAACAGAACCAAATATTCACACTACCTCCACTCAAATAACCTTACCTACATATCCCATGTTACAAGGTCAAAGGTAGGAAGTTTTAAACAAAAAATATATCAAGTCTCCACTCGACTCCAGATTTCTTTACCCCAAAATTCAATAGAGGTATTGAAAGATCCTAAATGAAATGAGCCATGGAGGATGAATACAATGCCCTAAAGAGAAACAAAAACTGGAACTTAATACCACATGACCAAAACTACAAACTTATTGGAAAAAAGTGAGTGTATAGAGTCAAGGAAAATCCAGATGGTACTATAAACAAATATAAAGCCATATTAGTTGTGAAAGGTTTTCTTCAGACACTAGGACTTGACTTTAATAAAACCTTTAACCTAGTTATTAAAGCTACAACAATTAAAATTATTCTAACTTTTGTAGCGAACAATAATTGGATGCTGAGATAGGTTGACATAAACAATGCATTCTTAAATGGTGACTTGACAAAAACAATGTACATGCCACAACCTGAAAGGTTTGAAGATAAAAAGAGGCTGAATCATATATACAAACTAAGAAAAGCCCTATATGGTTTGAGACAGGCCTCGGAGCATGGTTTGACAAACTTAAGAGAGCGTTGTGCTTTTGGGGATTCAACAACTCCAAGTGTGATACATCACTGTTTTTAAGAAGAAACAAGGCTGAAGTAATCATTATGCTTGTTTATGTAGATGACATAATAGTTACTGGAAATAACAGAAAGGGTATTGAAAAGGTAATAGGCAGGTTAAATGAAGCATTTTCCTTGAATGATCGTGGAAATTTGAACTAATTTCTTGGGATATAGGTTTTAAACAGTCAGAACTCCATTCTACTCTCTCAAGCTAAATATGATCAAGATTTGTTAGTTGAAACTGAGATGGAAGACTGTAAGGGAATAAAGTCTCCATTCAGCATAACAGAAAAATTAAAGAAAGGTGAAGGCGCCAGACTTAACAACCTTTCATTTTATAGAACTGTTGTAGGCCGCTTACAATATGCTATCCTCATAAGGCCAGAAATTGTGTATTCTATCAATAAGCTCAGTCAATATATGTCTGACCCGAGGCCATTTCACTGGACAGCCTACAAAAGAGTGTTAAGGTATCTCAAGAATACGGTTAACGTGTGTTTAAAATTCAGAAAATCGGAACACCTTGATCTAGAGGCCTACACAGACGCTGATTGGGCAAGTGGTCCAGATGACAGAAGATCAATAAGTGGCTATTATGCGCTTTTAGGAGATAATTTGGTAGCTTAGAGCTCAAGAAAGCAAGGCATGGTTGCAATATCTACAACATAATCTAAATACAGAGCTATGGCTTTATACACCACTGAAATTACTTGGATTAATTCTCTGCTAAGTGAATTGAAGATTGAAATGCAAAGAATTCCAATGATTTTAAGTGATAGCCCAAGTTCAGTTGCAATAGCCATAAACACTGTATATACTCAAAAACAAAACATTTTGAGATAGACCTTGATTTCATTAGAGAGAAGGTCAATGAAAGAGAGCTGGAGATAAGCTTTGTTGCAAGCAGGGATCAAATTGCAGACATACTGACCAAACCATTGCCTTATTACAAGTTCAGTTAGTTTAGAAGCAAACTTAAGGTCTTTGACAAGACCTTAAGTTTGGGAGAGGGTGTTGAGAATGAAAATTATGAAGAGTCAAAGGTTCACCCCGAGGCCACGCTGATGTAGATTATGAGTTGCATTTAATGAGCTGGCAAAACTATTATACTAAAGAATATCAACACGTGAACTCTGAAAGATGGAAATTCTAGAAGCCATTCAATGATTGGCCAGCATGGCTAAAGTTCTAGATCAAAATTTGTTTATTTCCATTCACTGCCCCTTAAGCAAGCTGTCGTCCTTTTCATTCATGTATACATAAGTTAACACTCTATATATTTCATTCATTCAAGTTATAATTCTAATGAAAATGTTTGGTTTTAGCTCTGCTTGATTACATAAGCAATTCTTATGAATTTAAGTGTCCTAACTGTCGAATGTTAGTGAATCTTTCAAACCTTCCGACTTTAAGCAAAATTAATTATCACATTTATCTTTTTCAAATAAATTTTATGACGTTGTTGAGGTTGCTTTAATATATATATATATATATAAAATCCTCATTCATGACCAAATCTTAAAGACATTAAATACTGAAAATTCACAACTTTATTTCATGATATTACTAGTTTCGGTTCAAAGGAACAAAGGCTATCTAAAGACCGCTTTATTTATTACATAAGCATCAAGGAGGCCGGTCCATAATTCCATTAACTAGCTAAGAGTTATATTGCAAGGGCATTCAAGACTCGCATTTAGCTGCTCCTTCAGCCGGGACTATAACAACAGGAAACTCAGGCTCAACACCCGCCTTGAGAATCAAACGTCGAGCACTGTCTTCAAAAGAAACCCCAACATTCTCGCAGAGAAATATGCACGAAGGACAAACTGAAGGACAATAAACAATCCTGTATGTGGCTGCAAAAGAGTAACCACACGTAAACACAAAATTTGATAAAATCTTTAACAGGATTATAATAAGCTCATGTGCGTTAATTAATTGTCTTTATGAGCACGTATCAGTATCTTATTTGATTTTAACTATGAGTTAGTCTCAGAAGCTTCAATATAGAGTTAAACTCATGCACAATTGGAGACCAGCTTGCACTAGCAGAAGGTGTAAGGGAAATTATCCAACGTAAGCAAAGAACATTTACAAGTAATTACGTGACTAACAATATAAGTTTGAGACAGCCTCTTCAACCTCATAAGCTTTTCAGCATCAGATAGGCGGTTTCTGGTTTATTTACCTGGATCACTTGTCCCAATTCTCTCAAATTTGAACCAGTTTAGCAAAGTTTTAGCTCCAGGGTCTCCTTCATTTCCACCAGTTGTTATAAACCATTTTCCTCTCTCTTCGTCATAGTTGTCAACCTTCCATACTAGTGATTCGTAGCAGGGATCGACTATCGAGAATTTCACATTCAGATCCACGGCTTCATAGATAAAACGACTGCTGTTATACGCTTCGAATTTTAAAGGCTGTCCTGTACGCGGTGGGGATGTTACTTGGGCAACATCAAGTGGGCAGGAACGGCCTCTGTTCCCCGTGGTGGTGAGGCCACGGTCGCTCCCCCTTTCCAAAACATAGTATTCTTGGTTTGCTAGGACATCGTCGCCATTGATATCAAGCAAACGGCTTCCCACAAGAGGCTTTGCGGCAAAGGCAAGGAGAAGGAAGGAGATTGCGATCACAAAAGGAGTCTTCATTTTGTTATCTTTCGGAGAGCTATTTTGAGTGAGTTACTTGAATTGTTTAACATACAAGAGTTCAAATTTATAGAGCTTTGGAGCTCAGATGACGGGGTCTATTGTTGCATGTGAAAAAAAGGTGCATGATTTAAGTCATTTCCAACCTCATTAATTCATTTTCTTTTTAATTTTTCACCATTTTGTATGATTATCGTTTCAAGGCTTATTACCTTTTTTTTCCTTTTAGGTGCCTTACCATTGAAAACTTTTTTTAAAAAAAAAATTTGGGTGAATATCTGTTTAGTCCCTATATTTTAGACTAAACGAATAAGATTTTATTAATGTTCAATAATTATCTTCACAAAATCTTATTTATTAAGATATATAATACATAGTTTCTTTTCTGACTACACTTTGCTTAATTCTTTCTCTAAATTCTATTGTGTGCGTGTATGGATATATTGGTATGTAGAATTTTACCTACTACTCGCTCGACCTTTGTCCGAGTGGTGAGCTTTATGAGAGCAGTGGTTTGTGTGCTTTCATGAAGATTCTATATTATCTCTTCTAATTTAATATTTAGTAGACTCAACATCTAAGTTGTCCCTATAGATGTTTTCTGCAAATATTTTTAGATTTCTGATTGTATAACACATATGGTTATTAAAAAATAAAATAAAAAATTGCCTACCAACCTTATTGACTTGGCCAATAGAGAATTTACATTGGACCAAGGTAGTTTTTCCTATCAATAAATTATTATCGATAAATTAATCAACTACTGATTAATTACACATATTACAAGGATAATATTATAAAGTTATGCAATTTTTCCATTTTCTAAATATACATCTTTGCTAGGACGTCCTATTCACATAGATAACTGTCCAAACCATTTTTCTGACACGTTTCTTTCTCCTAAGGGTCTTCGGAATCCAATCTGATCTGCTCAATATAAATCCAATTCGTAAAAATCTGATTCGTGGATTGGATTGAATTGAAAATTTAAAAACCGCAGTCGATGGATTAGATATGGATTTACTTTTGTAAATCCACAAAAATTCACGAATCTGCATAAAAATAAAAAATAAACTCATAAATATGGCATTATACTTATTAATAAACTAATAAGTTGAAATATAGTTACATTAACATCATATTATATCTTATCCGATAATAATATAAAATAAAATAATTAAATTAAAAAATATAGCTTCCTAAGTAGTTAATTTTTATGTATTAATCTAAATAAATGGGAATTTTTTCTTTTGGTGTATTATATTTTGAAACTTTGAATTTATTTTATAGCTTTATTTAAACAATTAATTTTTTAAATCTTATTTAATTTTAAATTTGATTGGTAGTAAAATTATTTTTATATTAATTTTTTTATTTAGTTAGTTTGTGGATAGGGCATAATTAAAAAATGTTAGCCCGCAAACCAATCCGTAAAATAGTGAATTGGATATGAATTGGGTTAAATCCGCATCTGATCTATAATCGTATAGATTGGATTTGAATTGAATTTCATCAATCCATGGATTAAATTGGATTAAAAATTCATAATTCATAAAATCATGGATCAAATATGAATTGATATCTAATCCATGAAATCCAATCCGTGAACACCCCTACTTTCTCCTTTTTTCAATTGAATAGTCCGAATCACATTATTTTTTGAGAGACTCGTCAACTACACGAAAGGCCACGGTACTTCTAAAATGCTCGAGTGTAGAAGTAGTTATATGCATGATAATAACAATTCATTGATATAGACATGACTAGTAATGCGAACATTTTATCAGCACACCGGCCAACCAGTTTTTTTTCTTTTTAATTTAGTTAATGAATCTTGGAAAAGAAAAAAAAATCTGATGTTTCGTTATTTAAGATTAAAATTTTTTTCATCTTGTAGACAAGACATTTTTGTCTTTTTTTTGGTTAGTTATTGTAAAACTTTTCAAAGGTTTCAAAAGGTCCAGAGTTCTGGTTACACTCACAAGGACGGGGAGAGACTTCTAACATTATATAGATAGGAAATTTTGAAACATTAAGAAAATGCTTTAAATCCAATCTAAATCCTAATATACCAGCGGTAAAACAGTCAAATTACATGAAAAAGAGAAAAGTATGGACGCCTTGGGTGAGAAATGCTATACTAATATAGCTGGGATGTACACATAGTTTATGTCTCAATGGATGTCATACTTGGCGTGTCATTCATTGATAGATAGAGTAAGATTATTACACTTATAACAACAGAAAAATAAAATTAAGGAACACCTAACACATTATAAGAAATGATTGGTCACACATCATGCAAATTGATATACGCAAACTATGTAAGTACGTATCCAGTCTATGTACGAATGACAAATTGTTTTATAGACTACAAGAATTTAATAGAATATCGGACCAATACCTTGGGATGTCAGTAGTATTTGATAAGAATCAAGACATTTTGATGGAATCAAGACAATCAATCAAATGATTAATTGTCTCCATATTAATTAGTGATTAAGAAAGATTAACTAATAGCTAACGTACAGATTGGTTGACTCAATCTTCGCTAATCGATCATTATTCTCAAATTATGTTAATTGTGTTATTTCCTCTTCATATTTCAAATACCTTTGTGAATTGAGCATTTGTGCTTATAAATTAAAACAAGTGAAATTTATGTTCTTTATATTGTTTTTAAAAGTTTTCATGGTATCAAATGGGGTTTGAGAGTCCTTAAATTCATGGGTTTAGTAATTAAGAAAGATTGATAATCAATCAACACAAAGATTGTATTATTTCCTTTTCCATGGTCCAAATAGCTCTATTTATAGAGCCATTGTACTCGTTAATTAATAAGAGTGAAATTTTATATATAGAGAAATGTTCTAATTCGGAATTTTAAAGTGCGGGAAAATCAGAAAAAGTTTTAAAACCGCTCGATTTTAAAAGCTTACAGTTTTAAGCTTTCTCGGATTTTCCCACTTTAAAATTTCAGACCATTTTCCCATTTAAAATTTCAGACCAGAAAAAAAATATATATATATATATATATAAATGAAGATTACGGCCAACTAATAACTTCTATTATTTTTTGCTAAGTTATGAAATCTACTTGGAAAAGCTCCACTTGAAAGATTATAAACCAATCACCGGGTTTCTTTCTATATGCTAAGTGCTATGGTAAGTGAAACACAATATCTTTCAATAATTATTGAAAACCGATTTAAAAATTAAACTGTTTCACGTTCAAGTAAAATTTTTCACAACCGCATCTCAGCAGATGGTCAGATGATCTATGCAATTTAATATTTGGAATCGTTAATAATTCGTTGTCATATCTTGCAGCAAAATTTCTGAATATTTTTCCGTTTTATTGTACTTTGGGTTTGAGTAATAGGCTGCGTTGTGCTCCAACGACTCACACGGTATTTCGGCATCGCCCCTGGCCTTCTTGGGTTAAGTAAATACTGATGGTGCTGCCAAAGGCAATCGTAGGATTAGTGGTTATTTTTTATTTTAATTTTTTGGCTGTTTGCTATGCTATTGGGTTTTCCCTCTTCCTTTTATGGTAGAGTTGTAAGCCGTTGTTCTGGCTTTAGGGTGGCGTTTTCAAGGGGATGGCCTCAAATTTGGCTATGAAGTGGTTCTGCTGCTGCTGTTGCTTGCTTTCAGCATTCCAATTATCAGTATCGATGGGATCTTATGTCTGTTGGCAGAATTGTGTTCGTCTTATGCCTAAGACATTAAAATGAACGTATATTACATTTTATTAAAGTTCTGCACTTATATATTAAGAAAGAAATTCAAGTAAAATAATATCAGTAAAAATCTTGTGTGCTTTAACCCCACATGTTCATTATTAATGAAATTTTTATTTTAATTCTCGTATGCTTTCCGACATCTGCATTTATCCTAACCTATTCTTAAAACTCCATCTCCATCTGTAAATTCACATGACCTTATAATCATTCCAAACTTGTCTTTAATATTACCATTAGAATTCTTTTCTAATTTAAATTCTCTTAAATTTTTTAAGATTTTGTGCCATACACTGTTATTGAATGATAGATTACGGGTAGAATTTAAGTTACCATTTGGCACATGGTAGATTGTAATAAAGCCGCATCGGTAGTCAGGAATTCTTTTCATGCTGTACTGAAAGTAAAGACCAATATTTATATGATTTTTGTGAACCCTCTAGCTACAAAGACAATTATCGAAGGTACAAATCATGATTTGACCAATTGACAATTTGAACACAATTCAATGAAAAATATTGCTACAAAGAAAAATAAGATGAGGACAAATTCAGTTTAGGTATAAAGAAAAGACAAAGAAAAATAAGGATGAGAATGGATCCAGTTCAGGTATAAAGAAAAGACAAAAGAAAAATAAGGATGAGGAAGAATCCAGTTTTGGTATAAAGAAAAGATAAAAGAAAAATAAGAATGAGGACGAATTCAGTTTAGGTAAAAAGAAAAAACCCAAAAAAAAAAAAAGAATTAGGATGGCTTCAGTTTAGATACAGAGATATAAGTTTGAAAAGTGGGTGTGTATTTTCAAAATGAGTATTGATAAGCCACAAACTCTTGTACAAACTTATTTTGTACAAATTGATGTCGCATGATAAAATTAGTTGTATTAAAAATCTCTTGGTGCACATGATTTATTTATATTATTTTATATTTTTATTCAACCAATAAATTAATGCCACATCAGTTTGTACAAGATAAATTTGTTCAAGATAAATTTGCGACTATATCATCACTTTTTCAATATTGATAAAGAGTAATATTATGCATATAAGTTGGGATATAAAATTTGTAAGGGATGTAGCACCTGAATTATCGTGCAATTATTAATATGGATAATTAACACATCAAAGATTTAATTATTACTTCATATTTTTCTAACGTTGTATCAAAAATTTATAAGCATAACATTATAAGATCGATAAAACTAAATTTTTGTGAAGTTATATATATATAATTTGATTAAATAAATTATTGAAGTGATAAGATCACATTCAATAAAGAATGACTTAGTGGATATGTTTAGATCATGATAATGTTTGGTGCCATTATTGAAAAGATAATTGTGGTTTTATTTGGTGGAATGAATCATCATGAACTAGCATTAATATTTCTTCATTATCTCTCTCCTTTCTAAATGAACTTTGGTGATTCAAAATCCTATGAACTCCTAGAACATTTCTAAGTGTGGATGGATTAGAGGGATCACAATTGGGGGGCTTTAAGGATCTCAAATCGTGGCAAAATAGAAGCTGTTCGTGCAGTGGTCATTTTCTCCTACCTCACGAAGTCGTTTCTGAAACTACAAGTCAGGCAAACAAACTTCAATCTTTCCTCTTGATTTTCGTTTTTGAATGAAGTCGGTCCGAGGTTTCTAGAGCTTCTACCATCTGTTTTGATTTTACTGAACAAACGTTGCGTTTTTAGGAACCTCATGGACAAATGTTGTCCTTCACATGGAACTTGAACCCAAAAGCTATTAGGAGAAGAAATAATACCCCAAGAAAGTTTCATCAACAGAGCACCTTTCATAACGCCCAGATTCTTCAGTCCACGGCCCCCACAATGCTTTCGAAGGCAAAGACGAGGCCAATGGATCATATGAATTTTCGTGGCATAAGCCGCTCCACTATAAATAAACATACAAATTAACTATCAAAGTTTGTTTATGTGAACAGAAGAGAGGAGAAAACGACGTAAAGAATGAAAGCCGCGAAGAACCCCCATTGTTCATTGAAATACACCATTTTTACACTACTGTTTTGGAATGCACCAAAACGCCAACATCCCACTCGCCAAAATCATTAGTAATATTCTGTTAACCTATTTACTCTACCTTTACCTTTTTGGCCCTTGTGTAATTCATGAAGCAAAATGCTAGTGCAGGCAGCTCGAGTTCAACTCCAAAGTTGAAAGAACATTGAAATGATAATATATTTATACATTTATACTTTAACGATATAAAATTCATGCTACCAAAAAACCGAAAAAACAAAACGTTAGGGATTTAATGGATACATGCAACTCATGTCAAAATATTTTCACGGCTTGTTTAAAGAAACATAAAAGATTGATATGCGCATGAAAATTAAACAATCACCAGCACTGCGTGTCAGCAGAGTATAACCATATTAGTTATAAGTACGTTCCCTAATAAAAGAGAAAGCATCCAGAGTGACATGATTCACTTAAAATCACGTGAACGAATGCTAAATTTTGGGAAGCAGTTTCTACCAAATTGAATCTTACGAATGAATGTACGAGATTATTTCTAATGAGATTTAGTCTCACGACAAACCTTGAAACTTTAGCTATAAATAGTTGTTCGAGGGTGATTCACAGATCTAACGAAGTATGGATCGGCACTTAATTGAAATTCCATAATTAATTCCTTCAACCTTCCAATTCATGAGTTTGTTCTAAATAGAAGTAATTTCAGAGTCGGAGTGCTTGTCGTACCAGGCCACGACTCAAGTTCACCGATTGGGTACAAGAAACGATCCTATTCGATATATTTTGAATTTTTCCCCTCGTAAATTAACACAATTTTTAAATCACCTCCTTTCTTCTGAAAACCTCACATTATCTTTAAAAGTAATCAACTTTAATAATTGACCGCAGTTGACTTGTTAAAGTGAATATCCCTTTTTCAATATTTTTGATAACTAACGACTTTAACACCAAAAGATATTACTTAAATGAATAAAATAATAAAACAAAAATGACTTGAGGTCTTTAAAATTAAAAAAAAAAAAATTTCTTCCCAATTTAATCTCCATGAATTAGAACCACACTAAACCCTAATTGAAAAACCCATTATTTTTCCCAAGGTTTCAATTGGTTAGCACGGCTGTGCGCGGCCTAGGATTTGGTTTGGATGGTTGTATGTAACCATGGGTTTGGGTTTCCATGGCCACGCGTGGCCGAGGATTTGGTTGCCTTGGCCACATGAGACCCTAGATTTGGTTGAATTAGCCATGTGCGGCGTTGTGTTTGGTTTCCATAGCTGCACTTGGCCAAAGGTTTGGTTACCTTGGCCGAGTGTGGCCATGGGTTTGGTTGCCTTGGCTACTCACGACCATGGCTGGGGGTGGCCATAAGTTTGGTACTCGATGCCTACTTTTTGGAGTACTCAAATTTGAAATATTGACTTCAAAACTAATTAGGTTACCATAAATTTTTCTTAGATTTTAATTTTACTTTAGTTGTCATATATGGGTATTTAAAATTATTTATTAATGAAAATTTTGGAAGGGAGAATTTTGCATTTATATGTAAAAGAAAGTGAGTTTTATTAGATGAGGATGAATGAATAACAAGAAAGTAAGTGTTATTAGACGAAGACGAATAAACAGTACCAAATGAATTTTAAGAATTTTAACTATTTGAATTTGAGTTTAAATTTACATTAAAGTAAATTTTTGTCCTCCAAAGTATAGTTAAGGGGTAATGATCATTTCATCTAATAATAAATATATAAAATAGAAAGGTTTGACTTCAGTATGCTAGTTGATTGTTTCAAATTTTATAAATACTATTTTACCTTTTAGCCATTAAAATTAATGGAGAGATAATAGATTTTAGTGGGTAATTTGAGGTCTTTAAAAGTAAGGAGATGATTTGAAAATAGTCAATTTATAAGGTATAATCCAAAATTTACACCTCAAATTCTCAATTCCAAAGAAGTTGCTTGATGTGCTCATAATTTATCTATTATTTTAATACTTCCTTAACTTAATTTTATGTTAAATTATATTTTATTATGTTAATTTTATCTTAATTTTTATATTTTGTTATTTTAGGTGCATTTTGGAGATAAAAAGGAAATTAATTGGAAATTTAAGGAAAGTAATGGGAACTAAAATGGAAGAAAATGGGAACGGCAAGGCCTACTTGATGTTCACGTGAAGATGTGAAGAATTAGCATTGGAAATAAGTTAATTAATAAGGCAAATCACATGACGAATAACGTAAAAGAAGAAAGTATCCTAGTGATGGGCTTTTGCCAAATCTTTATTAGCTTATTAATTGAACAAGTCACGTGCATGGGCTGGAAAAAGTGGCTAGAATTATTTTGTTTTAAAATTCTTTTGATTTAAGGATTCGTGGGCTGAGCAATATAAAAGGAAGAGCCAAGACCAGCAGCCGCACAAGAGCCAAGAACAGCAGCGGCACACAAATTGAGAAAATTAGAGAGAAAACCGAGAGCAAGAAAAGAATAAGAAGAGAAGCCACTGTTGAAAAATCCGGGAGTAACAATTTGGAGAAATCAATTGCAGAGATTAGAGAGAGACAACTTCTTGAGTTTTTCTTTTTCTCTTCTTTATTATTTTGGTTGAATGTTCCTAATTAAATTTATGGATTCTCTTTATATTCCCATGAACTAATTTATTTTACTAGGGCTACGATGTAGCATAACTATGAAGATTTAATTCCATAAATCTGTGTTATTTTTAATTTATTATTCCATAGTTGAGTGTTCATTATTGTGTTTAATGCTTTTAAATATCTGGCGAATATTTGAATGATTTGAGAATACATAGTGAGACCGAGAGGAGATTTATGTATTTTTGCTCTGTGTAATGGATGCCATGAATTGAACGAAAGACAAAGATGTGCCAACGTGATTCGTGCAGTTTTTCTAAGAATTTCCATAAAGCTTAATGAATCTTTGCATATTTAAATTCACATAGAGATATAGTGGGTTAATATGTTAAGGTATTTTTGATATTACTCGAGAGAAGATATTGAATAAATTAGGAAAATTCACTGTCAACATGGGTAATAATTTTTAATAACATAGATGGAGGATTAAATTAGATTGGTTGTGGTGAAATTGGATGTCCTAGTATTTTAATCTCTTGGTGATTTCTATTACTGCCTGCATATTTAATTAATTTTTAGTTAATTTATTTTATTTTAATTTTAATCTAAATTCGCCTATTCGATTATTCAAATAAATTAGGGTTAGAATAATTTCGGTAGCTAATAAGATATACAATCTCTGTGGGACGATACTCTACTCTTCATTATATTACTTGTGCCGACTAGTACACTTGCTAATTTACGCATCAAGTTTTTGGCACTGTTGCCGGGGATTGTTTGGATTAGTATCAATACCAACTAACCTTAGTTTAATTTGAATTTTATTTTTATTGTTTTTATTTTTATTTTTATTTTCTTTTTTTAATTTTATGAAACGTTTCAGAAGTTTTGATTTATTGCCTTTTGATCCAGAGATTGAACGCACTTATAGAAGGCTCAATAGAGAAAGGAGAAAAGCTTTACAGGAGCAACAACTAATCATGGCAGACGAAGCATTACACGGAAATGAGGATGTGAGACCTTTAAGAGATTATGCTGTGCCTACCGTTAATGGTGCTCGCTTAAGCATTGCACGTCCTGCTATTCAAGCCAATAATTTTGAAATTAAGCCAGCCATAATCCAGATGATTCAGACATCAGTACAATTTGCTAGGATGCCGAATGATGATCCAAATGCTCATATTACAAATTTCTTGGAAATTTGTGACACATTTAAGCAAAATGGTGTTTCAGCAATGCTATCAGGCTAAGGCTTTTTCTGTTCTCACTGAGGGATAAAGCAAAAGAGTGGTTGAATTCACTCCCTGCTGGAACAATCACTACATGGGATGGATTAGTACAGAAGTTTTTAGCAAAGTACTTTCATCCAGCAAAAACAGCCAAGTTGAGGAATGACATCACAACCTTTGCTCAGTTCGAGATGGAATCACTATATGAAGCATGGGAGAGATACAAAGACCTACTAAGAAAATGCCCACATCATGGTCTACCAGTTTGGCTTCAGGTACAGACATTTTACAATGGTTTGGGATCCAATACCAGAACAATGATTGATACTGCAGCAAGAGGAACGTTAATGGGAAAAACACTAGAAGCAGCTTACGAATTATTGAAGGAGATGGCATCCAACAATTACCAGTGGTTTTCAGAGCGATCAGTGCCAAGGAAAATTGTAGGTGCCCATAATATTGATGTTGTCACTGCTTTATCTGCACAGATGACGGCTTTATCTAATAAGCTGGAGCACTTAAACGTCAGTGCCATTCAAACTCAAGTGTGTGAATTATGCGGAGGGAACCATACCAGTGTCAACTGCCAAGTTGGAAGTCCTTTTGCGTCATCATCTGCTGAACAAGCTCATTATGTGTCAAACTTCCAGAGGCAACAAAATAATCCATATTCCAATACCTACAATCCTGGCTGGAAAAACCACCCGAATTTGTCATGGAACAACACTTAAAATACATTGAAGCCACTTCCAGGGTTTCAATCACAAGAAAAGAAGTCAAACTTAGAAGATGCTCTTACCCAGCTTACAACAAATATGTCTCAATTTGTGACCAAAACAGAGACAACTTTTCAAAATCAAGCAGCATCAATTCGGAACCTTGAGGTGCAAATGGGTCAGATTGCAAACTTTTTGTCTAGTAGACCACAAGGCTCTCTGCCGAGCAATACAGAGACAAATCCAAAGGAACAAATGAACGCAATTATGCTTCGGAATGGTAGGCAACTTAAAGATCCGCCAAAAGAGGTAAAAGAAGTTGGAGAAGATAACATGGAACAAAGTAAAGACACCACTGGAACATCCGAGACAACAAGTGCAGAAATTCCACGATCACAACAATCAGCACCAGTCAAAGCTTATGTCCCGCCGATCCTGTTTCCTCAGCGCCTTCGGAAAAATAAATTAGATAAGCAGTTCTCTAAATTTCTTGATTTCTTTAAAAAGTTGCATATTAACATTCCTTTTGCAGATGCATTAGAACAAATGCCGAGCTATGCTAAATTCATGAAAGAAATTTTATCCAACAAGAGGAAATTAGAAAAGCATGAAACAGTGTCGTTAACTAAAGAGTCCACTACAATTGTACAGAATAAATTACCACCGAAGTTGAAAGATCTAGGGAGTTTTTCTATTCCATGCACTATTGGAAATACTTATTTTGATAAAGCTTTGTGCGATTTAGGTGCAAGTATTAATTTGATGCCTCTCTCTGTTTTCAGGAAATTAAGACTTGGTGAACCAAAGGCAACAAATCAAGCTTTCTCTTCAATTGGCAGATAGGTCTATAAAGTATCTGAGAGGCATGATTGAGGATGTACTTGTTAAGGTCGACAAGTTTATATTTCCTGCAGATTTTATTATTTTGGACATGACTGAAGATCGGGAGATACCAATCATTTTAGGCCGACCATTCCTGGCCACAGGAAGAACTCTTATTGATGTCCAAGAAGGAAAGCTAATTCTTAGGGTGCAAGATGAGCAAGTCACTTTCAATGTGTTCGAAGCAATGAAATATCCATCCGAGATTGACACATGCCTTCAAATAGACACCATTGACAGAGAGATAATTGAGAGCTTTCGTGATACAATGCTGAATAACACACTAGAAGGATGTCTTGTTCGCTCTGGGACTACTCAATCTACAAATACAAGCATTCAGGAATATGCACAATATTTGGAAGCTTCACCATTTTACTTGCTATCGAAAAAGCTAGAATTAGAAGAGCTTGGTAGAAGTCCTTCTCGACCAAAACCTTCAATAGTAGAACCTCCAAAACATGAGCTTAAGCCTTTGCCCTCTCATTTAAGGTATGCTTATTTAGATGATAGCTCTAAGCTACCAGTTATTATTTCTTCTGCCTTGACAGATCTTGAAAAGGAAAAGCTACTTCGAGTTTTGAGGGATCACAAAGCTGCTCTAGGATGGACTTTTGCTGACATCAAAGGAATAAGCCCTTCAATTTGCATGCACAAGATTCTAATGGAGGAGAGTTATAAGCCGATAGTTCCGCCACAAAGGCGCCTAAATCCGAACATGCAAGAAGTAGTTAGGGCGGAGGTGCTTAAATTATTGGATGCTAGGATAATTTATCCTATCTCTGATAGTTCATGGGTCATTCCAGTGCAAGTGGTACCAAAGAAGGGAGGAATGACGGTTGTGAAGAATGACAACAATGAACTTATCCCAACAAGGATAATCACAGGTTGGCGGCTATGCATGGATTAGAGAAAACTTAATACTGCTACTAGAAAAGACCACTTTCCACTACCTTTTATTGATCAGATGTTGGAGAGACTTGCTGGCCATGCCTACTATTGCTTTTTAGATGGATATTCAGGCTATAATCAAATTCCTATAGCACCAGAAGATCAAGAGAAAACCACATTCACATGTCCTTATGGGACATTTGCTTATAGAAGAATGTCATTCGGCTTATGCAATGCACCAGCTACCTTTCAGCGTTGCATGATGGCTATATTTTCTGATATGGTAGAGAGATTCATTGAGGTGTTTATGGATGATTTCTCTGTTTTTGGATCTTCATTTGATCATTGTCTGAACAATTTAGATCTAGTTTTGCAGCGATGTGAAGAGACTAACTTGGTTCTGAATTGGGAAAAATGTCACTTTATGGTGCAAAAAGGCATTGTACTAGGTCATCGTATTTCAGCTAAAGGAATTGAAGTTGATAGAGCGAAGATCGAAGTCATTGAGAAGTTGCCACCACCAACTTTCGTGAAAGCTGTAAGAAGTTTTCTAGGGCATGCCGAGTTTTATCGACGTTTTATTAAAGATTTTTCAAAAATAACAAAACCCTTGTGTAGCCTTTTACTGAAGGATGTGCCTTTTAATTTTACCGACGAGTGTTTGCAGGCTTTTACCACTTTAAAAGAGAAACTAATTTCAGCTCCGATTATTATGGCTCCAGATTGGGATCTGCCGTTTGAGATTATATGTGATGCGAGTGACTATGCTATTGGAGCAGTTTTGGGGCAGCGGAATAAAAACATGTTGCATGTTATTTACTATACAAGTCGAACTCTGACAGATGCGCAATTAAATTATACTACTATTGAGAAAGAGTTTCTAGCCGTCATTTTTGCACTTGAAAAATTTCGTTCATATTTGATTTGCTCGAAGGTGATAGTTTACACTGATCATTCAGCTCTCAAGTATCTATTCACAAAGGCAAATGCAAAACCAAGATTGATCCGTTAGGTGCTTTTATTACAAGAATTTGATTTAGAGATTCGGGACAAGAAAGGATCTAAAAATCTAGTGGCAGATCACTTATCTCGATTAAAGCAAGGAGAACGAGGGGAGAATGTAGTGGTCTCAATTACTGAAGAATTTCCTGATGAAAAGCTACTGTCTCTACAAACTTGCGACACACCATGGTATGCAGATTTTGTAAACATTTTGGCGAGTGCCATTATTCTTTCTGATTTATGATATCAACAGAAGAAGAAATTCCTTTCAGATGTAAAGTATTATCTTTAGGAAGATCTGTTCTTGTATAAGTACTGTTCAGACCAAATCATTCGACGATGTGTTCCGGAAGAAGAGATGAGAAGCATTTTACAACACTGTCATTCTCGTGAAGTTGGTGGACATTTTGGCGCAACCAAAACTGCAGCAAAAGTGCTTCAATCAGGTTTTTATTGGCCCACCTTATTTAAAGATGCTTATGCTTTTGTTGCTGCTTGTGACCGGTGTCAGAGAACTGGTAACATTTCAAGGAAGAATGAAATGCCACTAACTAATATTCTTGAAGTGGAATTGTTTGATGTCTGGGGAATTGATTTTATGGGCCCGTTTCCATCTTCCTTTAAGAATAAATATATTCTGGTGGCTGTTGATTATGTTTCTAAGTAGGTTGAAGCTGTTGCTTTGTCTTCCAATGATTCTCGGGTTTTTGTGAATTTTTTGAAGAAAAATATTTTCGCACGATTTGGCACTCCAAGAGCAATTATAAGTGATGGTGGGAAACATTTCTGCAATCGGCAATTTGAAGCCCTTTTGAGCAAATATGGAGTCACACATAAATTGCCACCCTTTACCATCCACAAACTAGCGGCCAAGTTGAAGTTTCGAATCGAGAATTAAAGAGAATTTTGGAGAAAACCGTAAATGCTTCACGGAAGGATTGGTCGACAAAACTAGACGATGCACTCTGGGCTTATCGAACAACTTTCAAAACACCTATTGGTATGTCTCCTTATCGTCTAGTATTCGGAAAGGCATGCCATCTACTTGTTGACCTTGAGCATAGGGCATATTGGGCTATGAAGATTTTGAACTTTGACATGAAAGCAGCAGGAGAAAAGAGATTGTTGCAACTTAATGAAATGGTTGAATTTCGCAATGCAGCTTATGAGAATGCTCGCATCTATAAAGCCCGCACTAAATATTTGCATGACAAACATATACTCAGACGTGAATTTATGGTTGGCCAAAAGGTTTTATTATATAATTCCCGACTTCGACTCTTTCCAAGCAAGTTGCGATCTCGTTGATCTGGTCCTTTCACAACAACTCAAGTCTTTCCGTCTGGCGTGGTAGAAGTTTCGCATAATACAAAAGGCACATTCAAGGTTAATGGTCATCGATTGAAGCCTTATCTGGATTATGCATTTGATAAGCACAAGATAGCTATTGAGCTGTCTAGTCCTGAATGACAACTAGAGACAGTCAAGCTAATGACTATAAATTAAGCGCTTCTTGGGAGGCAACCCAAGCTTTCTAAACTTAATTATTGTTTTTTTTTTTATCTTTCTTTATTTTTGTTGTCTTTTCTTTTACTTATTTTGTTTTGTTTGAGTTAGGTTTTTGCACAAGTTTGGGGGTTGACAAAATCAATTTTTCACACGCCTTTCAAAGACTCAACTGCAAGGTTACATCTTCAAGTGCAAAACCAGGGGAGTTTCTCTTTCCTTTTTCTTTTTCTTTTTCTTTTTCTTTACATTGAGGACAATGTTTATTTTAAGTTTGGGGGTGGGAATATTTCCTTTCATAAAAAGAAAAAAATTTGATGCCTATGATGAGTTTATGGTTGAAAATGAATATGGTTCCAAGATAGGAATGAATATTGTCTTAGTTTATACTTGATTCTTGTGTTAGTTTCGTCTTGATTGTGATTCTTTAAATATTTTACGCACTTATATCGATATTTTCAGAATTTTGACTTGAGATTTGAGATTAATTCAGCCTGAGTTGAGAATTTTAGATTGAGTAAATGACTGTTTGCCTTGATTCTACATTACTTAAGTTTACCCAGGTACCATAGTCAGAAATAACTACCTATAACCTTTAAGAGTGAAGCTATCCTTGAGTAATTTGGGCCTATGTACCACCAGTATGTAGAGGATGATCTACCACGAGAAGAAGGCTACCTTAAGGGGTAGAGTGAAGCTCCTGACTATTAAAAAAAAAAAGCATGTGCTTCAAGAAAAATCAAAAGAAAATGCAAATTTATGCCTGTGAAAAAAAAAATCAAGATGACAAGGTTAGTTTGACCTACTCTGTTTATTATTCGAGACAAGGGCTGTTGATATCGAAGATTTTGAGAATGAGTTTTGATTGAATTGATTCACACACAACACAGGAATCCAATATGAGATGAGGTTGACCATTGAATTAAAGTTAGAAATTTGCCAATATTTTTAATTTTCTTTGAGCTATATACTTTATGCAATCTTTGAAGCATTTTTGATGATGTTTGTGGGTATCATCGCTGGAAACCCTCACGGGACTATAACTCGTCCACTAGGGCCGCCTAAGGGTTTAAAGACTTGTTGCATATGCTAAATACAATCGCGATCACCTACGAAAGTGGTTTAGTTAGGATTTTTTTTTCATAGTTTTTATTTTAGTTTTTGCTCGAGAACTAGCAAAATGTTAAGTTTGGGGGTATTTGATGTGCTCATAATTTATCTATTATTTTAATGCTTCCTTAACTTAATTTTATGTTAAATTATATTTTATTATGTTAATTTATCTTAATTTTTATATTTTGTTATTTTAGGTGCATTTTGGGGATAAAGAGGAAATTAATTGGAAATTTAAGGAAAGTAATGGGAACTAAAATGGAAGAAAATGGGAGCAGCAAGGCCTACTTGATGTTCACGTGAAGATGTGAAGAATTAGCATTGGAAATAAGTTAATTAATAAGGCAAATCACATGACGAATAAAGTAAAAGAAGAAAGTATCCTTGTGATGGGCTTTTGCCAAATCTTTATTAGCTTATTAATTGAACAAGTCACGTGCATGGGCTGGAAAAAGTGGCTAGAATTATTTTGTTTTAAAATTCTTTTGATTTAAGGATTCGTGGGCTGAGCAATATAAAAGGAAGAGCCAAGACCAGCAGCCGCACAAGAGCCAAGAACAGCAGCCGCACACAAATTGAGAAAATTAGAGAGAAAACCGAGGCAAGAAAAGAATACGAGGAGAAGCCACTGCTGAAAAATCCGGGAGCAACAATTTGGAGAAGTCAATTGCAGAGATTAGAGAGAGATAACTTCTTGAGTTTTTCTTTTTCTCTTCTCTATTATTTTGGTTGAATGTTCCTAATTAAATTTATGGATTCTCTTTATATTCTTATGAACTAATTTATTTTACTAGGGCTACGATGTAGCCTAACTATGAAAATTTAATTCCATAAATCTGTGTTATTTTTAATTTATTATTCCATGGTTGAGTGTTCGTTATTGTGTTTAATACTTTTAAATATCTGGCCAACATTTGAATAATTTGAGAATACATAGTGAGACTGAGTGGAGATTTATATATTTTTGCTCTGTGTAATGGATGTCATAAATTGAACGAAAGACAGAGATGTGCCAACGTGATTCGTGTAGTTTTTCTAAGAATTTTCATAAAGCTTAATGAATCTTTGCATATTTAAATTCACATAGAGATATAGTGGGTTAATATGTTAAGGTATTTTTGATATTACTCGAGAGAGGATATTGAATAAATTAGGGAAATTCACTGTCAACATGGGTAATAATTTTTAATAGCATAGATGGAGGATTAAATTCGATTGGTTATGGTGAAATCGGATGTCCTAGTATTTTAATATCTTGGTGATTTCTATTACTACCGGCATATTTATTTAATTTTTAGTTAATTTATTTTATTTTAATTTTAATCTAAATTCGCCTATTCGATTATTCAAATAAATTAGGGTTAGAATAATTTCGGTAGCTAATAAAATATACAATCTCTGTGGGACGATACTCTACTCTTCATTATATTACTTGTGCCGACTAGTATACTTGCTAATTTACACATCATTGCTTATTTTATAATTTTTGGAAAAATTAATGTTTGGGAAATTTTTTTAAACCTACTTATCTTATAGTTTTCTTTATTTTCTATACTACCTTTCAAAAGTAGGTAAGGGGTTTCTTTTTATAAGTAACTTATAAAATAAGTTAGCAAATTTTATTATAGTTCATATTATAACCTTATTATTTTAATGAAATGACGACTATGTCTTTCGTAAACTCTAATATATAAATCAATGGATATCACGTTTTTACTAAACTATTCTACATTTTCTTCACAATCAAAATTGTATATGAATGTAATGCATATTTTTATATTTTACATTTGTTTTCTCTCATAAGAGTCAATAAGACTTGTATATGAATTGATGCAGTAGAACTTTAATGTTTAAAATATTCCGTTTGTTCTAGAAATTAACGAAACAAAAGAATAACTAAATTTTTGTTGATTCAAAAGAATACCGCGAATTTAGGGGTTAAGACTCATTGATTCCTTAAACTACCGAGAATTAAATACTCAAATACTCACAAAGAGATTTGAAAAATGAAAATATTATTGAAATCAAATCTCTACTTGTAAAAGTTTTAAAAGCCACTTATTTATACTTACTAAGATTTATCCTAATTTGATTTGAAAACCTATTTTAATAAGACTTATATTTAAATTAAGAATATTACTCAAATAAGTAATGCACAAGTAATAAGACTCTAAATAGGAAACCAACTTAAACTAGAATATAAATTATTTCTAAATTTTATAAATTTAAATCTACTTAGGATTTCTTCAATTTCTTATTCTTATCATTCATGCCAGGGTGGAGAAAATTCGTCCTTGAATTTTGCTCCTTGTTGTCTCCAATAAAATCTTTAAATTACAACGTCGATGTTGATGAATAACCTTGAACTTTCCAACCTTGGTGATTATATCCATCCAATCTGTCCGACAACTTCTCTAAGAATGACTTGTCGTAACATCCTTCCAAGCTCTTAGAAAAACCAATAACAAAAGAATGCTTCTTAAAATCTTCTACTTGTTGAAAAATCTTATGATACCTCTCCCTATTTAAATTGAATGAAAAATATGAGATTGTATCAATTACTACCTCATCTTGTTCCACAAGATCAATATAGTCATCAAATTTTGGCGGTTGATCCAAATCGATGTATGTATGTGGAGAATTTGTTGTGGACATCAATGGCCAATTCATATTCTCCTTGGAAGGAAGAATATTGTCAAGTGAAACAAGGTCACCATCTTCCTCACTTTCCTCATAATATGTATCATCACGAACAAGTTCGTCAAATCTATATCTATGCTTTATGTGTAAAGATTTTATATTTCGAAGTTTCTCAAAATTCTCAACATCTTAATTAAAACATCTTTCAACACAAAATCTTCATGGCAATATTGTGGTTTCATGATTCAAATTTTTTTTAGTTTCTCTCTTTTTCTCTTGTTTTTGGTGTTTGTTTCGGGACTTTTTGCTAAGATTAGAAAACAAAAGGGAAATAATGGTATAAATGAAGAACTAGGTCAAAACTATGAATAAACAAAAGATATGGTTATCGGTAGCAGTGATAAAAAATTTGGACAAGGATGGGCAGATCTAGAAAAAAAAAATAGAAGCAGGAATGTCAGCCCCATCAGCCATCGTTCAAGGCAACGGCATTGATTTTTGCATCATCGATTAGCCTAAAAAAATGACCATTCGGATCATAAAGCACCGTCCATCAAACTTCAAGCATCTACCATCGCGATTGGTCATATATCCCCGAAAAATTGCCAAAACAGCCGCGGTTTGCTGTCGTTGTTCACTGGTTTTTGTCGCGTTTTAGCTGTCATCACCACAACCAATCGACTCCTCTCCATTAGTTGAACCTCTCTCACCTATCCTTATCCCCACTTGATGAACCAGTCACCGGAATCAAAACCAACACAAAACCACCGCCTTTATCTCCAATTTTCGGCCAAACCACCACCTTTTTTTTTTTAACAAACAACCACCACCATCATACTGGTTTAAGGGAAAAAAAGGGGATAGGTATGGAGGATAGTTTAGAACTAGGCTTTTAGCTATAATGATGCTGTGGAAGTCTAATGTTCAAAATATTCTATTGATTATAGAGAATACTGAATAAAAGAACACTTAAATTCACACTGATTGAAAAGAATACCACGAATTTAGAAATTAAGGCTCGTTGATTCCACAGAATACCGAGAATTAACTGTTCATAAACTCACAAATAGATTTAAAAATTGAAAATATTATTGAAATCGAATCTCTACTTGTAAAAGTTACAAAAGACTCTTATTTATACTAAGTTTTATCCTAATTTAATTAGAAAACCTATTTTAATAAGATTTATATCTAAATTAGGAATATTACTCAAATAAGCAATGCATAAGAAATAAGACTCTAAATAGAAAACCAAACTAAACAAGAATATAAATTAATTAAAATATTTTAAATTTAAATCTACTTAGGATTTGTTCAATATCTTGCTCTACATCATGAATGTAACACATATTATTTGTTATTATTTGGATGTGAATGTAACACATATTATTTGTTATTATTTGGATGTATGTATTGGTACAAATTTTTATTATATTTTATGTAATAAATATAAAATTTATTATATTTAATTTAATTTGATTTTTTTGGTTTTTGTAATTTTACATGTTTTAAAAAGAGAAAAATGCATGTCTAAATAATTTTGGTAAACTTACTCTAAAAAATTAGAAGACAATTTAAATTCGCTTCATGTTATTTTGATCATTATATGATAAAAAAACACTATCAAGTGCATGTACTCTCGTTTTCTAATGCATAACAACCTCAACAATACAATTTACCAAATACCAACTACCTTTTTAATTAGCAAGTTATTTTATTCCCATATAAGAAGTAGCTTATATTATTAGTTGCCACAACTCAAACCAAAAGTTGGAATATAGTTTGAACCTAAAAATGAAACAAAAATTATTATAATTAATCTATTCTAATTTAAAAACAAAGCCCTAGCATTTATAACTATATAAGATCTCTAATAGCGCCTATCAATTGGGACTTTCTTTTTAACAAAATCAAATTTTCACTTTCACTATACCTATTTAAGTGATCACTTTTGGGAAATTTTTCCTAACTTTCCATGGATAATGAAAAAAACATCGATTACAATGTGACGCAATGCACACCAATGTTCTCGTGAATTAAAAATACCAACATGAAATTGATACCAAACATGATAACAAACAAAGAGAACACTGCCAATATATCGTCGAATTCAACAATATCCACAGCTTCCCCAAATATTACAAGTTTCAAGACTAAATACTGCACGGTTAATACTCCCACCTATTGATAATTACATAGATGGTATTGATCATTCTCTCGCTAGAATCAGTATTGCGAAAATGATTTTACTGACACTTATGCACACATTAGTATCATGTTATTCATACTAATGTGTCAGTAAATTAAACATCAAAGATCGTTGACACTAAAGTATTAGAGGTGAAAAAATTTATTAAATTTTTTTTTAGCTCCAATTTAAACCTAAGACCTCAAGGGTCTAAAGCTTTAACGTTTGGAGCATAGACCATCAACCCCCGTTGAATCTGTTGGTTGAAAATTAGTTTTTTAATTTTTATAAAAACTTTTAGATCGATCTCATATAATAAATAAGAATTCGTAATCTAGAAAATCATACCTTAACAATCTGAGAAGATGAACAATCGAAATTGATCTAGGCTCCCATATCACGATCTGTCACTACCACGCTTGTTAGATCACGATCTGTCACTACCACGTTGGTTAGATCACGACCCGTCACCACCACATTGGTTAGATCACTATCCATCACCAAATAATCTTCCAGGTTGTGACTTAGGTTTTATCTGCACTTGACGTGTGAGCGCCTTTATCACTATTAAAAGCAACTAGAAGGAGAAAATATTTCTCTCAAAATTAGAGAGAAAAAATCTTTTTCTCTGATCTGTACAATGTGGCTTCTCTTTTCTCTGATCTGTACAATGTGGCTTCTCTATTTATATCTCTATTTAGAGGAAACCCTAGGCTCCATATTTATTAATTTTTTAAAATTTTATTAAATCACATTTGATTTTAATTAAAAACTAATAAAACTAATAAGTGGCTTTATTTGTTCTTGTGTTATAGGGCCCGACCTTGTAAAATAACACAAGGCCCCTTACACACAAGCATGTTAAATAGAGCGTCTCACTAAATAATATATTTAGGCTTTTAACCTAAATAGTTAGTTATCTTACTTATTAATCCAGTAGCGGTGCAGTCAATTAAATGAGCTAACCCGGAGATCATATGGGTACATACAATAGTGACTACAATAATTAGGCTTGTAATTAAACTATCCCAATTATTTAATTCCAAATCTACTCCATTAAAAGATTGGAATTGACCTCCATAATTGTATCCTATCTAGGATAGTTGCTATATTGATTTCTTTACTGTACAATCCTTTGTACCACATCGTTAATTAAACCGATGTCTCAACTGTCCAATCAATTTAATTACATCTTATTCCTTGATACTTACTGGTTTTCTTTAATGATTATTTTCAACATACTAAATATGTTACCACACTCTGGCTAGAGAATTCTATGATCAAGTGTCAAAAACCCATTAAGAGATGTGTTGTACAAATTCTATATTGTTAATTTATAATCTTACTGCTCATAATTGCTTCCACCAAGATATCGGATAATCTTGACTACAAATGTATGTCTCGCCCAATGTTAACTCAAATGAAATGACAATAACAAACATGAAACTATAATTAACTCAAGATTAAGATTGCAATAAAATCAATGCTTATGGGATTTAATAAGTCTGACAATCATTTTAAGGTTAATTAAATCTCATATGTGATCCAGTTCAATGTAGTCGTACTACATTAATAAGTTCATACATGATTAAGACAAATCATTTAATGAATTTATTACAATCTATACCTAAATAAAGTGCCCAATTTTATTTATCAACTGCGAACTTAATTTATTTAATCATAAGATAACTTGTATTTATGTGTTCTGTGAATCCACATGTTGATCACATAAATACATATAATATGATAAGATGGACTTCACTCAAAATATTTATGCAATTGAAAATATCTCAAATATTTTATTAATCATAAAATAAGTAAATGAATATACTTCAAAGAGCACATAATACAATAGAACCAAGGTCAGAATGATATTTGAAAATATTTAAAAGAGTTGGACTATTGGCACCCCTACAAAATTCTTTTAAAACACCTTTTTCAGTTATACTAAATTTATTTCCAAAATTACCCTTATTTCTAAATAAACACATTTAATTTGTGAATATTTTAATTTTCTATTTTTTTCTCGCTCCTCACAAATAATTTTTATCGATGATAAACTTCTTGACAAAAATCAATGAATTAAATAAATTATCTCTAAGATTATGATGTAAAATATTTTAGTGTGAGCCTAAAAATAGTCAGATAATTTTATTAAAATGTGTTTTGTTTATTATCAATAGATTGTCTTATTAATTGAAGAAAAATTTATATAGAAATTAAGAAAAAAAAATTACATGTGTGAGTGTGATAGCAGAGAAAATACAAGAGTTTTTTTTTAAAAAAGAGAAAATATAAAAATTTGAAGTGAAATAAAATAGATGTAAGATTTATTAAAGTATTTGTCCTAAAATGTAATTGTAATAAAAGAGGGATTTGAAAAGGATTATGGAGGGGTGCCAATAGTCCAACTCTATTTAAAAATGAAAATATAAACAACAAAACAAAGCCTACACTTAAACAATTTTCCCATCTATCCCAACTCTATAGGCTATCGCCATCTTGCCCTTATCTTCCTTTTTCTCTTTTATTTTTCTCTTCTCATCTCTTGTATTTTCCATTGTCCATTTATAAACTAAATTCAATTAATTCAAATAACTAATGAAAAGCCAAAACTCTATTTCATTTTTCCATTTTCCCCAATTTGAAAAAAGAACCAAAACACTAATTGGTTGTTATAGAAACTTCTAGTGCCTCTACTGGGCAAGCAAGTAAAAACCATCGAGAAGGGTTGAAGTGGCACCATCAATTGCGTACTCAAGTAATCCCATTGTTGCTTACAAGCTAAGTCAAGAGAAAGAAATATAGAGAATGTTGTTAGTTGGCAATGGCTTAAAATTTTATTTTGTTCTTGTCAATTTAATTAATGGGTTTGTTTTAATTTAGCTTAATATTTTTTTAATTTTAATTTTTTTGGGTGTTTCAGATGTTGAGAAATTGAACAAGTAGTGCGATCCTGGTGGGTTTTGTTTTCCACATCTTTTTTCTTTTATTTAATTGTAATTAGGACTCACCTAAAGTCCAAAAGTACTAGCATTTTAAATCATGCCTTACTTAAACTCAAAAAACTCACCGCTGCGGCTATGTAATCTTTCGTCGTTATCTAGTGAATGGTTTTTTTGCCACATTTGAGGTCAGTTTAGTTGGTTGTTATTTAAAATTAAGAAAGTGCATTTTTTCAGTTTCTGAAATAAACTATCAGCCCGCATTTACTAAATTTGATTAATAAATTAGTTGATTTTAAATATATTGAAATATGAATTTTCATTTTAGTTTTTGTCTTTTTAATGAGGAGATGACTGTTTGGGTATTATATTAGCTAAATGACTGGATATCTAGTCTATTTCAAGTGCAGGGAGACAAATTATTTTACAGAATCCAACTTGTTTATTTATTTTGTTTTGGTTGGAAGATTTATAATAGAGCTAATGATTATGATATGAATTATCTAAGTTTGTGCTTATCTGAACGTTTTGAGATTGTATAAAGTTCATGATTTTTCTTCAATTCAAGATGGAAATTCTTGTTTTAAAGTAGTTTTGCTTGTTTTATTTGAAGTTAAAAAGTGAACTATACAATCTTAGAAAATGGCTTGCAAATAAAGCTATTCACTATCCAATAAGTTTTTAGATATTAGTGTATATGCTCAGCTTGGCTATGGTTGACATGTTATGATAAGAAAGCTAAATTCGCCACCAGAGTACGAATGCCATGACAGTAAATGAGAAATAATGACAAGCTGCAGAGCTTGACCTGTGGGGAAGCTTTTTTCAAAACTGAGTTCAGCTAATTCCTTGTATATGTGCTTTTGTAGTAGGCATCAAACGCAGCCGAAGCCTAAAGGTACAGTCGGTGGTAATCAAGCTGAGTTGGTGCCTTACAATGTAGCCAGTCCATAGAGGTACTCGACTATTAGATATTGCGACTAGTTTTAGCCTGTGATATGTGGTGATCCTTCGCTTTGATCGTTAGTACGACGTACTATTAGAATGACGCCAGGGGAAAAAAATTAACCTAAGCGTTAAATTATATACATAACCTGTCATTATATCTCGTTTTAGTTTCAAACTTGCTATTATTATTCTTTTCTGCAAATACCTACTTTGCGAATACTAATGGTCCCATGCTAGGAAGCATTACTTTTCTTTTCATTCCAAATTCAAGAATACAACTGATACTATTGATTGGTCTGTGTGCCTCTCCTATTACTCTTTTGTATTCCCTTGTTTTTTTGATACAATTTGATCTTTCTACGGCCAAATTTCATTATATAGGCAGATTTGCCGAAGCAAATTCATATCCAGTACATCCAACTATAGTTTATAGAAAAACTAATCCAATCCAACCACTAATTTAATTGAATTCTGAGTATCCCAAAAGTTAGACATATATAACGTTTTCAATATTTTTTGTATAAGTTAGTTTAGTCCTCATGTTGTTAGAATGAGGAGTCCCTCAGTTGACAATTTATTTTACATACACACATAAATACAATTCATTTATTAATCTTATTAGGAACTTTAAGACTTAAAAAATATTTCCCGGGCTTTCAAATGAGGTTTTATCACTGTAATTATTTAGAGTGTAAAAATTATTTCTGAAGGATACTGATAACATTACGTTACTACAACTACTAATGAATTCTTTTCTTTTCTTAGGAGCACAACTGTTAATATTTTTCCAAATAAAAATAAGGATTGTTTTAATTTTCCTTATTTATTTGAATTTAATCTTGATTAAGTAATTTTTCAGTTTTAATTATTTGTTCATATTCTTTTATTTCCGTACGAATTAACTTTGAAACATGTCTGATTGCAAGTAATATATCTTAACAAGCGAAAGACATCTAAGGATGGTATAAGATGATATTTTAACTCTACTCACAACGATGGGGCGATTAATACAACACTTTAATCTAAAAGCACTTAAATAATGCACGTTTATCTTTTAGGAAAAAAGCAAAAAGAAGATTTTGTTTATATGAATTTTCTGTAAAATAGATTAGGTCTGATCAGGTAGTCAAGCTGGGTCAAAAATTCTTTAGCCGAATATGAGTTCAAATAAATCAGGGTAAACCCAAGTTATATGAAAGAATTGAGACTCATGGATACTTTTCGGGCTTACAGTTGAGCACAAACATAGGCATGTAAAAGAGTGTTGTCTAGAATATCTTTTTTTGGAATATTTTATAGTGGCTCATGTACTACATTATTGAATTAGTAATAATTTAGGATGTAAATAAAATAAATAAATAATGGGTCAAAATCCTATTAGTCAAATGGAAAAACCTAACTGCCCACTTCAATGGAAAGTGGGAATAAGAGTTTTTTTTTAAATTGGTCCTCTCTCTACCTGTGTGTGTGTGTGTTTCTCCATCAAGAAAGTGAGTCACTCTAAAGGAGTAAAGAGAGAGAAATCAGTTTTACTATTTTTAAATTCTTTGAAGTGAGATTTGATCAAGAAAATAGCTATCGATCAAGGTATATCTTCTCTTAATTATGATGATGTGAAAATCATGATATTCTATGATCTTAAGGGTTGAAGTTTATGCAAATTAGGGTTTATTTGCTTTATAAGAGTTGTAAAATTTTCCATCAATCTTTGCTTTAGTTTTATCTCTTCATTCCTCTGATAGCATAGTTATTAACAATTATACTAATTTTGTTAAAAGTTAAGGCATACAACCAAAACATAATTGTTTTTGGATGCGTGAAGTATAAAATCTGCTTCGAAAATTCTTCTTGGAAATGCATACATTACCTAAATGTTATGCCGTCAATTATACCTATGTTTTGAAAATGAATGTGTGAACTTGACGCCATTTCGTTTAAAAAACCTCTTGAAGCACTTCTAAAAACTTCTTGAAATCCCTTTCCTAATAGTACCCATTAAATAATCAAAATAAATTAAACATTTTGTTTTCACCCATTTTTATTCCTTAGATACCCGATTCCATCTTCTTCACTAATAAAGTCTCACAGTTTCGTTGCACAAGTGTGCAATACCAGAACATGATCATCCCTCTTTGTGATCTTATTTCTTAAAAAAAATTAAAGTTCGAAAAACTCGCATTGCTATATATATTTTTTAATTTATATTTTCCATAAATTAAACCCATATGACTTATTTCTTTAAAAATATTATTTTATGAAATCATGATGAGTAATTAGGTGTTCTTGAGTCCTGCCAAAAAAAAAATCAGATGTAAGGAGATGGTTATTGTTCTCTTATGTACTTTTAATCATTACTGAAGTGGTAAATATGAAGGACTGTTTTTGTAAGAAGTTTTCAGGGGTTTTGAGGGTGTCAATAGTGCCACTCTTTTAAGATAAAAGTTACATTAGTTAAGAATGAATCTTGATGTGGATATAAGCTTGTGGCAATACTTATCTCTTGTATATCAACAAAAGTGCTTAGCTGTTGAAGTGACCTACGCTACTTAATCACACTTTACATATCAAACTCGATTTTTCGATTTTATTTTAAGTGACATTTTTTCCACTAATAAAATTACCCAAGTGAAAAGCAAAACAAGTTGATAATGGCAGTTAAACTGTGTTATGAATTTATTTTACAAATCAATTGCATCGCAAATAAATTGCGGTACTTAAATAACACTTTACGTTTTTTATATTTGATCAGCATTTGTATTTTATAATACCTCTGATCTACAGGCTTGCACGCGACGCTGGGTAATGGAGAAAATATCTCACCTGAGCTGAAATTTAGAGGAAAACGTGCCTAATTGTAAAATAAATAATTAAAAGAGCCATAATAAATGAAAGATCTGTGTTAGGAAGTTAGATCTATTAAAAATAGATGTAGGTAATTAAAAACAAAAAAAATTAACAACTTAATTTTTTTCTAAAAATACTGTTCACGGTTACTCTTTACGGCTATTGTTCACCGTTACTGTTCACAATTACTGTTTACGAGTATTGTTTATCCACATCAAAAATATTAATTTTCCAAAAACATAATAAATAAATGACACGGAGATTTTTACGTGGTTTGGATTAATCAATCATACATCCACGACGTCATGTCCAGATGAAAAGCAATTCACTGAGTTGAGATGTTACAATCTATAGATTTACCAAACTTAAGACTCTCACTTACAGTTTACTCAACCTTGGACTGAATCAGCTTTTCTTGAATAATCCTACCCTTCTTGATCCACGATCCTCAAGGTACTTCGCAAAGTGATCAATAGCAATTCTTCAATTATTCAATGTCTAGTGATCCAAGATCCACATAGACTCTCCTCATAGAGGAACAGAAAATAAGGAAACAAATCAACACAATATGATGTGCTAAATCCGGATTCTTTCGGGAGGAGGCCGAATTTTACTTCTCTGCTTTATGCTCTGTGTTGTGCGTCTTCAATTGTAAAATACCTCTCTTTATACGGGCACTAGGATTTCACCAAAATAGCAAGTCTTAAAAGACTTGGATTCTTTCCAAATAATAATTTCTTTCCTCTTATAATTCTCATGAATGTGAATAGCAATAAATCTTATCTTCTTGCCTTGCTTGTCTCCTAAGAAATATCTAGAGCATTTAAGGACTTCTTATTTGAACCAACTTCTTACTCTAAATAGATCTCATGCGCCAATTATAGAATCCCACCATTAATAGACTTGCTAAATGAGACATCTAATTAAACTAGGAAACAAATATTCCTAATAAATTAGAATCTCACTAAATTAAGGAATTAATAAATTAATCTCTATTATAAGATATGCAATAAATAAATTTCCAATTTAACTAGACTTGCCATAAATGCCAACACTATAAATAAAGGACTTAACAATCTGTACTCAACAAGACAAGTGCACCTTGATATTTGAGTAACTAGAGCAAATAAAATGATGGCGGAAGAGGTTGAGAAACTTGTTGTCGATGATATTAAGCTAAAATCTTCATACATTAAAGGGAAAAACTTTCCATTATGTGTGCGTCCGCGCGGTTACCTTTTTCTGGCAAGAAAAAATGATGAAATAACTTTTTTTTTGGTGAGGTTATTTTAATCCTTTAGGATCAAGACTCTAGGTTGAATAAGGTTATGTTATTGTTCTTATAAGCATTTTAACTTTCCTTGAGCCTTGTAAAGTTTTGATGAGTTCTAAACCTTACTAAGCCTCGCAAAGGGAAACATTGATACCCACTCATTATCTTCAACTTTTTATTGACTTAAAATATAAATTATTTAATCCAAGTTGAATGAGTTGTAACATGAGTTCTTAAATAAGGTCAATCAATCTATTTGACATGAGCTGTCCTCATTTCTCATGGCAGGATTTATAGAAATAATTAAAATTATTCTTTTAACGCCTATTTTATTTTTGACTTTTCCCTATTTTCTACAATGGTGCCTGAAATTGTTTGGTGGTAAACTCTCATCTGTTTATTTTAGTGCATAAATAAGAACATAATATTGAAAGCATCAATATTTATTTTATAAGTACACGATTGTCAAGATCGTTTTCATGTATATTATCTTTACATTTTTTTTCAAGTGTCTTAGCATGGAAAACTTTTTTTATGAAAAAATAAATTTTGGTAAATAGTTATTGGGACCAGTTATAGTAGAGATGTTCGACCGTAGAACACTCCTTCATAACCACACGATCAAAAATTTTACTATTATTTCTTTGATCATATGGTTATGAAGGAGTGTTTCACGATGGACCATCTCCATCATAGCCATTGCGATATTTACGAAGAAAAATGCCAAGTTCGTGTGAACGCCAGAATACGAGAAAAGCTTTGAAGAACTAAAACGATGGTTGGTTACTGCTCCAATCCTAGCCATTCTTAACAACTCTGAGGAATTTGTCATCTATAACGATGCTTCTAAAAATGGCATAGGATGCATCCTCATGCAAAATGGAAAAGTCATTGTGTACGCTTCTAGACAATTGAAGGAATGTAAGAAAAATCAGTATAGCACCATACAAACCCCTATATGGTAGGAAGCGTAGATCACCTATTCATTGGGATGAGATAGGCGAGCAAAAGTATCTTGAAGCCAACTTAATTACTGCCTCATCTGAAGCGATTGAGAAAATACGCCAAAGAATTCATGCAACTTAAAGTCGAGAGAAAAGTTATGTAGATAAAAGTTGAAGGCCTTTAGAATTTCAAGTTGGTGACAAAGTATTTCTAAAAGTTACCCCAGTAAAAGGATTGATGAGGTTTGGAAATACAAGGAAATTATGTCCGAGGTTTATTGGGCCATTTGAAATACTTGAGCGTGCTGGAAACGTTTCCTACCGACTTGCCCTCCCACCATCGTTATCAAGAATACATGATGTCTTTCATGTCACCATGTTAGGGAAATATATTGCAAACTCCTCTCACGTGCTAGATTACAAGCCTCTTCAACTAGAAGAAGACTTGACCTATGAAGAACGCCCAATTCAAGTTCTTGATAGGAAGGTAAAGGAGTTACGCAACAAAAGATCGCTCTAGTTAAGATACTATGGTGAAATAGCTCGGTGGAGGAGGCAACATGGGAACACAAGCATGAAATGAAGAATAAGTATCTCGAGCTATTCGATATGTAAATTTCAATTGCGAAATTTTTCCAAAGGGGTGGGAATTGTGAGGTACAACTTTCTCACTTAAGTATAATAGAATTAATTTTAAGCTTACAAGTCCCCTTAAATATAACAACAACAAAAACAATAATAATAATAATAACAGCAACAATAATAATAATAATATAAATATTTAATTCTAGAGAAATGATGAGTTGAGCATTGACATAAGTGATGATGCAATAAAGAGATGCTTCTAGAGATATTTAAGAAGTCTAAAAGCTACTAAGATATTTATGAGAGAATAAATCCCAACCATTAATCAAGAATTGTGGTGGCAAAATCTTAGCCATCCATTAGCTTTAGGAAAGCCTGTAAATACCCCTCTAGCCCTTTCATTTTCCATGTAATCCTAGAATCCAATCCTCTTCCATTCAAAGCTAAAACATCAATAGGAAGGTTTAGGAAGTCAAGACTACGAGGTAAGTAACACTTCAACTGCAATGTAAGGACGAAGTCTTTTTTATATTTAAATTCAATTTTAACTAATCCTTTGTCTCATGATAGTTACTATGATGTGTTTGGTTATTATTTATTTTTGTACATGGTTGGCTATGTCGCCGATATTATGATATTTTCTTATTTATCCTTATATAGTCCGCTATTGAGTGTTAGAAAGTGTATATTTATAAAAGAAACAATTGTTATTTATACTTCAAGTCTTACTAACATCCTTACTTTTATATATTTAAGTCCCTTGTGATTGAATTATGTGTGTTTTGTTTTAATTAAGTATTTTATGTATTTTAGAGGCATCATGGTCATTTCACAATGAACGAGAGATCAGACAGTAAAACGGACATCACTTTTGAACTCAGGATAGTTGAAAATCTTAGAAGAAGCATAAATGAGAAAACGGTATGTTTACATATATGGTATTGTTCATGACATTGTTCGCATATACGATCTGATGACATGGCGTTGACAGATGACGTGGTAGCATTCGATTGGACGAATGATGTGCCATTGACTGCTTATGTGGCGTTGAATGATGATGTGTCACAATCCTATACGACTAAAATTCTTATGTATTATTGATCGGTGACGTGGCAGCATATTAGTGACCAAAAATCGTGCGTATGATACACGCATATACACGAAATTATTTTCAACCAAACCACGTCACTATTTAAGCCACAGCACTATTCAAACCGCGTGGTCAAACCATGTCACTATTCAAACCGTGTGGTCAAACCGCATACTGTTGACCGATGACGTGGCGTAATCTTAAGTGTCCAAATTGTTTTTAATCCGATGGCCATGATATACTCAGTGTATCTATAATAGGGGGGCTGCCCCCCTAATTTGACATCCCTAAATTGTTTTTTGAGTTCCATTTTCTGTAATTCCTTCTCCATCTTGTATTTTCTATGTATTCTAATAAATTCTCATTTTATTCCAGTTCAATTATGAGTAGCTAATTTTCTTTTAAGCTTGGGTTGAAGGTGAAGTCTCAGCATGTTCTATGGGCTTTATTTGGTAAACTTACATTCTCTTCCCCTTTAATTTTTGTGGATGTTTTGACTTTTCCTCGATAGTTAGTAATAATCTTCTTTAGATACCGCACTTGTTTAATCGGCTCCCTAGTGCATGGTTATTACTATTTGGCACGATAAGCCCTTAGCACCATATTTATTTGAGTATGGTTCATGAGGAGTGGAAATCCCCCTCATGATTTAATTGACATTAATATGGAATATCTAACCAATAGAGCATGTTGATGCAGATCCAAATACCCAAATGCTTTATTTCAATAGTTTCTAGTTTAATTTATTTCCACTATTCCCATTTAAATTTTAGCATAATCTAAATCAATTTCACCACAAATCCAACCACCCACTAGGAAAATTAACTCTACACACAATTAAAATCCACCTCCTTGTGGGATCAACACTCGTCACCATTAATCAATTCTATAATAGATTTGTGCACTTGCGAGTTCAATAAAACTTGCATAACATTGGCCATGCCACCTAATTTGTGATACTTTTACTTAATCATGCCATGGTCGGCTATGCCGCCTAATTCGTGATACTTTCGCTTAATTATGCTATGGTCAGTCGTATTGCCTATATTATAATTCTATTTGTTTAGTTTCTATATGGACGACATTGCCGCCTATATTAAAGATTGTTGTCTTTAAATAGCTTTGTGTGCTGTCTCTGTTGTACATCTAGGAGCTTCATGTGCTAGGAATTAGGTTGCATTAGATGCTTGCATTTCATGGATTACTTTATAAGGAATATGTTTTAAATAAGAATTTTGAAAAAGAGGTTGTTGTACTACTAAGTGGCAAAGGTTCCAAAGAGGGCAAGCACTCCAAGCTAAGTAAAAAGAAATCTTTTGGGGACGGCGATACGTAATGCCCAAAAGGTCAACTAATTAGGCACAAGGACATATTGTTTTGAACAATAAAGTGCTAACCTTATAGTACAACATACTCATGGTCCTAATAAAGTTGTTTTGTATTCCTTAGTTTCTTCTAAAAACTTATTGGCATTTATATGCATCGTAATTCATGCATGCATCAAAGTGTATCTTACTGGGCATTAGCTCATGTACTTCTTACATTGCAGGCAACATCAAATAAGGCAAAATGATGCTAAGTCCTAACCAAGACAAAGTGCATATGGGCAAAACAGACCTTGGGTTAATGATGGGCTTATCTAAATTTCTATCCAAACATAAATATCATGAGTTTATTTTGTAACCACAGAAACGTTTTGGGATATATACTAAAGAAACCTCAAATTTTGTAATGAACTTTTCATGTAACAAAGTTTTATACCCTACTTTTATAAAAAGCTTATTTTAATATTTAGATCCTATATGTTTTAGATAAATAACCTTATTTAGTTATAAATGTGGAGTGTTACATCACCTTTACTACTAGTCATTAAGTAAGCTAAAAAGCCCTCATATTCTTTTGTTACCATGTTATTAGCCCTAAATACATATATCAAACCCTTTATGTTTTTTATTGCCACAAAATCAAAATTCTATTTCTACAGAAATTTTAAATTCAATTTTCTTAGAGAAACAATTGATACTAGCGTGATAGATTGCAAGCCAATCTATACCGAAAATAACATCAAAGTCATGTATTAAAGTTGGTAACAAAGCAACTAGAAATTTCTAGCTCCAAAATTAATCAAATAAGGCTTATAAACCTAATCCATCTTCATGTTATCACCCAAAGCACTTGCAATAGATAAGTAATGCTTATGTGGCTCAGTATTTCTGTTTGCATGATAAGCAAATAAAATTGATACGAAATAATCGGTCGTACCAAAATCAAAAAGAGATAATGTACCTATCACAATATAAGATGCCTCAGCATCTTATTCTATCATTGTGAAAACTAAGCCTTGAGCTCTTGTCTTCTTCCTTTGACTCTCCTTAACTTAGGCACAAGTAGTGTTATTTCACCTCTAAGCCAATGCTGGACCATGTGATTAGTTTGCACACAGCCAAAGCAAGCATCAATATTCATATAACGTTCACCCTAATGTGACCATCGACATATAGCACAAGGGGGAATGTTCATTTAAAGTGAAAGACCATTTGTACTCGTTCATTCTCTTTTATTAAAACTATTAAAAGTCTTTCTAAGTCTGGGGAACCTTATTGTTTGGACCTTTTTTTTCGGATCCTACCTCTCGACCTTGCCGGTTATGGCGATCCCATCTCTTCTATGACTTATTTAAGCTCATCACTTTATAAATAACCCAATCTACCAAGTTTGCATAATCTGTCAACCTAAGATCCTCTAAAAGATCCTTGATAGATAGACGAAATACCTTAAACAAACATTTACAACTCTTCTCTTTCGTGTCAACAAACATAAAGGGACATTGAAGTTATTCTTATACTGAGCCACAGTCTTGGTTTTTTTAATCAAATTAAGGAATTATTGTTCCATCTGGTTGGCAAGATGTCAATGAAAATACTTCTCATAAAAAGCATCAACAAACATGTTCGATGTCATCAGTCTTCTTACTAAACGGCCATTAACTTTCCACCACTGATCGGTTAAAGGACAAAAGTAACGAACAACTACCCATTGCTCATCAATACAACCAATTGTATCTAATACCTTCTGTACCTATTTTAACCATGCCTCTACTGCCAAGGGATTTGTGGTCGACCCTTGAAAAGTTGGTGGTCTCAATTTTTAAAATTGTTCCAATGTCATTATCACTTGATTGCCTATGACACTACTCTGTCCTTGATCTTTAACATTCTGAGAAGGACCTCCACCCTAAACAATCCCTTTTAAAAGCTTAGTTTGAGTTTACAAAATGCCAGCTAATATCTGCATTTATGGGTTAGCATTCTGAGCCATCTTATAAAGGGTAAGGTTTTCTTTTTTTAACTGGCCTACGGATTACTCGTCTTAAATTTATTTGCTACTACATTGGGTACTATTAGTACCACCCCTAGTTTGAGGACCAGTAACCTTAGGAGCCATTCCATCACTCTCAAGTGGTAGAGTTCGGCTGGCATCATTTCTAGGTGGCATTATCTTATTGGTCATCAAGTATAGACATACAAAAAATTTCAATGAGCATTCTTTGAAAATACAAATAAAATCATACACACACATAAGTAAATCAATAAATTGAAAATCAAACCCTCCAACAATAGCGAAAATGTATAATTGAGTATTTTTCAAAAAGTGCAAAAAAAATGTGGACTGTAGATAACTACCGATTAAATTATTTATGGTTGGGGGCTTAGTAATGACAATCGTACTACAAATAGTACCAATTGTCATATGTAACTAGTCACAGTTAAGTTGTTTTTTGCTTGCCTACTCGTGGCCAAGTTAAATTTTTACTCACCTGCTCATAGGCAATTCATATTTTCTACTCACCTACTCATGGCCAAGTTAAATTTTCTAATCGCCTACCCATGGTTAAGTTAAATTTTCTATTCTCCTTCTCATGGCCAAGTTTAGGCTTCTTGTCTCATCTCGAGTAGGTTTTGAGATTTAAAACCTTTATTTGCCTTCGAAAGATTTTGCAATTTTGGCTTTTACCTTGCCTATTCATGACCAAGCTCAATTAAGAAGTTTAGGCTTCTTGTCTTAGCTTAAGTAGGTTTTGAGACTTGAAATCTTTATTTGCCTTAGAAAGATTTTGTACTTTTCCTATTCCACTTATCTACTCATGACCTAGATAAATTAGCAAGTTTAGGCTCCTTGTCATTCCTTAAACAAGTTTTGAGACTTGAAATCTTCACTTACCTGAAAGAGATATCTTGCTTTTACCTTTTTGCTCATTTACCATGGTCAAGCTAAATTAGCAAGCTTAAGCTATTAGTGATATGCCCTAAAGGCCAATCGAATGATGTTTGCTTGTAAGGAATTATTGTATTTGATTAGCATTTTGATATTTATAAACTGGTAAAGTTATCAACATTCATAAATTAATTTAATGAATATAGTCTCAAAAGTAAAATATTTAAAGAACACATTCTTGAGTTTGTCGAGAATATGAAAAGTGTATACTTTGTACTATACTTCTAAAATAGTTCCTAGAGGTGGATTCATGATTGGACGTCATAAATTCCTATAAAAACTAGTATGTGTTATGACTTCTTATGGTATGTGATACTAAAATGGATGATGAGTTTCTTATCATTGACATGAGATGTCAACTCAAACACATAGGTATTTGCTGAGAGAACGAGTTTACTAAACTTGACAAAATAAAATAAGCCATGTGGTTTTGAGTGTTAATGGCTTATTTACATTATGATAGATACTATGTTTAGTAATGGTCTTTAGACTTGAGGCATCACATATATCTTGTACATAGATATCTCTGATATATGAAAGCATAAAGATTGATTCCTAATCAAGGAAGAGATCTAGCAATAGCTGTCATGATTGGCTATGTATGGAGATAAGTGTATGGCCAATATGGAATTCATTACTTTGTAATATACAAATAAGACGTCCCTGTGAGATAATATGAATTGGCATGAGAAATTCTTGGCCAAGGTGAAATATGTTTGAAGGAGTTCAAATTATATTTTCATGCTAAGTTCATTTAGCATGAAAAATGTCATAGATCTAATAGAAATAAAAAAGGAGTTACTAGAACATGAGAAGTTAAATTTCTTAATTTTAGGAAAATCAATATTTATATTATAATTCGTTAAGAATGAATATATATAAATATAGCTTAAATATGATTTAAGATAGAAATTTAGATGTTCCATAAATAGTTTAAGGAACAAAATAAATTTCATAAATCCTCACTCAAACATTATGTATAAGATCGAGCACGTAAAATGATCATATTGGACATTTTTCGGTTCATAAATAATTATGGACTTCTAGAACAATTTTGGATTTAGAATTTTGGGCTTTTACTGGACCTAATATGGATTAGGAAAAGGCATAAGAACATGTCACAAAAGAAGCCCACAATTAACCATTTGATTTGATCAAAATGGGCTTAATTAATTAAAGACAAATTAATTAATTTAGCTATTTATTTATTCAAAGTTAATTTAATTAAATAAATTATTGAAGTGATAAGATCACATTCAATAAAGAATAGCTTAGTGTGTGGGTCTAGCTCATGATAATGTTTGGTGCCATTATTGAAAAGATAATGATGACTTTATTTGGTGGAATGAATCATCATGAACTACCATTCATGTTTGTTCATTATCTCTGTCAATTCTGAACAAAATTTGGTGACTTCAAATCCTATGAACTCCTGGAACATTTTTAAGTGTGGACTAATTAGAGGCATCACAATTGGGGTGCTTTAAGGATCTCAAATTATGCTAAAATAGAAGTTGTTTTTGCAATGGCTTATTTCCTGGAAAGTGTTCGTAGCTTTCTGTTTTCAATCATTTTTCTCCAATCTCACAAAGTCATTTTTAAAACTGCAAGTGAGATAATTAAACTTCAATCTTTCCTCTTGATTTTTGTTTTTGAATGAAGCTGATCCGAGGTTTCTAGAGCTTCCGCCATCCATTTTAATTTTACTGCACAAAAGTTGCAAATTTAAAAACCTTATGGACAAGTGATGTCCTTCATAAGCTCCTTGTCTCACCTCGAGTAGGCTTTGAGATTTGAAGCTCTTACTTAAATAACTCATGCATTTTGCTTCTTCTGCTCACCATGCCATAGACAAGCAAATATAATCAATTTAAGGCATTCTCTTTTGCTTTGGAAATTCTCTACACAATCTGTTAAAGGTTCTGATACCACCTCATGGTAATCTCCTATACTAGTCCTATGCTCAGCCCTTATAATTTAAAGGGAATCCCTACAACTCAGTAATGGCATTAAATCTTGAATTCTAGTCATCTTATTAAATCATTCTATGTGCATCAACAGATCAATTTTTCAAGAATATTAAAAATATGGAAAGCAAAATCCACCCATGGAATTTGGCGTGAGAATGCACTTGTTTGGTAGCATCAAGTAAAAGAAAGTTAACACGTACCTATTTAAAGATTTCCATAATTCCACCCGTGGAATTTTCCTTTTTTACTTTAACTAATCTCCAAGGGAAAAGAGCTTAAGGGATATATTCTCACGGGCTACTATCTTCTTTCTCTTTTATTGATAAATCCTCAAAGTCTAAGGGTATAACTTTAGTTGTCTTTTTCACTGGTAGTTCTATTTTATTGTCAACTTCTTTGCCTTTTCATAAGGTCATGATGACTTTGACCTCTTAATAATGCTAGGGTGAACATGTACTCACTTAATGTACTCCTTTAGGATTGTGCATTAGCTAGCTTGGGAATTTACCTTTTTAACAATTATCGTCAAGGCTTCAACTGAAGAAGCAATGTAATCCATCATCATTTTGAGGTTCGAAATTGATTGAGATACTTGAAGCCAACTCTCATCTCATTCCGCAACTCATCAATTTTATGATTTTATTGTTCTATTGTGGGGTGAGTAAAATTTTTAAGACTTTAGAATAGTTCTTCCTATGGTTTGACTTGTGAGTGGTTCTGCTTTTTATTATATGGTTTAAATGGTGGTTGAGATACTTGAGGAGCTTAACGAACTAGTTGCACTGGTGGAGCTGGAGCGTTTTGTTGGAATCCTTGAGACCATGAAAAGTTATGATGGTCTCTCCATCTAGGATTATAAGTATTAGAGAAAGGGTTGTAATTCGACTGCTTTCCCATTACATTTATGGCATTGGCTTAATTTAGGTATAAATCATAATCAAATTGGTTGTAGACTTGTGGCTCTATTGACTTAGTAACTGTCAATGATACTATTTGGTGAGAAAGTCCCTCAACTATCCATTTCACTTCCTTGATTTCTAATTTTGACTCGCCAATGCGAATCTCATTTATTCCTTTGATTTTTCTTACATTCCTAAATGATCAACTCTGCTATTAGGAATTATTTGGTTTTCGGTGGAAGAAATCCTAAATCTCTTATGTGCTTTTAGACATGAGTTCACCTCCACTTGTTGCCAATAGCCATTCTTGCATATGTGGCAATAATACCTCCAAGAAATATTAACATGGGTGCCATTTCTCATACTCATGCTGTGGACACTTCAAAAGTAACCCATTGAATTGCTCCATTACATTGAAGAATTGCTCTTCTCTTTGAGTAAATATTGAGTGCTAGAAAGTGTATATTTATAAAGGAGAAAATTGTCATTTTACACTCCAAATCTTACTAACACCCGTACTTTTATTTATTTAAGTCACTTATGATTTAATTAAGTGTGTTTTATTATAATTAAGTATTTTATGTATTTTAGGGGGCATCATGGTCATTTCACAATGAACGAGAGATCAAATAGCAAAACGGACAGCAATTTCGAACTTAAGACAGTAAAAAAACTTAGGAAAAGCATAAAAGGATAAAAGACATTGTTACATAAACGGTATTGTTCACGACATTGCTCACATATATGGTACGATGATGTGGCATTAACTGATGACGTGGCTTGATCAATGATGTGCCACAATCGAATTGGACTAAAATGATTATATGGAGTTGACCGGTGACGTGGCAGTATGTTAGTGAACTAAAAAACGTGCATACGATACATGTATATACAAGGAATGACAGCCCTGATGATGTGTTCTATCTAATCAGAACTTACTACGTGGCGTAATCATGAGCATCCAAATTATTTTAATCCAATGGCCATAATTTACTAGTTGTATCTATAAATAGGGGCCTCGGTAATTTGACACCCTTGAATTCATTTTTGAGCTCTATTTTCTGTAATTCCTTCTCTATCCTGTATTTTCTACATAGTTTAATAAAATTCCCATTTACCTCTAGTTCAATTATGAGTAGCTAATTTTCTTTCAAGCTTAGGTTGAAGGTTAAGTCTCAATATGTTCCATGGGTTTAATTTGGTAAATTTACTTTCTCTTCCCCTCCGATTTATGCGGATGTTTTGACTTTTTGTCGACAGATAGTATTAATCTTGTCTAGATATTGCATTGGTATAACAGTCTCCCTAGTGCTAGGTTATTACTATTTGGCACAATAAGCAGTTAGCACCATATTTATTTAAGTGAGGTTCATGACGAGTGAAAACTTCCCTTCATGATTTATTTGGCATTAATAAGGAATATTAAGTTCATGGAGTATGTTGAGTACAAATCCAAAGAGCGAAGCGCTTCATTTTAATAGTTTTCACTTAAATTTATTCCAGCCATTCTAATTTAAATTTTAGAATATTCTAAATCTCTTTCACCACAAATCCAACCACCTAATTAGAAAATTAATTCTACACGCAATTAAAATCCACCTCCTCGTGGGATCGACACTCGTTGCCATTGATCTATTCTAGAATAAATTCGTGTACTTGCGAGTTCAATAAAATTTTCACAACAAGTTTTTGGCAACATTGTCGGAGAGATAAGTTATTTTAATTCGTAAAATTAATTTTTGTAAATAATTTTTCTTTTAGTTGTTTTCTTGTAATTTTTTCTTATTTAAAAAAAAAGTGAATCTGTATTTTGAGGTAAATATTTCTTTTCCTTTTCTCTTCTTTAAATTTCTTAATTTAATTTTCGTGTTATTTTTCTTGGTAATTTTTTTGTTTATCTTGTTAATTTAGCTAGTTCAACCGCCTATTAATTTATTTTAATTTTAGTTAATTTATTTTATTTAACATATTTCTTAGTAATTTTTTGTTTATCTTGAGTGTATTTTCATAGTAAGGTCGTAATAGTATGATAAGGTTAGTATCGTGATTTATCCTTCTTTATTTTGATTAGTTTTGTTCTTATTTTTTTGTGTTTATTGCATGCATGGTCAAAGGTCACAATTACCTAATGTTGAGCCTATAGACTTTAAACTAGAAAAAACACTTTGCACACACAAACACGTTGCAATTAAAGATAAATTTGAAATGGATTTGCAACAACCAGCATCTCAGGAGAGGCCATTTAAGGACTACTTTAGTCCCTTAGCTAACTTGAACACATCATGCATAAGATACCCAAATATAACTGTTAGGAATTTTAAGTTAAAACCTAGTGTGCTAAATTGTCTCACAACATTTTATGGCCTAGAAAATTAAGACCAATATAATCATCTAAATGATTTTCATGTTGTTTGACAAACTTTTAAATATGATAATTTTTCAGATGATGATGTTAAACTTAGATTATTCCCATTTTCTTTAAAGGTAGAGCTCGTTCATGCTTTAATACATTGCTTGCTAATAGCATTACATCATGCGAACAAGTGGTAACAAAATTTGTTAAAAAATACTTCTCAGTATGCATAAAACTAATGCTATTCGCAAGAAAGTTTCAGAGTTTACCCAGAGAGAATACGAGTAGTTGTTCGAAGCATGGGAGTGATTCAAGCCCATTGAAGTGTCCACATCACGGGTACGAGAAATGGCACCAATGCCAATACTTTTTGGAGAGATTCTTACCCATGTGCAGGAATAGCTAATGGCAATAAGTGGAGAAGAACTAATGTTAAGAAGTGCATCAGAGATTTGGGATTTCTTCCAGTGACAAATGGATAATTCCCAACAACAGAGTCGATCACTCAAAATATTAAAAGAATTAAGAGAGTGAATGAGGTTCACATTGGCGAGTCAAGTTCAGAAATTAAAGAAGTCAAAGAGATAGTTGAAGGTTTTTCCCAACAAATAGCATTGTTAACGGCTGCTAGATCAATAGAGCAACACGATCATGACTCATACCCAGATCAAGCCAATGCCATAGGTGTAATAAGAAAGCCATCAAACTACAACCCTTACTCCAACATATATAATCCTGAATAGAGAGACCATTCTAATGTTTTTATGGTCTTAAGGATTCCAATAAAATGGTAATGATTGTTGAAAAAGGTAACCCAAGTCAACCCGTGCCTAATCCTAAAGGAGTGTATGAAGCAAGTACCAGTTCACATCAGTAGCATGGAGAGGTCAAAGCCATTATAACCTTGCAAAAAGGAAAAGAAGTCGACAACAAAGTGGAGATTTTGGTGACAAAAACAAATCAAATTGTTCCTGTAAATATTGAAGACTCATCATCGGAGGAGAAAAAAGAAACCACCCCACCAGAATACGTTCCTAATGCTCTATTTCCTCCGAGATTAGCTAAAAAAAAGAAGAAAAAATCTACAGGTGAGATTTTTGAAATCTTTAAATAGGTAAGTGTTAACATCCCTTTACTTGATGCTATAAAATAAATGTCATCTTATGCCAAGTTTCTTAAAGACCTTTGTACTGAAAAGAGAAACATTCACGTTCAAAAGAAGGCCCTTTTAACAGAAAACATTAGTTCTATGCCCTAACATAAAATTCCTCTAAAATACAAAAACATAGGCTCCCCCGCTGTCTCATGTAGTATAGGGAACCACACAATTGAAAATGCTTTGTTAGACTTAAGAGCTAGTGTAAATTTGTTACCTTACTCAATATTAATGAAACTTGGACTGGAAGAATTAAACCCCACTCAAGTGGTGTTACAGCTTGCATATCGATCCATAAAAATACCTCGTGGTGTTGTGAAGGACATGTTTGTCCAGTAGATAAGTTTTATTTTTCTGTTGATTTCATTGTAATTGATACTCAACCAGTCCAAGATTCAAGGAAGCACATCTGCATTATCCTAGGCCAACCTTTATTAGCAACTGTCGATGCTCACATTCGATGCAGAACTGAAAATATGTAGTTGTCCTTTGGCAATATGACTATAGAGCTAAACGTCTTTAACATTGGCAAACAACCTCATAATGCAAATGATGGAATTGTTGATGTGGATTTAATGGAAGAATTAGTTGATAATACTTTTCTTTCAAACCTTAGTGATAACTCTTTACGAACATGTCTAACTCAATTTGGTTTGGATTTTGATATTGACAGATCAGTCGATGAATTCATCACCTTACTTGATTCAGCACCATCCATGGACACTAATAAATACAAGTCAAGAGTTGAACAATAAGCACCATCAGAGAAGAAACCCAACCCATCCTCAGAATTACTACCAAAACTCGAGCTCAAACCATTACCCAACACTTTGGAATATACGTTCTTGTGAGAAGAAAACACTCTACCAGTAATCATTTCATCATCCCTAAATGAAAAACAAAATGGTAAGTTGTTAAAAGTTTTAAAAGAGCACAAAGGAGCATTAAGATAGACCATGGCCAATATAAAAGGTATAAACCCAGTAAACTGCATGCATTATATTCACCTTGATGAAAATGCTAAATCTATTAGGGAATGCAACGTTGATTGAAAAAATTTATTAGAACTGAAGTTCTTAAACTATTAAACGCAAGTATCGTTTATCCCATTTCTGATGGTTCATGGGTCAGTCCTGTGCAAGTTGTCTCCAAAAAGTCAGGAGTCACAATAGTTACCAATGCTGATAATGAATTGATACCCACTAGGGTGATTAGAGGGTGGCGCATATGCATTGATTATAGAAAGTTGAATTCTATCACACGTAAAGACCATTTTTCTTTACCATTTATCGATCAAAATCTTGATAAATTAGCAGGTCATAAATTTTATTGCTTTCTAAATGGCTACTCAGGATATAATCAGATTCCCATAGCACCAAAAGATCAAGAAAAGACCACTTTCACTTGCCTTTTTGGTACTTTTGCATATAGGAGGATGTCATTTGGATTATGAAATGTACCTGCTACATTTCAATGATGCATATAGAGCATTTTTTCTAATATAGTTGAACGATTCCTTGAAGTTTTTATGGATGATTTTTCTGTCTTTGGTAATTCATTCGATCAATGTTTATATCATCTAACACTAGTTCTACAGAGATGTATCGAGAAGAAATTTGGTCTTAAATTGATAGAAGTGTCATTTTGTGGTAAAATAAGGTATTGTTCTCGGTCACATCATTTCGAGCAAAGGTATTGAGGTTGATAAAGCCAAGGTGGATCTCATTTCCAATCTTCCTCCACCTAAAATAGTCAGAGAAGTAAGATCTTTCCTTGGGCATGCTGGTTTTTATAGACATTTCATTAAAGATTTTAGCAAAATTTCTAAACCCTTATGAATCTACTTGCTAAGGATGTACCTTTTGTCTTTGATGATTCATGTCTTATGGCATTGAAAAACTAAAATCGTTGTTGACATTATCACCCATCATTCAGCCCCCAAACTTGAACTTACCATTTGAGCTCATATGTGATGCATCTGATTATGCAGTAGGAGCAGTATTAGGACAAAGAGTTAGTCGAATTCCCCATGCATTTACTATGTTAGTATGACATTGAATTATGCATAGTTGAATTATTCAGCCACTGAAAAAGAAATGCTAGCAGTAGTGTTTGCATTAGAAAAATTTTGATCTTATCTTATTGGTTGTAAAATAATTGTGTTCGTAAATCATGCTTAAATATCTTCTCATAAAAAGAAAGATAAGACTAATTCGTTGGGTATTACTTTTGTGGGAATTTCACTTTGAATTTAAAGATAAGAAAGGCAAAGAAAATATTATGGCAAACCATCTTTCTCGTCTCAATTGTGACACAATTATATAACCATTACCATTGAATGAATCATTTACAGATGAACAATTGGTAAGTGTGGAAGTATTACCATGGTATGCTAATATCGTTAACTATCTTGTTACAGGTCAACTTCCAAAGCATTGGACCAAGAAGGACAAAGCCAAAGTTTTTATGGAAATAAAGAATGGGATAACCCTTATCTGTTCATGTATTGTGCAGATCAAATTGTCAGACGATGTGTCCTAAAAAGTGAATTTCAAAACATCATTTCATTCTGCTATGAACAAGCTTGTGGAGAACATTTCAGTACTAAGAAAATAGCTACTAAAATTTTACAATGTGGTTTTCATTGGCCAATTATGTTTCTGTTAGCCTAAAAGGCTACACATAATGTAATTTTGATGATAACAAATATGTGTCTTAAGTAATTTAATAAATATTGTATTTCACATTTTCACTAGTTTTTTAAGGATAATATTTATGCAAGTGAATGAAGTGAAATCAAGTTCAAGACACTCAACAAACAACAGAGAAATCAAGAATAAAGTTTAGAGCTCAACGGACAAATTATTGCGACAAATTCTTGCAAAACCGGTATGATTTAATTGATGCATGATTTAGCATTTGAAAAGCTCAAGAGATTAATTCAATAATTACTTTTTATAAACTAAAAGGTTTTATATTTATAAGATAGAGTATTTTGTGGATTTGATTAATTTGGACTTAAATGAAAAGTTTTATAATCTTTAAATTTAATAAGTATTATTTTGAATTCCAGAGCTGGACCTATTTGCAAATATTTGAAGTGTTTTGGGCCATACTGTAATTTATGAAAGTTTGAGGATCCGAATGTAATCCAGACATTTGAAATCCAAAACTGGACAGAGAGTGAGCGGTTAACCGCCTAAGGCTTGCGGCTAGCTGCCTAAGGAAAATCTCATATTTTCAAATTTTGGACTAAAATGAAAGGTTTTGAGAACTTTAAAAATTATAGGTATTATGTTAAATTTTGAAAAGGACCTCTTTGAAAAATGCTAATATATTTGGGGCCTTACTCTTCTATTATTATGCTTGTTTGAATTTATCATTTTCTATTCCATTAAGGCATTAGATTAAATTGTTATGTGAATTGTTTAGCATAAGTTTTAAAATCCCAATTCACCCCCTCTTTTTGGTTGCATAAATTGCAATTTCAATTTCGAGATGTTCACACTTTTGGCTCTTCATGTGATAGGTATCAACGAATAGGGAGACCAAATAAAAAAGAATATGATGCCATTAAACCCAATTTTAGTGGTTGAGATTTTTTATGTATGGGGCATCGACTTCATAGGACCCTTTTTCCCCTCTTTTGGCTATCAATACATAATGGTTGTTGTTGACTATGTATCAAAATGTGTAGAAGTGATTCCATGTAGAACCAATGATCACAAGGTGGTGATAGGATTTTTGAAAAGCAATATTGTTTCATGCTTTGGATTCCCTCGAGCAATAATCAGTGATGGTGGTGCCCACTTTTGTAACAAATCATTGAAAACTCTTTTAACAAAGTATTCCATCACTTACAATGTGGCAACCCTATATCATCCGCAAAGCAGTGGCCAAATTCAAATCTCTAATTAAGAAATAAAGCACTTATTAAAAAAGACGGTGAGACCAAATAAAAAAGATTAGTCATTGAGACTCGATAATGCATTAGGGGGATATAGAATAGCTTTTAAGAACCCGATTGGAATGTCACCCTACAAGCTAGTTTATGTAAAAACTTACCACCTACCTGTGGAACTCGAGCATTGTGAGTATTGGGCCATCAAGAAATTCATCTTTGACATGTAGCAAGCTAGCTCAAAAAGAAGATTACAACTGGCAGAACTTGAAGAAATTCGCAATGATGCATACGAAAATGTCATGATTTACGAACATCGAATGAAAGTCTTTTATAACAAATAAATTATGTGAAAATCTTTCATCTCAGTTCAAAAAGTGCTTTTATTCAATTCTCGCTTGCACCTATTCCCAAGTTATGCTCTCGATAGTCTGGCCCTTTTATTGTTCTCACTGTTTTTCCACATGGAACAATTGAAATTAAGAATCCAAAGAGCGGTGTCACTTTAAAGTTAATGGTCAAAGATTAAAGCCATATCTAGAGTACCAACCATATGGAGAGGACACCGAAATAAATTTAAGTGACCCACCAAATTTGAATTGAGATTTTTTTCTTTTCTTGAAATGCATCCTAGTGGATACGTACAAGGATCAATTTTAAAGTTATGGCCATTATTCCAGAAGGAGTGTGCACTATATGGTCTCGGGAATCTAACTATAAATGACCCTGTTTGCCAACTTATAAGAAAACTGGATGGGAAGCCTATCCTCGACCCATAGAGGGCATTCAAGCCGTTTCTAGGCGTAAAACCAGAAGAAGATGTGAGCCACAGTCATAACTACCTATAAATATTCTTTTATTTCACTGTTATTTTATCATTTGCATTCTTGTCTTTAATAATTTTATTTTATCATTGTTTGCTTTTTCCTTTTTACTATTTCTTTTTTGACTCTCGAACCATATGCTTTATGCGTTAATTGACACAGATATACCATCTCATACACAACTGTAAACTAGTGTCACCAAGATCCTTAAATATGACTTTTTTAAGTACTCACAAATTGTTTTTGACAGGTATCCCAATGGCAGCTACTCCCAATAAACAATTCAAGAATATTTGTGTGCTCTCTGGTTTTAACTATGGCAAATATAATGAGTTCATTGAGGCAGCAATAGATCTTGGTCAAAGCATAGCAGCAAGAAAATTACACTTGGTATATGGAAGAGGTGACCAAGGATTATCAAAATGGTCTCAGAAGCTGCTTATATCAAAGGGAGCCAAGTATTAGGCATCATCCCTAAAACCTTTGGCCAATTTGTTTGACTTTGACTCACCAGCTGGAAAAGAGTTAGTCGTCTCAACTATATAAGAGAGAATAACCGAAATACTAAATTATACTGATGCTTTATTTTCTTATCAAGAGATCTTGTAACTCTAGAGGTATTAATCACATTAACATCTTGGGCTCATCTAAACATTCATCAGAAACCCAGCGGTTTGTTAAATGTCAATAACTTTTATGATGGCTTTATCGCATTTCTTAACCATGCAATAAAAAACTATTTCATTCCTTTCACAGTGAAAAAAGTTTTTATTTTTGCTCATACTGCTAATGAGCTACTTGATCTGTTACAAACTTGTAGACCAGAGCCAGATCCCAGGACCTTTGTGTTGGAGTGGCCAACTAAAGATGGTAATAGTAGCCTCGGTAAGAAGTGCAAATTAGATTTAACTCTTCGCTTGTAAAACATTGAGGACAATGTTTCATTCTAGTTAGGGAGAGGGAATAATTGACAATTGTGGGATGTCTCAATCTAGGTGAAGTTTTTACTAATTTTTGTTGTCGAGACTAACATGGCTAACTTTTTTGAGTCGAAGATGGCTAAATATGGACTGTAGTGACTCTAGAAATTCATCTTCTTAGTTTGAAAGTTAAAAAAAAATTAAAAAAAATTTTACTTTTCGGACATTTTTTTTTTTATTATCTTATTATTAAGATTCGACAATCATTTTAAGTGTGATCTTTCTAACTTCTCTTTTTACCAATTAGTTTTTCTAAATCATTTTCACCTTTCTGCATGTATATTTTTCATGTTTAAAATAGGTTTGGGGAGAATGTTATTTAAAAAAAATTGTGATCTTTTAACACTGGATGACATGATGACTTTCAAATTTTAGTATTTGTATTATCTTTATCTTAAACTATGTTACACCATGTTTGCTACTCTACATGTTAATGTTGGAGATAAATATGAGTTGCTTGAAGGAATGCATAGTCATAATAAATTCCAAGTGAGTTTTTGAGCCTGTCATTTTTCTTGGAGAGTAACCCTTTTTACCCATTCTTCATACAACTTAGCAGTTTATTATTTTATACATGATCTCTAGATATGGAAGATTATTTAGAGCCCTAAAAGACGATGGAAATGCTATCTTTGACCCGTTTGAGCCTTTCTAACTATCCCTTTTGTGAAATATCCATAGTTATCCTATCATCATAACCTACTCAAATTTAGAATATTACCCAATGTCTTAAAAATTCCATCACCTATTCGTGTTTGAGAAAAATGTAAATAATTATTTTATTTAGTAAATTTGTGCCATACACACAAAAAAATTCAAAACAAAAGAAAAAAGAAAAGGTAAATAAATAAACGAAATGTACCTTGTAATCTCCAAAAAAATTTTACTTTTTCTCAAATATATATTTTGTTTTTCTAGGGGTGTTCGCGGATCGGATTTTACGGATTAGATATCAATCCATATCCGATCTACGATTTTACGGATCATAATTTTTCAATCCAATCCAATCCACTAATTGATTAAATTCAATCCAAATCCAATCCATGCATCTGCGGATTAGATGCGGATTTGACTCAATCCATATGTCTGTGGATCGGATGCAGATTTAACTTACTCCATATCTAATCTACCATTTTGCGCATTAGTTTCCGAATCAAAAATTTTTAGTTCTCTCCAATCTATGAACTAGGGTTGGCAATGGGACGGGATGGGATGTAATTTACCAATTCCAGTCCCGTCTTGTATATGCAAGTAGGATGAAAAAATGTCTCACTCCTGTCTCTATATTTTTTTTGGATAAAAACATATCCCGATCCTATCCCAGAAGAGCAGGATCCCATCCCAGTTGAAAAAATTCTCATTCTTAGTCGGCAATGAGACGGATGGGACGGAATTTGCCAATCCCACTCCCTTTCTGTATATGTAAGTGGTATAAAAAATGTCTCACTCCCGTTCTTAAATTTTTTTTTTGGGATAAAATTATATCTCAATCCCATCCCATCGGAAAAAATTGTCATTCCTACCATGAACTAATGAAATAAAAAAATCTAATATAAAATAATTTTACTACCGATTAAATTTAAAATTGAATAAAATTTAAATAAATTAATTATTTAAATAAAGATAAAATAATACATTCATAGTTTTAAAATATAACAAATCGAGATTAATTGTTCAAATAAAACTATAATAATACGTTCAAAGTTTCAAAATATAACACACTAAGATTAATTGTTCAAATAAAGTAACAATAATACATTAATATAACACTGAAATTAATTGTTCAAATAAAACCACAATTAATTAAAATGGCGAAGTTTCTGAAACCAAACACAGTCTGATCCTTCACCAGGGCTGTTGCGCCTGTCGAAAAGTGGTGATTACGAAGCCGTCAACAATGGGAACTAGGAGAAGCCGTACGGGTGGCAATCTTGAAGGTTATGATAGTGCAATTGTTCGGCTGGAACCAGTGATCATGAAGTGGATTGATGGACTTAAGGAAGAAGATGACTTGCTTTGACCGAAATCGCGTAGTCGACGTCCTTCAAATCGATATTGAGAGTATATCAAACCAGTATTGGGTGTTGCTAATGCGTGTGACGGTGGAGAAGCTCAGGGTTTTTTGTTTGCAAATTGTTGGTGACTTGGCGTTATGTTACTTTACTTTTGGGTGACTTTGCAAATTGTTGGTAACTTGGCGTTATGTTAAGTTACTTTTGCTAGTGCGTGTGACTTTACTTTTATTTTGTTTTACAATTTTTACAAGTTATATTTGTATATTTGATTATTTAATTATCTTTTGTTTTATATTGTTATTGGGTAATGGCTAAGATATGTTATAGTGCTTATGTAACTATGTAATGTCACATTTATAATATTTTTTATTAAATTTATAATAATTGTTTAACTAAATAAATAATTAATTTTGTTTGCGGATTCACAGATTTTTGCTGATTTATAGAAGTAAATCCATATCGAATCCATCGATTGCGGATTTTTAAATTTTCAATTCATATCCAATCCACCAATCCACAGATCGGAGTTTCACGGATCAGAAGGATTTAGCGGATCGGATTGGATTCTGAACACCCTTATATTTTTCCTATTTCCCCTCCTTTGTTAGCCATATCCCTAGCTTACGTTACGTCCTAATAAAAGTCTTTCTTGATTTTAGGGAACTATACTCCGAAGTAGAAGGTAGTTATATGGGCTAAAGAAAAGTAGAAATGCATAAAAAAAAAAGGAATACATTGGTTTGAGTAACATTTTGTTTAACTTAAGATCGTGTTATTTCTAAATTGTGGGCATATTTCTTTTATCTTGGTGAGAATGTGTGATATTACTTCTTTATTATTTTGTCTCAATTTACCATTCATTGGAGTGACTTTTTTTATTGGGTTTAATTTCTTTGTAAGAGTGTCACTACTACCGGTGAGATTTTAAGATTTGACATGTTATTCTTGAAAGTAGATTGATTACTGTATTTGTGACAAAGGCTACTGGACTATTTATGTGGATGGTTGATGTAGGGGTGATATCTCTTTAGGCTGGAGATAATGCTTATACTTTTATTTGATTGCTATCATTAGTCTAATTGAACAAACACGACTGTTAAAAAAAATTATTTTGGGTTTGAATTTTTTCTTCGCTTAATTTGCTAAGGACTAACAATAAGCTAGTTGGAGGGTGTGTTAAGTGCTAGAAACTGTATATTTATAAAGGAGAAAATCGTCATTTTATACTCTAAATTTCACAAACATCCCTACTTTTATGTATTTAAGGTACTTTTGATTTAATTATGTGTATTTTATTATAATTAAGTATTTTATGTATTTTAGGGGCATCACGGTCATTTCATAATGAATAAGAGATCAAATAGCAAAACGGACAATAATTTTGAACTCAAGACAGTCGAAAACCTTAGGAGGAGCATAAAAGGATAAAAGACATTGTTCACATATATGGTACTATTCATGGTACTGTTCACATATATGGCACGATAATGTGGCATCGACTGCTTATGTGGCGTTGACTGATGACTTGGCTTGACCGATGATGTGTCATGATCCTATAGAGAGTTGACCGGTGACGCAATAGTATGTTAGTGAACCAAAAAATGTGCATACGATATATGCATATACACAGAATGACAGCCTGATGATGTGTTCTATCCAATCAGAACTTGCCACGTGGTGCACTCTTAAGCGTCCAAATTATTTTAATCTGATAGCCATGATTTACTCGTTGTATCTATAAATAGGGGACTCCCCCTTAATTTGACACCCCTGAATTCATTTTTTAGTTCTATTTTCTGTAATTCCTTCTCTATCCTTTATTTTCCAAATATTTTAATAAAATTCTCATTTTACCCCTAGTTCAATTTGAGTAGCTAATTTTCTTTCAAGCTTGGGTTAAAGGTAAAGTCTCAACATGTTCTATGCGCTTAATTTGGTAAATTTACTTTCTCTTCCCCTCCAATTTATGTGGATGTTTTGACTTTTTGTCGACAAATAGTAATAATTTTGTCTAAATATTGCACTAGTATAACTGACTCCATATTACAAGATTATTACTATTTGGCACGATAAGCACTTAGCACCATATATATTTGAGTGGGGTTCATGAGAAGTAGAACTCCCCTCATGATTTAATTGGCATTAATAAGGAATATTACAGATCCAAAGAGCGAAACGCTTCATTTTAATAGTTTTCACTTAAATTTATTCCGGCCATTCTAATTTAAATTTTAGAATATTCTAAATCACTTTCACCACAAATCCAACCACCCACTTAGAAAATTAACTCTACACGCAATTAAAATCCACTTCCTTGTGGGATTTGACACTTGTCACCATTGATCTATTCTACAATTGATTTGTGTACTTGTAAGGTCAATAAAATTTGCACAACAGCATACTCTGAAATTTTCCTACAATAGCATTAGTTTTATGTACTGGGAAGTATTTATTGAAAAACGTTGTTACCATTGGTTCCCATGATGTGATACTAGCAGCAGGTAATGTATTGAACCATGAACAAGCTCTATCTTCATTTTCATCAGAAAAATTTTTATATTTAAAAGTTTGGCTAATAGCATGAAAATTGTTCAAATGATTGTATGGATCTTCATTTTCTAGTCCATAAACTAATGGGAGAAAATTTAGCACACTAATTTTTAACTCGAAACTCCTAGAGTTACAGTGAGTATTTTATGCATGATATGCTCAAATTAGCTAATGAACTGAAGTAAACCTTAAATGACCTCTCTTGTGGTGGTTGTTGTTCTACTAAATCTATTTTTTTATAATCCTTAAATTTACATTGTAATGCAACGTGTTTTAATGTACGAAGTGTTTTTTTCCAGTTCAAGGTTTACAAGTTCTAGATTAGGTGATTGTGACCCTTAACCATGCATACAAAGAACACTTAAAAACAAAACTAATGAAAATAATGTTAACATGTATATGTTTACAATATTGATTTTGATGATAACAAACTTTAAATGCTTTTGATTAAAATGTTGGAGATATTCATTAATAAAAGAAAGCCATATAATCTTTATAATTTTGTTCATGAAAAATGGATATCTGTCAAACTTCAATTAGAAAATGACTTCCTGTAATTTTTGGCTAAAACTGTGATTCTAGAAGTAAATGGTGAACCATTTACTTTGAAATGGTTAACCGATTAAATCTAGACAGTAACAAATTGCTTAAGCTCTAATCGGTTAAGAAAAACAAAAAACACCAAACGTTGAAAAGGCTACTAGAATTAAACGGCGAACTGTTTATGGAAAACGGTTAACTGATAAATTTCAGAATGGAAAATTGTACTCATCTGGCACTGTTTAACAGAAACGAATAAGGCCAATTTGTTTTGCAGGTTACTGGAAATAAACAGTGAACCATTAATGACAAAATAGCTAACTGATAAATTCCAGAATGTCATTATATGCTAATCTTTAACCGTTTAGTGAAAACAAATAGCTGAAGTTTATCTTCTAGGTCTCTGGAATATAACCATGAAAGGGTAAACCTAAACGGTAAACTGTTTATTTGAAATTTGGCCCAACGGTAACTTTGACCAGAATAAATGGTTAATCGTTAACAGTTAACAGTGATCCATTTATGGGCAAATTGTCAATTACGACTAGTTTTTCAACTCTAACTATAAATAAGATCATTCAAATTTAAACAAGGGTTGATCACAACACTACCATTGAGCTTATATTCGAGAATACAATCTTCATAGAGCTTCAAACACATTCTTGCTTCATCTATTCACACATTGGGCATTGATTTGTAATCTTAAATATTGTGTGAGAGAAAAACAATTTGTAATCTTTTACTTTGAGTGATTGCAAGTGTTGGGATACACTTGGGGTTAAGAGATTGGGGATAATCTCTTGTTGTAAAGGTTTATTGACGCCTTGGAAGTCAATTGTAAGCATTTGAAGCCTTGAAGGCTTGCCTAGTGGAATCCTCAAGCCCGGAAAGCTTGGAGGCATGGACGTAGGTGAGGTTGGCTGAACCACATAAAAATCCCTGTGTTGGAACCTCTCTTCCCTTATCTTTTTATATTGTGATTAATTTATTTGTTATTACTTTAAATTTGTTTTAGATTTGCATTGAGTTTTGTTTTAGAATTGAATTTTTTTTTATCCCAGCTCACCACCCCTCTTCGGTTGCATAACTAGAATTTCAAATAAGGAGAATGAGGAGAAGTTATAATACTGACCTTATCACACTGTTACAAACTTATTAAGAAAGCACACTTAAAACCTGCACATAAAATTATTTACAATATTTACTAAGAAAATTAACTCTACAGACTAAAATGACTTACCTCCCCCGCAATAGCGTCAAAAACTTTTGTGAAAATTTTATTATACTCGCAAATACACAAATCTATTGCAGAATAGATTTATGATAACGAGTGTCGATTCCCTGAGAATGTAGATTTAATTATGCTTAGAGTTCATTTTCTAAGCATATATGTGAGTAGGTCGAAAGTGACTTTTATTTTTATCTTAAGATTTAAAATAAAACCTGCACAAATGAAACGTCTAAGTCTCTGGATTCACACTCAATATTTCACAATGGGCAAAATATTTTTGTTTAGTTCCAATTAATTCATGAGAGGGTATTTTCATTCTTCACAATCCTCACTTTAATAAATGTGGTATCAAGCACTCAGTGTGCTAGAGGGTAATGATCTTCCACTAAGTGTGGTGTCAAGAACACATTGTGCTAGACGATAATAATCCTTCTGAGCCAAGACAACTCACAAAATAATATAGGGGAGTTTTCTCTCTAATAAATATAGTGTCAAGTGTTCATTGTCTTAGACAGTAATGATATTTCACTAGGGATCTGGTATACCATGCAAAATATAGACAAGATAAATTGTATGTCGACAATGAGTCAAAACAATTACAATGAGTTAAAACAATCACATAAATCAGAGTAGAAAACAAAATAAACTTACAAAATTAAGCCTATGGGTCATGTTAAACCTTCACCTTCAACCCAAGTTTGAAACTAAACTAGCTACTCATAATTGAACGATGTGTAAAATGATAATTTTATTAAAATACATAGCAAGTATAAGATGACGAGAAAATTACAAAAAAATAGAGCTAAAAAATATATTCAGTAGTGTCAAATAAAGAGGAAGCCTGTATTTATACATACAAGGGAAAGCTTTGATTGGCTAAAAGACATCATCAGTCAACAGCACACCAGTATTTCAGTCAAATAAATGCTGCCATGTCATCTATCAACACCACATTATCGATCAATGCCAAATCATCAATCAACGTTACATTATTGGTCTAATAGGATGCTGCCACATCATCAGTAAATATCATATCACTAGTTAATGCCATGTCATCATATAGCATATGGAATAGTGATGCACTTTTGAATAGAACCATATATATGAATAGTACCATATCCGTGAACAATATTGAATATCCTTTTATGCTCTTCTTAAGATTTTCGATCGTTCTAAGTTAAAAAATGCCATCTGTTTTCTTGTCTGACTTCTCATTAGTCATGAAATGGCCAAAATATCCCTGAAACACATAAAATACTTAAATTATAATAAAACATACATGATAAAAGCTTAAAGGATTTATGTACATAAAAGTAGCAATGTTAGTAAGATTTAGAGTACAAAATAACAATTTTACCCTTTATAAATATGTATTCTGCAGTACTCAATAACTTACACCAGCATATTAAACCTTCTCGTGAAAACACTTCATATAACTGTCTAATGACTCACCCTCCTTCCGCATGATCCATGATAAGTCTAAGAATCTCTTTATTCCTTTCTTGCGTATCGAAACTGAGTGAAAAATTTCCGCTGTAGTTGCTCCCATAATGAGACCCTATGAAAAGCAAGGCTTTTAAACCACGCTTTGGTAGCACCCTTGAAGGTATAGGGAAAAAGACGACAAATGGCATTGTGGAGATTCCCATAATGGCCATCTGGCCCCGCAGTTCTTTAGATGCTCGGTAGGGTTAGTGCAACCTTTATAAGGAGATACTTAAGGCATAGTAAAGTCTTTGGGGAGGCTAGCAGTGGCTATTTGCCTTTTAAGTAAAGAGTGGAGAGATAGAAGGGGAAGATCTTCTAGGGCAGTAACTTTTGCTTTCGCCATCTTGCCCACTGTGTCACGAAGATGGTGTATTTGGCTAGGATGTCCATGCTAAGTACCCAATTTTTAGCCAACTCTTCTTTGTCTCACCCAATTTTCAGCCAACTCTTCTTCGTCTTACCCAATTTTTAGCCAACTCTTCTTTGTCTCGCTAGTGTTTGGCATTTAACTTTTCATAGAGGTCAGCAAAAACAAGTTGGGGATATTGCTTCAATCTTCCCTCGATATTATAACTTGTGGCAATGGAGTAAACATCCATGTTGTCTGTGGGTTCCCCTCTTGAGCTATTGTAGAGGGCTTTGCTTGGCCTTGCTGTAGTGGATGGGTAGCTAGGGTTATTCTATTTAGTGGTGTGATGGTGATGACTCCATTTGGCAATGTTGGGTATAAAATGGCTTTGAGAGCATCTTGTATGGGCTATTGAACATATCTTGAGTTAAAGGTTTCTTCTTTCTTTTGGCGGCTACCCTAGCTGGGGCTTTTCCTCTGTCAGCACGAGTTCCGTTGGTTATAGTTTAGGACAGTTGATCTTACCCTTAATGGTATATTCTTAGTGGTTGTTACCTTCTTATAAGTCGAAAATAAACATGTTTTATAGGTTAAGGAGGTGTTTTTGTAGGTAAAAGACTTATTTTTACTAGTAAATGAGAGACTTTTATAGGAAAAGAGGTATCTTTCTGAGTAAAAAAGGTATTTTTATAGGTAAAGGACAAAGATTTTGAATAGAGGTGTGACTTTATTAGAGAATATGGTTGCTTTGTGTGAGAAAATGGGTTGGTATGATTTTTAAGATGGGCAGCTCGCTTTATCAATAGAGGTTAGAAAAATGGCTTCCTATTCGAACCCTACAAACAACGCCAAAATATTTTGGTCTAATTTTGGTTCAATCCAAAACACTATGAGAGATTCTCGGCAGAAGGTAGTCTTTTAGTAAAGATGGATGTTGGTTGTTTAAAGACCATTTTATAGAGATGGTGACGACTACAAAGAACTTGAACAAGGAGCAGCCATTAGAGGCGACGCCGGCGGTGGTTGAAAAAGATAACAGGTTTCTAAAGAAATCTTATAACAGGAGATTTTTAATGTTTTGTGAGTGAACTTACTCCCTCTGTAAGACCAATCTAACCTTTTAAAGTAGAGTACCCCTGAAGGCATCTTTTCCTTTTGAACATGTTGCAAGCCGACATTGGTATAGAGTAATTTGGCTTCTTTTGTTGAGGCCTTTAAGCTTGCTAAGGCTAGACAATTGTCCATTTGGGGATGGTATGTGCTGACAATGCGCTGTCAACTCTAATTGGCCTATTTTGAATAAATCAATTAGGTTGATGAGCACCTAATTTTATTGGGGATGGTATTAGTGGCTCGTCTGTGGTCTTCTTTCCTCAATCTTTACTTTGGTGGCTCGCAAGGAGATACTTTGGAGACAATTCAAGTGCGGACTATACAGTAACTATATGGCCTAGTGGCACTGGCAACGTTGTCACTGTTTTATGGTCTCATGTAGACACATGGCGACTTAGATATTTTGTAGGAGACTACTTTCTGTCGCACTTGCGCAATTTAGGTGGTTAAGGCTAATTCTTTAAGATCTTGCCAATTCGTCCTACACAATATCTAAGTCACCATGTAGACACATGGCGATTTAGATTGTTTGTAGAAGACTACGTACTTTATGTCACTCTTGGGCAATGATTAGTGTTAAAAATTGTATGTTTATTAAAGGGTAAAAATGTTATTTTATTCTATTAATATAATTTATATTTGTAATTGTGTAACATATTATGAATTTCTAATTATTTTCCTAAATATTTGATTTTGTGTATTTTTGTGTGTTCATTAGGTAAAAATAATAATTTCATGAAATTTAAGGCTCCAAACAAATGTATAGATGTTAAATTTGGATTCTGAAAGTCCAAGAAATTATGTCATTGTCAAGGAGAATCCTAGACTTTTGTTGTAAATTTATAAGTTTTTACCACGGTAAATGTAGTAATTATGAAATTATAAGATTTTATCATGTTAGGTGTGGTAATCGTTAGTGGAATGTGTTGGATGTGCTTCAGTGGATTAAGTTAGATTTATGTTTTATTAGTGGGACAAATGTAAGGTTAAGATGTAATTAGTTTTATTTATTTGTGTGGTGTGGATTAATATTGTATTAGTATAAATAGAGAAGCGGGGAACACACCTCTCCACACCTTATTTTCTCTTTGTTTGCACTTAAATTCTTCTTCTTATCTCTCTTTGTAATATATTTTTCAATAAATAAATTTAGTTGTATTTCAATTTTCAAATACCATTTTTTAATTATGTTTTTTTTCAATTTTAATAATTTCCCTTATTTCAAATATGTTTAGTTAAATAGTAATAGTTATGGTGAGGTGAAACTCTTAGTAGATAAACATGATTTAATTAAATTCTATTTTTAATTATATAAATTAAATTATTTTCTATTTAATTTTATCCATATTTTATATTTTGAAATTTTGATTTATTGTAAATAAACATGAGAGTTTGGCACAATGAATTCTTAATATCTTAATATAAAGTATAGTAAAATGGTACTTTGACTTATTGCAGACAAGTCAAGTTTTTGCACATTAAGTTCTTAATCCATAATAAAATTAAAGAGAAAATTACTTTTATTTTTACAATCAATCTTTTGGGAAATAAAATAAAAATAAAAAGAATTTGTTAAATTGTATTTATTACTAGAAGTGGATCTATAACCCTAACTAATTCAATTTCATAGTTTTTCTCAAATTAAATTGCATATTTTTAAATTTTATTTTCATTTTTTGATAAACTTAAATAAATAAATTAAATCTTTTCTCTGTGGATCGATCTCGGACTCACCAAGTTATCACTACAAGAAAACTGGCAATGGATGACAGACACTTGTTGATGGATTCTGAGTGGGTTATAAAAGCATGATATAGTTGTGATATATTTTGGCTATCATATATTCATGATTGATTTGTGATGGACTCATGATAGAAAAAGATTATGTCAAGAATATATGATGTCTTTGTGATAAAAATTTAAACGTCAATAATTCATGATAGAAATTTCATGTTGACTTAATTTTGGCGCTTTTTCGACCAAAACTTTTGGTATTATTTAAAATAAAATATTACACGAAGGAAGACACGCCGTCGCTTTAGAGAAGTTGGAACGACTACGTTTTGTACATAAATATAAATTATTATATTTTTAAAACTTTTTATTATAAAATAAAATTAAAAAATGTGAAACGCACCGTTTTGGTGTTGAGTTTCACTTCTTCAATCCCTAATTTTTTCTAAGTATCAACACATGCAACTCACAAACATACAGAGAGTATAGGGTAAGGCTAAAACCCTCGATTCTAACTTCTCTTAACCTCTTATATTGACTTCCTTTTCGCTGTCATCTTACCAAAATCTCGGTCGTCGTCGTCTTGCCATTGTCTTCCTAACGTATTGGTTATCGATTGCGTTGAGAAATTGAGTGAGTGAAGGTGCATTTCGTGGTATCGCCATCGTCTTCTTCATCATCGTGCTCCTCGCCATCATTTTCTGTCCTCATCTTGCTATCTTCCTCACCGTCATTTTTTGAAAGCCCTTGGTATGATTTCTATTTTGTCTTCATTTTGCATATTGTTTATTTTGCACAGATCTATGTTAAATCAATTAATTCTATAAATAATCTAACAAGAAAACCTAATGAAAAAAATTGATTAGTTAATTTGTTGAAAGAGAGCAAAAAATATAGGTTTTTAGGGTTAGCAGTAGCAGAAGCAATAGTAGCGTAGCAGAAGTGAAGTAGATTTTGGAGATGAAGGATTAGAGAAGATGGATAATTATTTTACAGTAGTAGTACTACTAGTAGCAGGACCAAAAGCCAAATAATTTGCCTATTGTGGTAAACTTTCATGTCTAGGGTTAATTTTTCAATGAAGTTTGGGGTTATTAGGAAATGAGTGAAGTAGCAATACTTTTTTTTGCAACAAATTTATACTTAGAACCTAATTTAGCTTCTGATGCACAATTGTATTTTATTTTATTGAAAAAGGTATCTATGTTTATGTTGACTCTATGTTTTTGTTGAAGCAGCTTGCTGCCACCTCTTTTGTTGCAGAGTTTACTACATCTCTTTTGTTGGAACAGTTCGCTGTAGAGGAATTAATTTTATTTGGTAAATAAATTGCACTTCTTTATTTTTAGAGTTTTGAGTTTGTTAGTTAATTAATAGTTGCACGATAGAAATTACTTTAATATTATGGTCCTTTATATGATAGCATGATTTGAAGTTGTATGGGGCTTGATTTGTATGTTATGTTGTGGCTATTGTAATGTGTCTATCTACTTGCGTTATATGTTGTGACTACTGTCAAAAATTTTTGTTATGTTTACCTCGCAATAAGGTTATTTAAAGTGGTGTTAATTTGTACTTTTGCATAACTAGAGTTAATTTTTTTATTGAAGTATGGGATTATTAGGAAATGATAAAGTTCCAATACTGGTTTTGCAACAAATTTATACTTAGAACGTAATTAGATCCTAATTTAGCTTCTAATGCAAAATTGTATTTTAATTTGTTGAAAAAGAGTATGTTTCCTTATGTAATAGTTGATCCCTTGTTTTTGTTGGAATAGCTTGCTGCCACCTCTCTTGCTGAACAGTTTGTTGCATCTCTCTTGCTGGAACAATTTGCTGTAGAAGAATTAATTTGACCGGGTAAATAAATTACACTTATTTATTTTAGAGTTTTGAGTTCGTTAGTTAATTTATAGATGCATGAAATATGTTTAATATTATGGTCCTTTATATGACAGCATGACTTGAAGTTGTATTGGGCTTGATTTTAGTGTTGTGTTTATTTACTACTGTAATGATTTTTACTACTGTAATGTGTTTAAGTACTTTTATTTTGTGTTGTGACTATTATAATGTGTGGGGCCAAAATTTGTTGTCTTGTTTAGGTTACAGTTGTTGAGGTTATGGGGCCCCAACAATTCTTACCGTGCTTGTAACATCCTTACCTAGGGCGTAACTACCCGGTTGTGTTTATTTAGTTGTGGGGCTCTGCTTCCATGGTATAAGGAAATAAAGTTGCACCTTGGCTATCGTATAGCTTTTAGCCCAATGGCAAGCGCTTGATCCTAACAATTGGTATTCACGGGTTCAAGCCGCCCACAGGGGGGGGATTGTTGAGGTTATGGGGCCCCAACAATTCTTCTGCTTGTGTAACATCCTTCTGTGTAATTCCATTGAGGTGGCAGTAAGGTTACCTAGGGCGTAACTGCCCGGCCCGTTGGCACAATTTCAAATGTGTGCAGCCCCTCATGTCCATCCACCGCTTAGTTGTGGGGCTCTGCGCTTCCATGGTATAAGGAAATAAAGTTGCACCTTGGCTATCAGTTATAGCTTTTAGCCCAATGGCAAGCGCTTGATCCTAACAACAGTAAAGGTATTTAAAATGGTGTTAATTTGTACTTTGCTTAGAGGAATTGGTAATATATTCTGATATTTTATTTATTTGTAACCTGCTTAATATGTCAGGATTAGAACTAATTGAAACTGAAAATGGATAAGCCTTGGGTTCATTATAGTAAAATGTCAAGTAAGTATGAAGGTAGGTTGAAGAATTTATGAAGTTTTCTGTTGGTAATTCTCAAGGCAGTAGCGTCATTAAATGTTCGTGTACTAAATATATGAATTCATCCTTTCGTACATATAAGGTTGTTCGTAAACATTTGTATTTTCATGGTTTTGATGTTTTTTACACAACCTGGAGCTGGCATGGGGAAGAAGTCAATGACACACCACTTCCTAATGTAGATATAGATGTTCCATTTGAGTTTGTAGACTATGATGACGGTAACATAATAGATATGGTTAATGATGCTTATAGGGATTGTGCTGCAAATCTTAAAGTATTTAAAGAACTTCTAGAACAAGCTGAAAAGCCTTTGTACCCGGGATGCACAAATTTCACTAAGTTAGGCACTTTGGTTACCTTGTTCAATATAAAGGGTAAATTTGGGTGGACATGCTTGCCCAAATGATTGCATACTTTACAAAAAAAAGAGTATGAAGGGCTATCTGACTGTCCTAGTTATGGTTTATCTAGATGGAAAAAAAAAAGGATGGTAGTGTCGACCAATATAGGAAAGGGGTTCTTGCGAAGGTTTTATAGTATTTTCCACCCATACCTAGATTTAAGCACATTTTTCAGTCCTCAAAAACTGCCAAAGACTTGACTTGGCATGCAAATGAGAGAGTCAATGATGGTAAGCTCCGACATCCGATAGACTCGCCATCATGGAAATTAGTAGATAACAAATGGCCTACATTTGCATTACATCCTAGAAATCTCCGTCTTGGTTTACGACTGATGGAATAAATCCACATAGCTCTCTCAGTAGTGCATATAGTTGTTGGCCAATTATTCTTATAACGTACAATCTTCCTCCATGGTTGTATATGAAATGGAAATTCATGATGTTGTCCCTACTGATTTATGGTCCTCAATAACCGGGCAACGACATCGATGTGTACTTGGTACCTTTGATAGAAGATTTACAAACTTTGTGGGCAGTTGGGGTAGAGGCTTATGATGCCAACAAGAAGGAGTTCTATAATTTGCAGGCTACGTTATTATGGACTATAAATGACTTTTTGGTATACAAAAATCTAATTGGTTGCAATGTTAAAGAATATAATGCCTGTTCATATTGTGGAGTAAACACGACTAAATGTAGACTTAAACACAGTGGCAAAAATGCATATATCGGTCACCGTCGTTGGCTTCCTCATGGTCATGAATTTTGAAACCAAGAGAAAGCCTTTGACAACATAGTAGAGAGAGTTTGCCTCAAAACCGTTGGATGGGGAGGGTGTTTTGCGGCTGGTTGAGTCTATTGATTATAAATGGGCGAAGTTCTAACAATGATGACCGCATTTGGTGGAAAAAAATCCATATTCTATAATTTAAAGTATTGGAAGCATTTACTTGTACGTCATCAATCAGATGTTTTGTACATTGACAAGAATGTGTGTGAGAGCATCTACGGAACATGCTGCATATTCCGAGAAAGACCAAAGAAGGTCTTAAGTCAAGGAATAATCTTATGGAAATAGGAATTAGGGATGAATTAGCACCAACTTGTTATTTCCTTCCGGCAGCTTGTTACACATTAACTAGAGATGAAAAAACAAGGTTCTGCAAAGCTTTCAAAAGGATTAAGTTTCCAACTAGATATTCCTTAAATATAAAAAATCTTATGTCAATGAAAGACCTTAAACTTCAAGACCTTAAGTCACATGACTGCCATATTCTTATGCAACAACTTTTGCCTATTGCCATTTGGTGTGTCCTGCCAAAGCATGTTAAAGAAGCTGTGATCAGGCTGTGCTTCTTCTTTAACTTGCTGTGTTCCAATGTGGTTGATGTGTCAACATTGAAAAAATTACAGGTAGAGTATGTGGTAACTTTGTACTTGTTAGAAAAATGTTTTCCTCCATTTTTCATTGATATAACGGTACACTTGACTGTGCATTTAGTCAATAAAGTTAGACTATGTGACCCAGTTTACCTTCGATGGATGTATCCTTTCGAGAGATACATGAAAACTCTCAAGGGCTATGTTCGGAACCGCAACTGTCCAGAGGGTTGTATAGCAGAGAGTTATATTGTGGAAGAAGCATTAGAATTTTTTGCAGAATACATGTCAAACATGAATACATTGGGGTTCCACTTGGACATGTGCAAAACCTATCAAAAGATAAGCCATTATCTGGTGGGAAAGTGGTACAAATTCCTCCACATTCACTAGATCAAGCGCACCTGTACTTCTTGCATAACGTGTAAGAGGTAGTACCATACATTAGGTAATTTGGTTAATTTCTTCTAGTCAAATCTATATAATTTATTTCTATAACTTTCAGTCTAATTTTTTCATGTTCTAGATGTCTAGTGACCATATACAGTGGCTTAAAACACGTTATTCACATCAAAATGACAAATGGTTGCAAAAGGAACATAATTGTACCTTTGCTGATGGGCTAACTGATAAGGTTCCATCATCTATATAATTAATTTTCACAAAAAAATCTCAACTTTTTTTTCACTTAGTAAAGATGTTTACTTTTCTTTCTTCTCTTGTTAGGTATATGACTTGATTGAAAAGGGTGATCACGTATTGGATACTTTGCGATGGTTATCACATGGGCCTCTTCCTTTTGTAACTAAACATAATGGTTATGACATTAATGGTTTCTATTTTGTTACATAAGATCGAGATTCAAGTCGAGTAACTCAAAATAGTAGAGTCAGTGTAGGTGATTCTAAAATATGTGATATGACATATTATGGAGTTATAGATGAAATTTAGGTACTTGACTATAATTTGTTGAAAGTTCTTATGTTGAAGTGTGGTTGGGTTCGAAGTAGTTGCATCAAGAATGATGAGCTTGGATTTATCTTAGTAGACTTAAACCGATTAGGATGTAAATATGATCCATTTATATTGGCTTCTCAAGCCAAATAAGTATTTTATGTAAACGATCGATTCAAACAAAGTGGTCTATTGTCTGTCATATGCCTAGTAGAAGTAATCCTAATCAAATAAATGAAGATGAGGTCAATAATGTAACAGAATATCCTCCCTTCACTAGAGAATTTTCAACTAATGATTTGTTACGTTCCGCAAATGGCGACCGAGCAATCTATGCACGAAATAGCAAAGAGGGAATTTGGGTTACCAATTGATTAACTTTTTTGCAGTAAGTGTTTATTGAACTATTCACTGTGTATGTTACAAGCTAATATGATAATGAATTACATGTTGGCTTTTTATTCTTGCAACTGATTGATTGTTATATAGTTTTATATTATCAGTTAACGAATATAATTTAATTTACTTTTTTCAGGTGCAGTGATATAGTTAAGGGAAAATATGTAGTGGCTGATGTTGCTTCTGATCAGAAAGCTTATTTAGAAGACAAATACGATAACTTATTTGCCGATAATGCTAATTTAGCAGATGTAGAAAACAAGGCTCATTTTGATAGTGCTGAGATGGATGGTGTTAATTTTGTTCCTCCTGATGTTGATTTTCCTGAAAGCAGTAACTCTAGGAGAGGTGTAAATATAGGAGCTAGGTAAAATAAAAGACTTAAAACAAATAAGGGAAAGATTGTGGTACAATACAATGAAATGGGCATTCCAATTGGATATGAAGCCACTGAGTTGGCTTCGTTTATTGGGGTATTAGCTCGTACATCAAATTCAATTCTCTATTCCACTAGCGTAAGGTTCCGCTGGAGATAAAGGAGTGTTTGTGGAAATCTGTTCTGGTAATTCATAAAAATCCACTACATTCTACTTAATCCTTTTGTGTCATTTTTCAATTATGTACTTTTATGTAACAAAATTTTTATTAACTGTCACTTAAACAATCTTCCTCTTATCTAGGGTAGTTTTATTGTTCATCCTAAAAGTAGGAAACAGGTGATACAATCAATTGGAACAACATTTCGGAACTTCAAGTATATGCAGGCCAAAAACTATATCTGGAAGTTCATAAATGATAAAAAGAAATTGTATGCACCCCCAGTTGAGTACCCTCAAATAAAGTGTCCTGTTTGGATAAAGTTTGTTGACCAACGTTTGTCGGAATCTTTTGAAGTAAGTATTTTCAAGTTAGGACAAGTGATATGTTAGTAGTTACATTATATTTACCTTGTGTTATAACTAATCTAATTATACAGAAAATCAGTCGTGTCAATAAGAACAGGTGAGCTTTGAACAAATGCAATCACCGCCTTAGTTGAAAAGCATACGTTGGATTAATGAAAGAAATTGTAAGTGTGTTAAATATTTAAATTGTTAATGAAATAATTTACATATCAGTTAAGTATGTAAATTTTTTGCATTGTTAAATATTTATTAAAAGTTTAGTTAACTATCAAATTTTTTAACAGTTAACTAATCTAATTTCTTTATCAAAGTAGTGTACAGAATCAAGGCTTTCTGAAGAGTTAATTGACAGGAGTGAACTATGGAAGAGAGCTCGGATGCTAAAGAATGGAGGATACGACTTTGAAACCGAATAGATCATTAAGAAAATGGTAACCAAGTTTAACCAGAACAAACATTGTTTTTGAAGTTTGATCTATGTTCATTTAATAATATTAGTTTCTTTATGGTGGGCTATTAGGAAATGCTAGAGAAGGAGGACAAAAAAGACTCATTCAATTCGGAGGCAAGAAATGACTTACTTGCACAAGCATTGGGAATAGGGTTGGCAAAATCCGGATCCGGATCCGGATGCATGTGCAACCGGATCCAGATCCGGATTATCATTTCCATATCCGGATGCGGGTAAAATCCGCACCGGATCCGGGCGGATATTCCGGATATCCGGATCCGCAAAATTTAAATTTAAATAATTAAAATATAATTTAAAAATTCAACAATTTAATTAATAATATCAAATAAAATTCAATTATAATATAACAATTACTACTTTAACATAAATAACATATAACATCAATATAAATGTACAAATAAAAATATCATAACATAAATCAAACATAAAAAATAACTTAATTCTAAGTGAATAACTATTAAAATAAAAAACATAACTAAATTCAAATACACAACCATTAAAATCCCCAAATAAAAATCCATTAGTAAGTAGTAACAATTTAACATAAATAACATACCATTATAAATCCACAAAATAAAATTATCACAACATAAATCAAACATAAAAAAAAATTAAATTCAAGTGTACAACCATTACAATCCACAAATAAAAAACATAACTAAATTCAAGTTCACTACCATTAAACACTACAAATTCATGAAGATTCCAAACTTCAAATCCAAAACGTCATGCCACCATATCTTCAATCATCAGGATCCTCCACTCCTTCAGCATTCATGATTTGTTCTACAAATCGTTTAAGCGGCTCACGATCTAACAATGAAAATATAAAAATAATTATTGAAACATATAATAATACATGAATAAATAAAAGAAGTAATTTTACCTTTGATTTCAGTCCAATACCAATTTTGAGTACACATCAATGCCTCCACAGTCTTTTCATGAAGTCTATTACGGTGAGTACTCAAATGCCTACCTCCGATGCTAAAAGCGGACTCAGAAGCAACAGTAGACACAGGAATGGCCAAGAAATCTCTAGCAACCTCAGCAAGTATCGGATATTTGCCTTTATTATTCTTCCACCAGGACAAAATATCAAAATTGCTCGTAGTAGGCAAAACTCCCTCATCTAAGTAAGTCTCCAATTCAGATTTAGCTTGCTTATAGTTGACTTCTTTAGAAACAAATGAATCCCATTCACCGGCCATACTTGAATCCTTAAAAATAGGAGCTTGTGGCATACCTCGAGAAGAACTACCCATCTCAAAATCTCCTCCATCTTCACTTGTTGCATGCTTTAATTCATACTCTTTCACCACTTCACCGAGAAGCTTAAATACTTTTTCAGCTTGATAGGCAGCAAGATCTCCATAAATCTTAGGAAAAAAAGAAGTGAATCATCATCTTCTTAAACCTAGGATCTAAGATATTCCCTATAGCTAACACTCCATGAATAACATCCCAATACTTCTCATACTTAGCAATCATATTTTCAGCCATTTGCCTAATCCCCATATTGGGTGATGCCTTCCATGAATTCATTGACAATCTAATCTCACAAATTTTAGGAAAAAATAAGTTGGAAGTGGGATATCGAGATCCGGAAACAATTTCAGTTAACATACAAAACAAATCCAAATGGTCACATAAAACTTTTGCCAAATCCCACTCCAACTCATTAGGCAAACATTTATACTGTTTATCCAACTTACGCAACCGAATAAATACATCTTTGTACAACAAAGCAGTAGTGAGCATTAAGTAAGTTGAATTCCATCGAGTCTTACAATCAAGAACCAAACGTTTGGACTCTTTAATTCCTATTTGGCGCACTGCAGCCTCAAAATTTTCAATTCTTCCAGGTGTAGCAGTCCAATAACTAACACTATCTCTTATATTTTCAACACCTTTCTCCATCACAGACATCCCATCCCTCACAATTAAATTCAAGATATGAGCACAACAACGCATGTGAAAAATTCTCCCGCCTAAAATCAATGAACTAGGTGGAAACTTATCCAACAACAAATTAATCATCGCATCATTGACAGCACAATTATCCACAGTCACAGTTGACACTTTCCTATCAATATTCCAATCCATCAAACAATCATAGAGAACATTGCATATTACTTCACCACTATGTGGAGCGGGCACATATATAAACCTAAAAATACAAAAAGAATAAAAAAAAGAATAACATAATTAAAATCATTGAAATAAGCATAACCTAAATATTAAAATAAGCATAATATAAATAAGCATAATCATTCAAATCATTCAAATAAGCATAATATAAATAAGTATAATAAAAATAATGAGCATAATATAAATAAATATAATCATTAAAATAAGCATAATATAAATAAGAATAATATAAATAATCATATTCATTAAAATCATTAAAATAAGCATAATATAAATAAGCATAATAATTCAAATCATTCAAATAAGCATAATATAAATAAGTATAATAAGAATAATGAGCATAATATAAACAAATATAATCATTAAAATAAGTATAATATAAATAAGTATAATATGAATAATCATATTCATTAAAATCATTAAAATAAGTATAATATAAATATTAAAAGTGTTACCTCATAATGCGACTCCGTAACACCCATAGGTTGTCAATATAATGCGCCGTAACAACCATATAACCCTTTTTTTGGTTGCTATCCGTCCACATGTCGGTAGTAATTGCAATCCTACTCTCACAAGCATCCAACAAATTCATTGTCTTGGACCTCTCAACATCATAAAGCTTTAAAATTTCATTCTTGATGGTGTTTCTACTTATTCTATCAAGTGTCGGTTGAACCAACTTCATCAAATCACGAAACCCTTGATACTCAACAAATGAAAGTGGAAGCTCGTGCAAAATGATCATCCTTGCAATAGCAATCCTCACCGTCGTCATATCACATTTTACTTCGGAACAACTCTCAACGGTAATGGATCCATCATTTTTCTTAGCAAGGAGCATTTGACCAACATCCTTGAAATTCTTTCTTAAACAACTAGTAAAATGATTTTTCAAGTATGTAGTTCCACTAGTATAATGTCCGGTCAATACTTTACCACAATAGTTGCAAACGGCCTGATAATCCCCCTACGCATCTTTGTGCCTCTTGAAATGATTCCATACATCCGAAGTTAGCCTACCACCACTAGATTGAGCCGATGTAGAACCTTCCCCTACACCTCCAATGTCATTACTTCCTTTTTGTTTAGCACCACGTGTACGGCCACGACCACGACTACCACGGCCACGACTACAACGGCCACGACTACTACCACTTTCTACATTCGGTTCAACTTCAACAACATTATCATTTTCAAGTTCGCGAACATCCTCCAATCTAACATCGACATTATTAACACTATTTGGAGAGAATGAAAAATTATTTCCTTGTTCTTCTTCGGCCATGTTCAACTAATCCCAAAACCTAATTAAAGTAATTATAAAGTGAGTAACCATATGTGAAAAAAAATTACGATTAAGCATTTACATTATATTAAAATTAATGCATTTAATTGAAATAATTAAACAAAACAGCAAACGCAATTAATCAAAATTAAATTCAATTCAATCAAAAAGAAATTAAATTAAGCCAATATCATTTCCAAATTTAAACAAATTTCCAAAGAGATTACAAAGATTACACTCATAACTCATTAAATACAATAAACAACTAAACACAATACCAAGTTAATAACCAGAAAAAAATTCAATCAACAATAAAATTAAATTAACCAACAATATTTTCACGTTTAAATAATTTACATCAACTTAAAGTCATTAAATACAATTAAATAATCAATCACAATGCCAAATTATTAACAAAAAAAGCCATGTATCTAATTGAAAAAATAAAAAAATAATTGAAATAAGCGGCAAAATCATTACCGGCAAATTAACTTCTTGGACGGCACACGACGGCGTCACAACAAGTCTTCGACGACCGCAGATCAGGCACGGCGAGCTTCGGCAGAGGCGTCGAGGCGAGCTTCAGCAGATAGACGCTGGCCGCGCGCCTTCGACGAGCTGCGAGGAAGACTCGGTGTCACGGCGAGTCAGAGTCGGCGTCACGAAGAGTCGCAGTCACCGGCACGGCGTGTGGGAAAGTTGAATGAAGGAGAGGAAGAGAGGCCGCAAAAGACTGCAAGGCAGGAAGAGAGGCCGCAAGAGAGAGTGAGAACGAGTCGAGAAGGAAACGAAAATGATTTAGGAATTAGGGATTTAGGGATTAGATTTTTTTTTTTTAAGTTTATATATATTTTTATTTAAAATAAAAAAATCGGATCCGGATATCCGGTTTTCCAGATGCAAATGCATCCTGATCCGTGCGGAAATAAAATTTTTTAAATCCGGATCCGCATTTTTTAAGATGCGGATCCGGATTTTTCCGGATCCATGCGGATGCGGGCCGGATCCGGATTTTTCTGCCATCCCTAATTGGGAAAGCTTCCTTGAACTGGTCATATGCAAGGATTGAGCAAATTTATTTCTGCTTCTATGTACTTTCAATGCCTGCGTGGACCCATCCGAAATGAGAGAGAGAAGGAGTTGGATGCTTGGAAAAAATTAGTAGATGAACAGTTGCGAGAAATTTACAAAGAATGAAGAGGACACATCACCATTCAGATGTTGGAAGTTCTACTTTCCCACATAATACGGTCGATGATGACAGTGAGGGAGATATGCATAAGGTACTTTAGTTATCTGTGTTACCCAAATTTTTCCTAGTTTAAGTATTTTTCCTTGTATATCTTCCACTTATTAGAATTTAAATTATTTACTATTTTTCGATAATGCTGATAGGAGATGGATAATTTAGGGAAGTCAGCTGTGAAGAAGAGGAAATGGATGTTTGGTCAAAGGGACGAACATCCTAAAGTATCAACAGTAAGAAAGAAGGAAGAAGTTCAGAAGAAAGAAGAGCCACCAAAAAACACAACTGCTGCCATTCCAATAAAGTCTTCTGCCATTCCGATGAAGTCAGTAAAAAATGATGACAATGAAAATGACAAAATGAAGGAGATGCACATAAGGTTAGTTTATTCATAATGAATAGTTGTATTTTTCCTAGATTATGATTTATTGCTTTGTATATTTACTATTCAATCTAGTTTAATATACTTACTATTTCATATAATTAATCTTTACAGGAGCTAGATAATTTGGGCAAGCCACCAGCAAATGTCGCTGCTACCATTTTGATGAAGTCAACAAAAAATGAAGGCAGTAAATGAGATGTGCATAAGGTTAGTTAATAAAATTAACTGTATTTAAGCTATTTTTTTCTTTATATTTGTGATTTCTTTTTTTGTTGGCTAATTGTTTACTTACAATTTGATATTATTAACATCCACAAGAGCCAAATGATTTGGCCAAGCCACCAAAAAACACTACTGCTGCCATTTTGAGGAAAAGTCCAAGACTCAATCCTTCAATCCCAAAGGATTATGCAAATTATGAGAGGAAAATAATTGGAAGCAGTAAAAAGTAATTGGATTTTGACTGTGTTGATGGTACAGCTGATGGTATACAGGAGAGGCATCCTAACAGCCCAACAAAAAAGCCACTTTTGAAAAAGGATCGAGCCACAAAAGTTATAGTGCAGTCTATGAGGAACACAAGGAGTGCAGTATTCAAGCACCAGAACAGTCATCCTACGCTGCAACTATTTGGGAAATTGTGTGAGAAATACCTGCCTGATGAAAATGATGGCGTTCTGACATACATGATTGATGATAATGTATTCCAAAGACATGCTTGTGCTTATATTGGGAAGAAAGATTGCAATGAACTGTTGTCAATACAAGCACTAGGAGTAAATGCTATTTAAGTATATATGGCATAAGTGGTTGAATGAATTTTCTTTACACTATTTTATATGAACTTAGTCTACTTTTTTATATTGATGCACTGATTTTCTATTCAGGATGTTAGATTCCACCATTCTACCAACCAGAAAAGGAATAAAACCATTTGGATTCATGTCTCCAAGTTTTGTTTGCCCAACAAATCCAATGGCTGCAGAAAAATTTCGCTCAAAGAGAGTTGAGCATATCCACGACTGCTTGAAAAAAGACAAAAACGGACAACTCATTCTCATGCCGTACAATCCTTCGTAAGTTTTAATTTTCATTTAAAACTGTTACAGTTGTTTCTGAATTTATATTACTTTTACAATTGTTTGTTAATTCATGGTTTTGTTTTCTGCATTTTTTCCAACTGCCTTCTCCTATTATAGCTACCATTGGGTTTTTCCAACTGCCTTCTCCTATGCAATCCAGTTCTAATATTGATTTAGAACAGCTCCTTAAAATGTACGTATGCCATTCTATTTCATGCAATTGATATTTTAAGTTTTTTCAATATAATTAAGAGATAACAATTTACTTTTTTTTTATAGCACCATGACACTCTTCACAACAGAGTATAGTAAGGAAAAATGGAATTATAATCCTAAGATGAGAATTGTGAAGGTGAAAAAAAGTAACCCTACATAAACTATATGTGCCTATTGATTACATAACTAAAATGGATGAGATTTTGTAAGTTTTTTTTTTTTTTTTTGTGGCATGAACAGGCTCTGAAACAAAATATCACAAAATTGGAGTGTGGCTATTATGTGTTAAGATACATGAAGGAAATAATAGCACATGTTAGTTTGTTAGTGAACAATGTAAGTTGATGATGACATTTCACTAACTTTCTTTTATTCAATATATGTGACATTATTTTTGAAGTTTGAACTCTTAATAACCTTATGATTAATAGTTTAATGGAAAGAAAGTATACACTCAGGACGAATTAGATGAGGTTTGTTTGGAGTGGGCTAACCATTTTTCCGACATCCTTATTGCATCAAAGAAAATGGTTAGTATTAGTATGAAACTATAAATATTAGTTGTAAAAATTTATTGAAATTAAAGTTATAGTATCAAATTATAATGGTTACTGTTAACAATTGTAGTGTACATGTTTTGCATTCGATAACATTGGGTATTTTGATTGATTCCGAATGGATCGGTTTGTTGGGTTTGGGTTTGAGGGTTACTGGGGATGTGGCTGGAATACCAATGGTGTGGATAGATGTTGGGTTGGAAGATGCTGGGTTGCTGCTAAATGTGTGTTGGGAGTGTTGTTGGTAAGTGGCTGGAATACTAGTGGAGTGTAGTTAGAAGATGTATTGTTGTTGGAGGTTTTTGTTGGTGTGGAAAGATGTATTGGCTTGCTGCCGTTATGCCATCGGTATGGAAAGATGCATGTATTGCCTTGGTAGCTGGAATTTGAGTTGCTTTTCTTGTAGTTTAACTGGATGAATTTTTTTTTTTAATTTGGGATGTTGATTATATATGTATTGGTAGTGGTGACAAAATTAGATACTCGATGTATTTATTTTGAAATTAACTTGTTGGAATGAATGGATGTTAATTAATATTAATTATTTTTATTTTTTTCATGATACTCATTTTTATTAATTAATTAAATTTGTAAACATGAATACAAAAATTAATTATAATTGGTTTTTTAAATTAACTTTATGACGGGAAATTCTGATCATATAGTTTGTCATAAACAATTTCCCTACAAAAAATGAATAATAAATTTACAAATAATAACATAATTTCCCGCCAAAACTGAATAAAAAATTTACCAATGACAACAAAATTTTCTGCCAAAATTAAAAAATTTGGTGCGAAATTTTAAATAAATTTTAATTTTAATTTAATTATTTTTTGACATTAAAATATTGTGTGACAGATATATAACTATAAAATACCATCGTTAATTCATGACGTAAATAATCTGTCATAAATTAATGACAGTGACATAGATGATAGATGAAGTGTTTGTCATGCACCACCTTTTATGACGGTTATTTCCCATCATCTATTAACTATTTTTTTGTAATATATAATATAACAAGACATTCTTATATTTGATAGTTAGAAACCACTTTTAAGTCGTATCAGACAATTTAGGTGGTTAAGGCTAATTCTTTGAGATCTTCTTATTTCGTCCTCCCTTCTCAACCTCTCCTTCGTCCTTATCACAATATCACATCGCGTTCTCCATGTGCAGTGCTGTTCATACTTCTGGCCTATATTTTACCACCAACACTATATACCAAGGATAATTTTGTAAATTTTATGCTTCATTAATTATGATAGCTATTTAGTATTGCGCTGCATTTAACAAAATTAGAGAGAAAATTTGGTAATAAAATTAACATTTAGAGAATATGTGCTAATTTTAGTTTCAATAATTATAAGTTTACTTAATCGTACTATTTATTAAAAAAATTTATGAGCAAAATTTAGTAATACTATTGACAATTTAGGGTAATACTACCTAACTTTCATTAGTTTTTAATAATAGTAAAATACGTACTAGTGAAACTGTGAAAGTTATCATAAATTCAAAGTTTATTTACTCGTACTATTTAGTATAAAGTTCAATTATTAACAAAATTGAGGAAAAATATATTAATTTACTATTAACAACTAGCTAGTTAGCGTACTGCTTACCCAATTTTCACTATTTTTTTAGTACTAACTAAAATACTACTCAAATGTTTAATAAACTCTACTAAGTTTATTTAACTGTACTGCTTAGATTATCAAAACGGTATTGCTTTCTCTTGTGCCAAACTTCTTTCATTAATTCAGGATAGAAAACTTCCATGTTAGGAATAGCAAACGATGTTGTCGTTATTTTTCCTAAAAAATGATTCTGTTTTGGGAAATTGAAAATGACGTCTTTTTTTTTCTTTTCCTTTTACAAATTTGTGATAGAATACTTTCATGCTAAGAATTGCAAAATGATGTCATAATTTTGTGTCAGCGTGAAAAAAATTATTTTTTTATTATTTTTCCAAAAAAATGATTGTGTTTTGAGAAATTTAAAATGACATCTTTTTTCTTTTTCTTTTTTTTTTTTGTACGTTTACAAACTTCTGTCACAAATTTGTGATAGAATACCTTTATGCTAAGAATCGCAAAACAATGTCATAATTATGTATCTAGGTGGAAAAAAATCATTTTTAGTTGTTTTGTTATTATTTTGCAAAAAATGATTGTCTTTGGAGAAAGTCAAAATGAACTTTTTCTTTTTTTTTTAAACAAACTTTTGACATAAATTTGTTATAGAGTACTTTCATGTTAGGAATCACAAAACAACGCTGTATTTTTATGCCAAAGTGGAAAAAATATTGCTTTTATTTATTGTTTTAATATTTTCTAAAAAAAGACTGCATTTTAATATTTTTAAACGAGGTTGTTTTGTTTTTAAACAAACTTTTGTCGCCAATTTGTGGTTAGAATATTTTCAAGTAAAGAATTAAAAACCCGACATTGTATTTTATGCCGAAACATTTTAAAAAATTATTACTCTATTTTATTATCTAATGATTTTTTTAAGGCACAAAGTTGTTTTTTTTAAGCACAAGACATCATTTGCATTATCTTGTAGATTTTTGTCGAAATGACGTCGTTCTTTTTGCTTATGTGGAATTTAATACATGCTTTTAATTATCTATTTTTTTAATTTTTGAAACGTCGTCGGATTATAGGAATTTTTTGTATTTTTATTACTTTGGGACAGAATTCTGCCACTAGATATGTGACAGATTGTTCAAGTTTTGTAATATTTTCCTCCATATTGTCTTGTTACAACCTTGCGAGATAAACTTTTTTCAAAAAAAAAAAAAAGGCTCAAAAACATATATCTATCACCAATTCATGTTAGTTTTTGCATTTTATCACTGAAGCCCATAATGTTATTCAAAATGCTAATTTATATGTCAAAGCATTGTCAACAGCTCTAACTTCAACACCAATTTGTAGATTTGAAGACTCATAAGAACCTTTTGAAAATTTACTGCCCAAATTGCTTGAAAATCTCTCTACCGTCTCATCTTTCCCGTCACTACATCTCACCCATTCCATTTAATTTCTTTTCTTTTCTTTTCTTTTCTTTTTTTTCGTCTTCTTCAGCATTTTTTTAAGGAAAAACTAAGATTATTCACTAGTACATCTCGGAAAAGTCATGAATACATACCATAACGTATTTCATATATACTTTCTTAAATTAAAAAAAAAATCCAATAAAACCTTTACATCTCCGAAACAGACACACATTGGTTATTTTACTTTTAAGTTTAATTATAAAAGCCCTAATATTTGTTTTTCGACTAAAATTGGTCAACAATGCCAGTTTTTAACAACATTAAAACTGTCATCTAAAGGAGTACACTTTTTATGAAGGATCTATAACTGTTATTAAATATATTTTTTTTAATGATAGTTATTTTTCAAAATAGTCATTATTTGTAGTTAAGAAAATTCTATAATGCCGTAATTAAAAACACGGCATCAATGCCGTAATTATTATGAACCGTTAAATTAAATTAACTGTTCACAATAATTATAAAATAATAAAAAATTATAATTAAATTATATCTAACCGGTTATAAGCCGGTTAAGTACTTTTTTAAAATAAAATTTTACTGGTATAACTTTAAATGAAAAAAAGAAGATTTACATTTTAAAAAAATAAAAAAAATATAAAGGATAACTTGTTCATATCTTTTCGTTAATCCCTAATTAACGAATTCCAAAAGAAATCCACTTCCGCGTCAACTTCCGTTCGGGTGCACCGATGATCTGTCTGCAGATTGCAGCCATTCTTGAGTTGATTTTCTGTCTTGTTCAATTCTTTGAGTCTCTGCCGTCGCTGCCATTATTTTGGCTTGGCCGTCGTCACTTGTGCAAGGTAAGTTTAATCCTCTGTCTCGCTCGAATTGCTAAGCAATTTAGTTTTCTTTCATGGTCATAATTTGTTCACGGAATTGAATCTAAGAAATAAAAAGTCACTGCAAAGTGTTTGGGTTTGCATAGTTTTCTTTGATGATCATAATTTCTGCATTTGATCACGGAATTAAGAAGTTCCTGTAAAAAGTGTTTGGGTTTGCTGGCTAACGCGATTTTGTTTTCCTCCAATACTCTTATCCTGCCAATCATTGCTTTGGAAGTTGCTTGAAGCGAAAACAGTGTGAAAAAGAAGCGAAAAAGAAATATGGATAAATGAAATTAAGAAATATAGAGCATGCACTAGACTTTGATATGATTTTTTCTCGTTATTACAAGTAATATGGATAAATTAGATTAATTGATTGATCTTGCTGGTAATATGGTTACTTGAATACAGTAATATGTCATGTTCTGAAAACACATATTGTTGAATTATGTAATGTTCATTTGGTTCGTATCTTATAAGAATCTTAGCCGGACACTTATGAAATTGATGAAAAAAATTAGATGTAGCTACTTGAGTTCACTACGGGCTAAGCATGGGAAAGGAAAGAGGAAAAAAGTTTACCAGTCGTAGTTTTAGTGCAATGGTCCCTCTCTTAGATAAATATGTGTATATTTAAAGGGCAATTGAAACTGAAATTGTTGGTGACTTTTTTTTTGTGGTTTTTGTTTGTTTTATATTTCACTTCAAGGAGAAGATTTTCAGCTGTATTTGGGTTTGATATGCTTTTGTTTCTTGACAAATTTTCAGTTGTATTTGGGATGAGTTGCTGCTATTTTTGGTTAAATTTTTCTTGTGTTTTGGGCTTCATTTGCTGTTATTTTTAGGTTAAATTTTCTAATATTTCTGGGTAAATTGGCTGCTATTTTTTAGTTTATTTTTTTGTTGTTTTTAGATAAATTTACTACTGTTTTTGGGTTATATTTTTTGGTATTTCCAGGTAATTTTTTCTGGTGTTTTGGGCTTCATTTGGTGCTGGTTCTGGGTTAAATATTTTGTTGTCTCTAGGTAAATATGCTGCTATTTTTTAGTTAAATTTTTTACTGATAAATTTTATGTTGTATTTGGGATGATTTGCTGCCATTTTTGATAAAAGTTTCTGGTGTTTTGGGCTGTATTTGCTACTATTTTTAGGATAAATTTTCTGCTGTTTATGGGTAAATTGGCTGCTGTTTTTCAGTTTATTATTCTATTGTTTTTGATAAATTTACTATTTTTTTGGGTTATATTTACTATTGTTTCCAGGTAAGTTTTTTAGGTGTTTTAAGCTTCATTTAGTACTGTTTTTAGGTTAAATATTTTCTTGTTTCAAGGTAAATATACTGCTTTCTTGGATAAATTTATTGCTGCATTTGGGATGATTGGCTACCGTTTTTGGTTAATTTTTCTGGTGTTTTAGGCTTCATTTTTTTGCTGCTTTTAGGTTAAATTTTTTGCTTTTTTGGGCAAATTGGCTTCTATTTTTTAGTTAAATTTTCTATTGTTTTTGGATAAATTAACTGCTATTTTTGGGTTAAATTTTTTGCTATGTTCAGGTAAATTTTTCTGGTGTTTGGGCTTCATTTACTGCTGTTTTTAGGTTAAATTTTTTGCTACTTCTGGGTAAATTTTTTACTGTTTTTGGATAAATTTTCTACTATGTTTAGGATGATTTGATGCCATTGTTGGTAAACTTTTTTGGTGTTTTGGGCTGCATTTGCTGCTATTTTTAGGATAAATTTTTTGTTGTTTCTGGGTAAATTGGCTGCTCTTTTTAGTTTATTTTTCTGTTATTTTTTGATAAATTTACTATGGTTTTTGGGTTATATTTATTGCTGTTTCCAGGTAAGTTTTTTAGGTGTTTTGGGCTTCATTTGGTGCTGTATTTGGGATGATATGCTGCCATTTTTGGTTAATTTTTCTAGCGTTTTGGGCTTCATTTTCTGCTGCTTTTAGGTTAAATTTTCTGTTATTTCTCGGCAAATTGGCTGTTGTTTTTCAGTTAAATTTTCTATTGTTTTTGGATAAATTAACTGCTGTTTTGGGTTAAATTTTCTGCTATGTTCAGGTAAATTTTTCTGGTGTTTGGGCTTCATTTACTGTTGTTTTTAGGTTAAATTTTTTACTGCTTCTGGATAAATTTACTGCTGCTTTACAATTAAATTTTTTCTATTTCTAGATAAATAAACTGTTATTTTTGTGTTAAATTTTTTGCTGTTTCTGGGCAAATTTTTTACTGTTTGGATAAATTTATGACTGTTTTTGGGCTAAAATTTCTACTGTTTCCATGTAAATTTTTCTGGTGTTTTGGGCTTCATTTGCTACTATATTTGGGTTAAATTTTTTGTTGTTTTTTGATAAAATTTGCTACTATTTTTCAGTTAAATTTTTTGCTATTTTTAGATAAATTTATTGCTGTTTTTGGATAAAATTTTATGTTGTTTTACAGGATCCAAAACTTGTGATATTTGACATTTCTTTTTGTGCCTAATATCTTCATGTACAAGTTCTTGTAAACTCAAAAATGGCTAAAAATAAAGATGACGGTAATGAGAATTATTTCAAGGAGAATGATAACGTGAGCTAGGAAAATGAAATTTTAAGAAAAAATCGGCCTTTCATTGAGAATTTGTAAGTCTTCTTGCATTAAATATTATGTGTTTGACTGTTGGTAAATTTATGAATATTTAGTAAAGCCAAGCACAATAATGTTAACGTGCACTGATTATATATATATATTTTCAAAATATTTAATTGACTGCAGCAAGCAAGAAGTAAAAAATATTACGGGAACAAGGAAAAAAATTGGTGAGTTAGATGCGATTATTAATTTCCATTAAATTTGGGATGTGTTACAAGCAATAACTTATTGTCACATTTTTTAAAAATTTTTTAGGATAGAATTAAATTAGGGAAATGTTTCAAAAATTTGAGTGAAGAAGAGAATGCTAAATTTAGAATGGTTAGCAGTGATATAGCACGGAATAAAGACGAAAAAGATGATTTTGTGAAGGGAACTCAGAAAGCCATGGAAACTAGATGCGCTCCAGATTGTTTTGCAAAACTAGTAGCAAAATTGTCAAAAAAATAAAGAAAAAGTTGTTGTGGAGTTGGGATTTGAAAGTCTTTTGCACATAAAATGTGGTCGACTGAAACGAGATTTATGTTCATGGTTGGTTCAAAATTTTGATCCATTTACTTCATGTACTTTTTTGCATTGTAAGAGTATCAATGTGTCGCCTCGAGATTTTGAGTACATTATGGGAAGAAAAGATGGAGTCGACATTGATATGGGTCTTGATATTGATGACATAGATAAACTAAAAGATGAATATTGTGATGACAGTAGATACATTAAGCTGAAAACTTTAAAGTCAAAATTTGTGAATCAAAAGGAGGTGAATGATGACTTTAAAAGAAGCTTTGTTTTGTTTGCTATAGCTGCAATTATTTTTCCTACAGCTATTTTTTTCATTAATTTTTTATGACAGTTATTTAAATAATTATTATTAATTGTAATTTTTCATTAATTTTTTATTATGGTTATTTAAATAACCATCATTAAATGTATATATGTAATGATGATTATTTCAAGAACCATCATTAAAATGTACTTTTTCACTAATAGTTCTTATTAAAAAAAGTCATTAAATGTGTCATTTTAATGACAATCTATATAAGCTAGGACTCCAAGAGGTGATGTGGCATCACCATTTCTCATCTTCGTATATTTTCTATTATCTAATAAATAGAGAAATTTTCTTTCAAATTTGGCTTTTCATCTTCTCATAATTAATTTGATTGTTATTACACAATAACAATTATGTAAAGGTTTTAATGAGGCATATTCTTTGTAATGAACATCTAAGGGGGAGTGTTATAAATTTATTAAAATAATTGTGGATGTTCATAATATATATCTCTTAGTCTCCTCACTATCTCCCATTAGCAATCTTTATGTCACAGGATGAGTGTTTTTGCGCAACGAACCTGTGCGGCACTTAGACAACCTTTGTCGAATGTTGCTAAGCAAGCCTTTGAGCTTCTCGACTAGCTAAGCCTTGGAGGTTTTCGAAGAGTTAGAGAGAAGAGAGCAATGAAACCGAATAAGAGAAATTGTATTACTCAAAAGAAAGATTACAATAGAGAGTTTACAACGCTTGAGTTGCTTACTCTAAGCTTGTTGCTCAAATACTAAGTGTCATGCCCTATTTATAGAAAAAGCTTGCCAAGCTCTAGAGATTCTAGAGAATTCTACCACATACCTAGACTTCTAGATATTTACATGTGCTGGAAATATGTAGAGTATTCTAAAATATTTACAAGCTCAATTGTGCTAGAGTTGCCTAGAAGTTTCCGGAATCGGGCCAAACTAGCACTTTTGGCCTTGTCTCAGGTTCTCTAGCCCGAAATAGTAGGTATTTGGGCTAATAATTTGGGCGGTCCGCAACATCCTCCCCCGCCTAAGCTCACGGGGTCCTTGTCACACTTTTTTACTTGAAATTCTGGATGTACTTAACGAATTGCCACAAATCATCTTCACGTTCCTAAGTGGCTCCGCTCTCGGGGAGGTTTTTCCACTTCACCAAGTACTCGTTGTATTGCGGCACGCCTCTCCGAATCACACGATCCGTAATGATGTAGTCCACATCTTTGTCGAATGAATTGCAACAAATCATCTTCACGTTCCGAAGTGACCTCGCTCTCGGGGAGGTTTTTCCACTTCACCAAGTACTCGTTGTATTGCGACACGCCTTTCCTTTGAATCACACGATCCGTAATGATGTAGTCCACATCTTTGTCGAACACAGTGACAACGGCGGTTGGTGCATGCCTTGATTATCCACGACTTGGGTATCCCACGTCTCCGTGATATGGCTTGAAAAGGCTCGCATAGAAGACTGGATAGATCTTGAGTCTTGGCAGAAGTTGGAGTTGATATGAGACATTGCCCACACGTTGTACAACTCGGAAGAGTCCCTCGTAGCACCTCACTAACCCCTTGTGCACTTTCTGCAAAGTCTTGAATTGTTGGAGTAGGAGCTTGATCAGGACTTGATCACCTTTCTTGTACTCAACACGCCCTCTCTTTGTATCCGCCCACTTTTTCATCTTCCTCACGGCTTTGTCGAGGTAGGCTCGCATGATGTCCGCTTCCTCGGGCCTTTCACGGGTGAGCTTGTGTGCCGCGGGCTTTTCCCTCCTTAAGTTGAGGCTATGGCGTTAGGGGTTATAGGCTGAAAGCCCATGACAATTTCGAATAGACTCTTGTCCGTAGCCTCACTTCGCTTGGTCTGCCTATCCATTTGTGGGTGGAAGCTTATCGAGAACTTGCGATCCGTCCCTAACATCTTGAAGAGCTTCGTCCAAAAACGCCCAGTGAACTGAGGGTTTCGGTCATTCACAATGCTCTTCGGAACTCCCCAAAGCTTCACAATATGCTTGACGAAGAGTCGGGCTGCCTTGTCAACCTTGCAATCAGCTAGTGCATCACTGAAGGTTGCATACTTACTGTAACGATCGACAATGACGATGATGCTGCTGTACCCTTCGGATTTGGGCAATGATGTGATGAAGTCCATGGAGACACTTTCCCATGGCCTTGTTGTGAGTGGTAGCGACTCCAATAATTCTGCTGGGAGTTGATGATCCACCTTGTCTTGTTAGCACACAAGATAAGTTCACACATATGCCTCGATGTCGTCCCTCATGTGCGGCGAAAAATACGAGGCTTGGACTAGTGCGGTGATGCACTCAATTCTGGGGTGACCAGCCCACTTGGAGTCGTGGTACTCCTTGATGACTTCCTTCCATAAATTTCCCTACCTTGGCACGAACAGCTAATCTCCCTTGGTAGGAGGATGCCTTTCTCTTGCCAAAATCGCCTTGTCTTTCCCTCAAGCACCTTCTCCAACAAGTTCTTTGCTAGCGGATCTTATTGGAGGCCTTCCTTGATGCGTGAGACAAGATTGGACTTTGGTTGGCTCATGTTAAGTGTTGCCAAGAGCGTCCGCAATGAAATTGGCTTTACCGGGATTGTACTCGAGCCAATAGTAACTCCGCTAGGAAAGCTTGCCACCGAGCTTGCTTGGGACTCCACTTTTTTTGTGTTTGAAAGTAGCTCATCACTACGTTGTCCATTCATGATTGTGAAGTGTGAGCCAAGCAAGTAATGTCGCCACACTTTTAGACAATGGATGAAGGTTGTCATCTCCTTTTCTTGCACCGTGTAACAGCGTTCCGTATCATTTAGCTTTCGACTCTCGAATGCTAGAGGGCGGCCTTCTTGCATGAGGACTCTGCCTATCGCGAAATCCGAGGCATCTGTTTGAACTTCAAAGGGCTTGGAGTGGTCTGGAAGAGCAAGGACGGGTTCTTCCGAGATTGCCTTCTTCAACTTCTTGAATGCATGTTGGCATTCTTCGGACTAATGCCACATTCTGTTTTTCTTGAGCAAATCCGTCAAGGGTGTCGCCTTGGCTGAGTAGCCCTTGATGAAGTGGCGATAGTAGTTCACCAACCCAAGGAATGAGCGAAGCTCGAGCACTTTTGTGGGAGGTTTCCACTCGAGGATGGCCTTCACCTTGGCATTTTCCATCATTAGCTTTCCGCCCATAATCTTGTGGCCAAGGAACTCCACTTCTTGTTGGGCAAACGAGCACTTCTCCATCATAAAGAAGAGCGCATTGTCTCGGAGTACTTGGAGGACTTGTCATAAATATTGGGCATGTTTTTCGAGTGTGGTGCTATATATCACGATGTCATCCAAGTACACGACCACAAAGCGGTCGAGGAATGGTTGGAGCACCTTGCTCATGAGCGTGCAAAATGTGGCTGGTGTATTGGTGAGACCAAAAGGCATAATAAAGAATTTAAAAGAACCGTACCTTGTAGTGCACGCTGTCTTCGGTTCGTCTCCCTTGGCTATGCGCACTTGGTAATACCCGAAGCGCAAGTCGAGTTTGGTGCAGTATCGTGCCTTGCCAAGCTGGTCGAGCAAGTCCGCAATCAATAGAATCGGATACTTGTTCTTAATGGTAATCTTGTTGAGCGCGCGATAGTAGATGCACATCCGTAGCAATCCATCCTTTTTCTTTTGGAAGGGGACCGGAGCACCGAATAGGGCTTTTGAGGGGCGAATATAGCATGCGTCTAGCAAATCTTTGAGTTATTTTCCTAACTCTTCAAGTTCGGGTGGTGCCATACGGTAGGGCGCTAAGGCTGGTGGCTTCGCACCTTGCTCTAGCTCGATTGCATGATCTACCTCTCGTCGAGGTGGGAGCTTCTTCGAAAGTTTCGGAGGCATCACGTCCTTGAACTCATTGAGAACGGGTTGTATGCGCGGAGGGACTTGGCTTGGCTTGGCTTATTTCTATAATCTCTTTCCTCGTTTAGTTCCCGGATGGAGACCAACAAGCCTGGGTCATTCTTGAAAGCCCTTTTAAATTGCATGGCCGAGAGTGTCTTTTCCTCGGACTTACCTCTCTCCGTGGGCACCATGCATGCCTTGCTCTCGTCGAGAATGCTTAAGAAGTTCGTAGTGAACAGCGGGAAGGCATGGACTTGGTCGAAGAATTCTATGCTGAGGACCATCTTGAAGTCATCCATAGGCATGATGGAGAAATCAAGTTTTCTGCTCCACGTACCAAGAGTTATGTGCACGCCTTGTGCAATACCCGCAATGGGCTTGGCGGGTGAGTTCACCGCCTTCATCATGCCTCCTTCCTTGGTGTCTTGAGGCCTAGGCACTTGGCCTCATCTACGGACACAAAGTTGTGTGTTGCTTCCGTGTCCAGCAGCATGCGCACGGACTGGAAGTTTATCTTCGCGCTTACATACATGAGCCCTTTTTTCATGAGTGCGGGCTGTTGGCGATTGAGTGCGTCAAGACGTTGGAGGGAACCCATGTTGAGTTGGGGTTCTTCCATGGACATAGTGGAGTTGCTCTTAAGTTGGGCTGTAAGAGTGTTGAGCGATCTCTTCTCCGGATATTCGCATACCCAATGAGGGCCATTGCATATGAAGCATGGGCTTCGCAGCTTTGGTGCCTCCTTCTTGCCTTCCGATTTATCTTGCCCACTCTTGTTGCTATGAGGCCTCTTCTAGCCCCAATCCTTGCGGTTATTGCCCTTGTCCTTATCCTTGTCCTTGCGACTCTCTCCCCTATTTTTTTCTTAACTAGACTTCCTGTCTTTGGATTGGGTGGAGTATTCTGTGAGCGACTCTACAACGGTGATGGCATCGTCAAGTGTTTGAATGCCACGTCTATCAAGCTCGGTCTTGGCCCAATCTTTGAGGCCATCTTGGAAGTAGAAGAGGGAATCCTTGTCGGACATATCACTTATCTCGAGTATGATGGTAGTGAACTCGTTGATGTAGTCACGTATACTACCCGTTGTTTGAGGCGACGTAGGCGCGCTCGCTCTTCCTTTTCAGCATTGCTTGGGACGAATTGCTTTTGGAGTTCTTGTTTGAAGTCATCCCAAGTGTGGATAGTGAAAATGCCCTTGCCCATCTCGCCATGCTTCTTACGCCACCATAGTTGTGCAACGCCGTAAAGATAGGTGGGTGTTGTGCCCACCTGCGATGCCTCATCTCGCACACCTATGGCATTGAAGTATTGGTCTAGCCCAAAGAGGAAATTGTCCACGACAGTGGCATTGCGTGTGCCATCATAGGTGTCGGGCTTTGACAGGTCAATGTAGCGCGCATCACTCGTACTTGTGGAAGCTAGATTAGCGGAGAGTGTGCACTTGTGCCATGCCTAATCCGAGCTAACTTCTTCCATTTCCGCACGGACAGCGTGTAGTTCATCTTGAACAAAGCTGCGAAGTTTAAGTAACTCATCATGAAAAGATCGAAACTCACCTCGGAGAGTGTTCGCTTGATCTTAGATGAGGGCTTTTGTTGCCACCGTGAACTCAGCGTATTCTCCCTCGAGACCGTCCACTTTTTTCTCTAGTCCCTGGAGGCTGTCTTGAGCGGCGGACAATGCAATTTCAAGAGTGGCTACACAAGACTCCAACGCATCCACTATTGAGGCCTTGGACTTGTCGCGCTGGCCTTGGGCGCGATCTCTCTCACGGCCGCGGCTTGGTTCTGGTGGAACATCCACACCAACAACGCCCTCTTGTACTGAAGGGTTGGCCATTACTCGTGAGCTAACTTGCGTAGGTGCAAACCTTAGCTCTGATACCACTTGTCACGGGATGAGTGTTTTTGCGCAACGAACCAGTGCGGCACTTAGACAACCTTTGTCGAATGTTGCTAAGTAAGCCTTTGAGCTTCTCGACTAGATAAACCTTAGAGGTTTTCGAAGAGCTAAAGAGAAGAGGGCAATGGAGCCGAATAAGAGAAATTATATTACTCGAAAAAAATATTACAAGAGAGAGTTTACAATACTTGAGTTGCTTGCTCTAAGCTTATTGCTCAAATACTAAATGCCATGCCTTATTTATAGGGGAGGCTTACCAAGCTCTAGAGTTCTAGAGAATTCTACTACATGCCTAGAATTCTAGGTATTTACATGTGCTGGAAATGTGTGGAGTATTGTAAAGTATTTACAAGCTCAATTGTGTTAGAGTTGTCTAGAAGTTTCCGAAATCGGGCCAAGCTAGCACTCTTGGCTTCGTCTTGGATTCTCTAGCCCGAAATGGTCGGTAGTTGGGCTAGTAATTTGGACGGTCCGCAACATTTAGCTTCCCTAGAACTCCCACTATCTCACAAGGAATTATAATCCATAATTTTTCATTAATTTCATGGAGTGATTATGTAACTATAAAAGGAGAGCTCATCTTTTTGTTTTGTACACATACAATTGGAATGAATAAAATCACTCTATAATGTATTCTCTCATTTATATTATTATTATTATAATATATTCTCTCATTTATTGATGAAAAAGTTGTGTATACTTAACTATACATATTAATATATATATATATATATATTTAAAGTTAACAAACAAATAATTAACTTTCATAAATAACGTAAATTTTATAAGGCTGTCTCATCTTAAAAGAAATCAATTCATATTTTTTATCAGTTTCATCACAGGTAAAGTAAAAAAAAAAAGATAATACTAAATTATTTTTTCAAAGGCACGTGAAGCGCGGTTCTATTTCCTAGTTTATTTTAAGAACCATCATCAAATATTAAAACAATGTTTAATGATGGTTTTCAAAAAGAACTCTCATCTTTGTTGCTGAACAGTATATTTAATAATGGTTATTTTCAAATAACTATTATTTTTGTTGTTGATTATTTTAAAAATATGGCAATTTCAAATCCGTTTCAAGCCCCTATTTTAATTCTAATTTCGTATTAAATTCTTTACATTTTTTTTTCTACAAATGTTTTGTATACAAAAAGATAGTTCTACAAAAGGCTGTAACAACCATAAAATTTTCTAACAAAATACCAAGTAGCTTTTACATTAAAATTCTCACAACTCTTTAATATCTACTAATGAATCTACTAGCAACCAACAAAATTGGCTTGTGTCAGTGCATATAATTTCTCATGAAGTCGTCAATTACAAATGAATCTCACCACTGTTAACAATCTACATCATTCTTAGAAAGAATAAAGAGAAATTAAGATAAATTCATATACTATAAGTCATAAAAGTTAAAATCATTTTAGTGCATCATCCTTATGACATCCAATGCCTATCAAAAATAAAAGAATGAGGCGTCAAGTTAATTTTACAAACTCCTAACCAAAGAATTAATAGCATCCTTGGATATTGCCTCGCAAATTTATACTTGCTTATTACCAAAGCCAAAAAAAAAGGAAGGAATAGACATAAGAGTAGCGGAGACGTTGCAATTTTTCTTCATTTTTATGGTTATTATGCTAAAAAAAAAAAGCAAAAACACATAGTCTTACTGCAAAATTTTGGGTTTTTTTTTTTTTTACTGCATAACAATAACAAAAGCAATAATAAAACTATATAGCGAAAGGAATGGATGCCCCAAAGCATTCTTTTCAAAAGAATCTACATAATCTGATTATCAAAACATAAAGTGCAATCTTTACAATTATATACCCAAATTATTTGTTTTAAAATCAACAAGTTCAACTTGATAAAGGAAAAGAGTGGCAAAAAAGAAAAAGGAAACAGGATACAGAAACAATTACCTGGATTTGATACCAAATTATTTCAAGTAAGCCGATAATGCCTATTGAAAAATAGAAAAGAGACAAAATAAATTAAACATAGCAGTATAGCAATTATTACCTCCACTTAAAATAAGGTATAGCCTTCATGAACTAGTCGATATTTCCCTTCTAATACAACATGGAATTGGAGTATCTCTAGGAACTTAATATTTAAAAATCAAAAACACAAACATATAGTATCAAATGCAGAGAGAGGACTAACTTTATGCTTGGAGGGTAAAGAATACTTGCTATTGGAACTAGAAAAGAGAGCAAGAAGTAAGTTTAAAGAATAAGACCTTCTATGTCGCCACCTAATAAAGCAGAGATATGCCTATAAATAAATATGACAAAGATCCAAAAATTTGTGGCTAAAATGCAGCTGAAAGTTCGAGGTCTTTTTTTAACAAAAGCTGAAGATGACAAAGACCTGCATTTGTGTTAAATCAACACCTGCAAGTTTTGCTTTTAATAGCAAACAGCAGCATGACACCACCTTCTGGGTGCCGTCCAAATTTAATAGCGAACACCAGGAAATTTTTTGAATACTATCTACCTGCTGCAATTGTGGCAAAAACACTTCTTCTTGTTTTTTCATAACACAATCTTTATGACAATTTCACATGAATAACCAAAAAAAATTGTAAAAACAAAATAAAAAGGTAACGAAAACAATAAAATGGGTTATAAATAATCAAGTGTTGGTAGCATACCAACAAAAGAGAAGAAGCAACTCACAGATTGAGATGGGGAAAGAGAAAAGAAAGGGGTCGAGTCAACCAGAACTTCAATCTGGCCACCGTTCACGATTCTAGCCACGTCACCAACAGATCCCCAACAGCCGCCGGTCACTTCCCCACTATCACCATCGCCGACAAACAGCCAAAAACTACTGTAAGAAGCCACGATCAGTCGTGGAAATTGTTGAAAAATTCAAAATTGGAATTCCAATACATGCATTCAAATTTGGCTAATACATCATTTGACCAACTTGCATACACATGCATGCATTCAACTTTGGAGAGGCAAATTTGAAGATAAATTCCTAAGGTAGGTGCCTAATTTTTGTTGACAATTTTGTTGGGGTTGGTGCAATAGTGCACCCCATTTTTCCCTATAAATAGAAGGCAATTCCTCATTTGTTAAATCATCCAAACTTGTGAGATTTCTAAGTGAGTTTTGGTAGAAAAATTTCTTAGGTAATAAAGGAATTTGGGTGTATTGGGTATTGGGTTTTTGAGAGTTTTCTCACTTTTGTAAAGTCTCACTATTAGTAAAATTATCTTCCAGTCTTTGCCCGTGGACGTAGGCATTACGCCGAACCACGTAAATTATTGTGTCCTATTTTCTTTGTATTTGTTTATTACCACATTTATATTTCTCCAGAAGTCGCAGTATTTGTAATTGCTCACCCACGCATTTCCGCAACAATTGGTATCAGAGCCGAAGGTTCGTGTTTAGGCATACGACACTTTGTTCACGATACGTACTATTCACGTATCTGAAGCTAACCTGCTCACGATCGGTCTTGTTCATTGATACGGTGGAGACAACCGTTTATATTTGGGAGACAGTCTATTATAAGTAGTGTGTATTTTTGCATGTCTAGGAAAGTTCTGTCAACAACGCGATAAGAGCCTAAGGAGTCTCGTTTTAATTGGGACCGAGTTCCCGTTCGGTCTCTGGAACTTTCCTGGTGCATTTATTCACTCGAAATAAACATCATAGAGGCTGTTTTTTAAATATAAATAGTTTTTGAAGACACTGGTCATTTGATAAAAGGATGGCAGAGGCATCGTCGTCGTCTTCATCGGCGAGACTACCGTGACTAATGCAAAGTTTGAAGTGGAGAAATTCGATGGTACCAATAACTTTGGTATGTGGCAATGTGAGGTGTTGGATGTCTTATGTCAGCAAGAGTTGGATGTTGCTCTTGAAAAAAAGCCTGACACGATGGATGACAAGGAGTGGATAAAGATCAATAGACAAGCATGTGGTACTATTCGCTTATGTTTGGCTAAAGATCGAAATACTCTCATCATGAGGGAGACGTCGGCAAAGAAATTGTGGGAGACACTGGAAGAAAAGTATATGAAGAAAAGCCTTGAAAATAGGCTTTATATGAAAAAGAAACTCTATCGATTCACATATACACCTGGCATGTCAATGAATGACCATGTGAATTCGTTCAACAAAATATTAGCAGATTTGCTAAATGGATGAGAGATTTGAAGATGAAGATAAGGCACTGTTGTTGTTGAATTCCCTTCCTGATGAATATGATCATCTTACCACCACTTTGCTTCATGGGAAGGACAAAGTGTCACATTCGATCTTTGTATGCAAGTCGTTGTACAACTCGAGACGAGGAAGAAAGATAGAAAGGATCACGAGATACAGCTTGCGAAGCATTGACAAAATGAGAGGTCGTTCACAAAGCCGCAAACCCGAAAAAGAAGCAAGTCTAAAGGGAGGCCAAAGATGAATGTGCTTTTTGTCGCGAGAAAGGGCATTGGAAAAAGAATTGTCCTAAGTTACAAAAGGGCAAGGCTACTTCTGATGCATGTGTAGCAGAGCATGATGAGGAGTCAGACTTTAGTCTGGTTGGCATGACGTTGACATGTCACTCAGATGAATGGATTTTGGATTCGGGTTGTACTTATCATATGTGTCCTAACAAGGGCTGGTTTTCTAGCTTTAAGGAGCTGGATGGTGGAGTTGTTTTTATGGGCAATGACAATGCCTGTAAAACCATGGGAATAGGTACAATCCAATTAAAGAATCATGATGGCTCAATCCAAGTCTTGACGGATGTTCGCTATGTACCAAGCTTGAAAAATCTCATCTCATTAGGAGTCCTAGAATCTAAAGGGCTCACAATCACTTTGAGAGATGGATTGTTGAAGGTAGTAGCTGGGGCGCTGACAGTGATGAAAGGCACAAGAAGAAATAACTTGTACTATTTCCAAGGAAGTACAGTTATTGGATCAGCATCAACAGTTTCTGGAAAAGATGCAGATTCAGAAGCAACCAAGTTGTGGCATATGCGTTTGGGACATGCTGGTGAAAAAGCTTTGCAGACTTTGGTGAAGCAAGGATTATTGAAAGGTGCAAATTCTTGCAAATTGGAATTTTGTAAACACTGTGTTCTGGGCAAGCAAACCAGGGTAAAGTTTGGTTCAGCAATTCACGATACAAAAGGAATTCTGGACTATGTTCACAAATGATGTATGGGACCTACCAAAACAGCTTCTTTGGGAGGTATGCACTATTTTGTCACTTTTGTTGATGATTATTCAAGAAAAGTGTGGGTGTATTTGATGAAAAATAAGAATGAAGTTTTGGGCATATTTTTGAAATGGAAGAAAATGGTCGAGACTCAGACTGGTCGAAAGGTCAAAAGACTTCGCTCAGATAATGGTGGTGAGTACAAGAATGATCCATTTCTTCAAATATGCCAAGATGAGGGCATTGTGCGACACTTCACTGTTCGAAATACACCACAGCAGAATGGGGTGGCAGAACGCATGAACCGGACTATACTGGAGAAAGTTCGATGTATGTTGTCCAATGCTGGATTGGGCAAAGAGTTTTGGGCTGAGGCAGTAGTATATGCGTGCCATCTGATCAACCGTTTGCCATCAGCTGCAATTGAGGGCAAAACACCCATAGAGATATGGACTGGTAATCCTCAAGTTCGATTATGATTCTTTACATGTTTTTGGTTCCACTGCTTATTATCATGTAAAAGAATCTAAGTTAGACCCAAGAGCAAAGAAAGCATTGTTCTTGGGTATAACTGGTGGAGTAAAAGGATATCGTCTCTGGTGTCCTGTTACGAAGAAAGTTATTTTCAGTAGAGATGTAACTTTTGATGAATCAGTCATGTTGAAACAAAAAGATTCTCAAGAGGATGACGAGACCAGTAGCACTTTGCAGCAAGTGGAGTTTGAAAAGGTTAAAGTTGATCCAGCTGGTGTCGATGAGACCGAAGATGATGAAGAGGTTCTAACCCAGGAACCTTCACAGCAACAAGATTCAATTGCATATAGAAGGACACACAGAGAGATTCGCAGACCTGCTCGCTTTGTCGATATGGTGGCCTATGCACTTCCAATTATAGATGATGATGTTCCTTCCACTTACAGAGAAGCAGTAAGTAACCCAGAAAGTATACAGTGGAAGAAAGCAATGAACGAAGAAATGCAGTCTCTTCACAAAAATGAAACTTGGGAGTTAGTTACACTGCCCAAGGAAAAGAAGGCAATTGGGTGCAAATGGGTATATGCAAAAAAGGAAGGATTTCCTCGCAAAAATGAAATTCGATACAAGGCTAGATTGGTAGCGAAGGGTTACGCTCAGAAGGAAGGAATAGACTACAATGAGGTATTTTCTCCAGTTGTGAAACACTCGTCTATTCGAATTTTGCTAGCTATGGTTGCGCAATTTGATCTTGAACTAGTTCAACTTGATGTAAAAACTGCATTTTTACATGGTGATTTGGAAGAGGAAATTTACATGACTCAGCCAGATGGATTCAAAGTTGCTGGAAAAGAAAATTGGGTTTGCAAATTGACAAAGTCGCTTTATGGATTGAAACAATCTCCGAGGCAGTGGTATAAGCGATTTGATCGATTTATGAAAGGGCAAAGGTACACAAAAAATAAATTTGATCATTGTGTGTATTTCCGCAAGTTACAAGAGGGATCTTTCATATATTTGCTCTTGTATGTCGATGATATGCTAATAGCATCCAAGAGCAAAGATGAGATTGAGAAGTTGAAGACTCAACTCAATCAAGAGTTTGAGATGAAAGATTTGGGTGAAGCTAAGAAGATTCTTGGCATGGAGATATGCAGAGATAGAGCTCGTGGCAAAGTAAGCTTGTCTCAGAAGCAATATTTGAAGAAGGTATTACAGCAGTTTGGCATGACTGAGCAGACAAAACCTGTAAGTACCCCGTTGGCTTCTCATTTCAAGCTTTCTGCACAATTATCTCCTTCGACAAATGCGGAACGAGAATACATGTTACAAGTTCCGTATTCAAATGCAGTGGGTAGCTTGATGTATGCAATGGTGTGTACAAGGCCTGACATTTCACATGCAGTTGGTATAGTGAGCAGGTATATGCATAATCCTGGTAAAGGACATTGGCAAGCTGTGAAATGGATTTTACGGTACATTCAGAAGACCGTGGATGTTGGTTTACTATTTGAGCGAGAAGATACACTTGGTCAAAGTGTGATCGGATATGTCGATTCTGATTATGCCGGTGATTTGGACAAACGACGGTCAACCACCGGATATGTATTTACTTTTGCTGGAGGGCCAATTAGTTGGAAGTCTACACTACAGCCTACAGTTGCACTGTCGACCACAGAGGCCGAGTACATGGCGATTACAGAGGCTGTTAAAGAGGCTATTTGGTTACAAGGCTTGCTTGAAAACTTGGGATTGGTACAGGAGCACATTAATGTGCATTGCGACAGTCAAAGTGCTATTCATTTAACAAAAAACCAAGTTTATCATGCACGTACGAAGCACATCGACGTACGATTTCATTTTGTGCGGGAAATTGTTGATGAGGGGAAGATTTTTCTTCAGAAAATCAAGACTGCAGAGAATCCCGCAGATATGTTGACTAAGGTGGTGACGACGATCAAGTTTGAGCATTGTCTAAACTTGATCAATATCACACAAGTTTGAAAGCAGTCGGAGAAGGCAGAGGCTGAAGGACGAGCTGTTGATAGTCGACTTAGATTTTGATAAAATCTTCGTCGAGGTGGAGAATTGTTGAAAAATTCAAAATTGGAATTCCAATACATGCATTCAAATTTGGCTAATACATCATTTGACCAACTTGCATACACATGCATGCATTCAACTTTGGAGAGGCAAATTTGAAAATAAATTCCTAAGGTAGGTGCCTAATTTTTGTTGACAATTTTGTTGGGGTTGGTGCAATAGTGCACCCCATTTTTCCCTATAAATAGAAGGCAATTCCTCATTTGTTAAATCATCCAAACTTGTGAGATTTCTAAGTGAGTTTTGGTAGAAAAATTCCTTAGGTAATAAAGGAATTTGGGTGTATTGGGTATTGGGTTTTTGAGAGTTTTCCCACTTTTGTAAAGTCTCACTATTAGTAAAATTATCTTCCAGTCTTTGCCCGTGGACGTAGGCATTAAGCCGAACCACGTAAATTATTGTGTCCTATTTTCTTTGTATTTGTTTATTACCACATTTATATTTCTCTAGAAGTCGCAGTATTCGTAATTGCTCACCCACGCATTTCCGCAACAGAAATCGCTATCTTAGAATGGCGCGATTTCATAGGATTTCTGACCACCACCACCTAGGTTTTGTCCCTCGTGGCAACCACTCTAAAATCTGACCATCAATGGCCACCAGAAGCTACCGTTTTCCGCCGAACAGCCATTACAGTTTCACAACTGTCGAATCTCGAATCCGCCATTGTGGCCGCGCGTGAGAGAATGAGGCATCACCTGCAGCATCGGCGCACCTGAACGAAGGTGACAATGGCGTTGGGTTGGGGGTGTGGAACGTTTCACTTTTTCTAGCGATAGGCAGAAGTGGAATTAGCTACAGATTACGTTAATATGTTTTAATTTGATGCATATATATACATATATATTGAACGAGGTTATTTGAATTTATTAAATTACAAATTATAATCGTTTGGTAAATAAATTTAATTTTAAAATTTAAAATTTTATTTAATAAACTCATTTAAATACTTAATATATCCTTATTAAACTCAATTTTTATAAGAATAGTGAGTTTACTGAAACATAAATGTTTCATTAAAACTTTTTTTTTCCGAAGTAAGTTTTTTAAAAAAAAAATCGGAAGAAAGTTACGCAAGGAATATGATTTTAGAGTGCATCTTATTAGTGATTTTCAGCAATATAATTTCCATTTACCGATTTAGAAATTCTAAAGTAATTGAAAGCTCACCTAACAAGGCATAAGGAGTCGAAATGAATGCTTCTCCATTGTTCAGGCTTGCTATCGTCAGGTTATGTCAGCAGACTTGATTTCTTAGTTAAGGACTGCATATTTACAATGATTGCTCATAAATATAAATTTTAATTGACACATGATTGCTCATAAATTTTTCATGTGACAGAGCAATACCACGAGAAAGAAACAGTTAAAGAGTGAATAAATATAAAAATACTTTAAAATATATAGCTTGATAAAGAATCACACCTCTCAATTGATTAAGATTTAATGAAAATATGATTGCAGTTTAATAAAATATGTTGAATATAAAGATGGCCGGGTTGAAAGAATAAAAGTTTTTGTTTTTTTTTTTTTTATTATATTTTAATGTAGGTAACTGTAATTTGATTTAAGGGTATTTAATTTATAAAAAATCATTTTCAGAAGTGAGTTTAATGAATAGTTTGATGGGTTCAAATAAGCTGACCCATATATATTGGCTTTTATAGAATGCTATAAGGTTTTATAATAAATCGTCATTTAAATTATTAAATAATAAATAAATAAGTTATGTAACATGACTCTTCTCATTAATAACCATCATTATATGAATTAAAAATTAAAATGTGATGTATAATGACCGTTTTTATACAGAACTGTCATTAAAAGTAAGATTATATTTAATTGTCATTATGTAATAGAACTGTCATTGTAAATATTATACTTTTAATGACCATTTTCGTACATAGCTGTCATTAAAAGTAAGTAATATTATAATAATTATTTTTGTACATACCTTCAATGACCCTTTTTTTACAGAACCGTCGTTAAAAGTAAGACTGCATTTTAGCTTGACATTTAATAATGATTATGCAATAAAACCGTTATTATAAATGTTATACTTTTAATGAGTTTTTATAAAAAAATATATATATCATAAGATTGTATCTTATGTTGATATTTAATGGTTGTTATATGATAGAACCGTTATTATAAATGTTAGATATTATGATAGTTCATGTAATAAGATCATCAAATACTTTCAAGGATGGTTGTTAGAAAAAACAAATCGTCCTAACATATGGGTCATTATTTGCATTTTTGTAGTAGTGACATATTAGTAGATCCTTCAAACCTTCCAACCTTAAGAAAAATTAATTATAACAATTATCTTTTTCAAATAAATTTTATAACATGTCGAGGTTGTTTTACTATAAAAAAAGTGAAAAAAAAAACTCTTCCTTCATAACCAAATCTTAAAGAGCTAGATTAAACACTGAAAATTCACAACTTTTATTTCATAATATTGTTACAAATTTCGGTTCAAAGGATCAAAGGCCAGCTAAAGACAGTTTTATTTATTTAATAAGCGTCAAGAAGGCCGGTCCATAATTCCGTTAGTTAGCTAAGAGTTATATAATACAAGGGCATTCAAGACTCGCATTTAGCTGATCTTTCCTTAGCCGGGATTATAACAACAGGAAACACGAGCTCATCATCAGCTTTGAGAAGCAAACGTCCAGCACCATCTTCATGAGAAACCCCAACATTCTTGCACAAAGACACGCAGGAATTGCAAACTGAAGGACAATGAACAATCTTGTATGTATCTGAAAAGAGTAACCACACTTTAGTCAGAAAAATTAGATAAAAATCATTTAAAGGCTTAAAATATATATTTCCAAGCTAGCTTAAGAGCTAGGGTTGATCCAAGCTTATATGTTTACTTCGTGATCTGGCTGTTAGCTAGACAGGCAGCTTTAGAAAATTTATTTAAGATTATATTATATTTTATTATATTTTAATTTAAGTTTGGGTGGGGATGTTTCCTCCCCACTCACTCCACTCATATGAAAAATTTACAATAATTCACATTACTTTTAATAAATACAAAATTGATAAGAAAATTTGCACAATTGACCAATTAAATTCGTCTTATAATTTTTTTCTTACATATATTTCTTTGACCATTAAAGCTGCTTTAATATGAGTTTTATTTTATTATTTTACATGGCATAAAATAACCAAATTACCCCACTAAAAATATGTGATCTTGTATCTAATTTTTTGGATATTTAATTTCGTAATCTATAGTCTAACTTTTTTTTAATGAAATCTAATAATTTTCAATATCTATATGTAAATGACATAAATTTGACAATCCGATAGGTTATATGAGTATTATAACATAAAGATATTATGTTAGTTTACTTAAAGCTTATAATCATGCATATTGATAAATTAATATTGAAACATCATTTAGAAGCTGTGAATTTTATAAAGAAATTTAAAAAAAAAATTGAAGTTAAAGTAAATTTTTGGAACTTTTACCTTCTAAGGGTTAAATAGTCAATTTAAACTTAATTTTATCATTCAATATTAGAGGACTAATTGATCCGCGGCAACATCACGCAGTTATAATTAATTTATTAAATTTTCAGCAAGTAAAGGAATGATGAAGTGGTGTTTGGCTGCCATGTGAACCCGTTGCGTCTACTTGGATTTGTGATTTTTTGCTTTCTTCTCTGTAAGGCTTGACTATTTCTGGAAATATCAACTGCCATCGACGAAAAATCTGGATCAGGTTTCGTTTTTGAGTTGGGGTCAAACGTAACAGGAGCAGGGACGACGTGTGAGTTTAGATTGGAGGTGATCACTGTGAAATTATTTTTTAGTTTACTAATCTAATGACTTTCGAATACATTCATTCGAATATTAAAACGTGCCCGCTTATGGATTTACGTTTTGCAAATTGTGGCACGACAACAAAAACTGTAATTTTCCAAATGGTCATTACCAACATGGCAACACTTATGGCTTTTTTCCTTTAATTTTCTTCTTTGAGTTTTCTTTTGATTAATCATTACAAAACTGCCTTTTTTTTCTTTTTTTAATCATGTGTTGTTAACGTTTTTTACATGGTTAATGTCATCAAAATCAAATGGCTGTTATTTATGGAAAGAGAATTGCCAGAAATTTTATTAATCCCCGTTGCAGCGAGGTATTGTTATAAAATATGTTGTTTCTTGTAACAAATGCAATAAAATCTCGACAAATTAATAATTTTAGGATCATTAAAAAATTATTAAATTGAACGAATGTCAATTAATCGATAAATTAATTAATTATTAATTTATCAAAATATTTTTTATTTTAGAAAAATATGATTATGTTTATAGTATTGATTTACCTTGAGTTGGTGTCTATTTATTATGTTTTATTTCAATGTTAAAGATGATAATTCTACCATACAAACAAATAAGTAGATATATTGGTATTGAATAATTTTTTGTCGCAAAACAACAGTACCAACTACAATTTCTTTTCGCATTACAAAAAGTAAAAAAATGAGATTCAAGTCAAAATTAATTTATAAAAAAAACAAACAATGTTGAGAGAACGTGTTTTGCATAAGCCATATAGACATATCAAAGGGATTTTGTTTTATACAAGATAATTATGAATTTATTTAGTAAGTGGGTCCTATAAGAAAATACAATTTTTTTGAAAAATTATTATCTTAGAAATTTATTTAGTTATTTATTTATTACATTGTCCCCAAGTTGGGATTCCAAAAACTATTGTTTAATCTAGATTATCAATTTATTAAACATTAAATTGATTGAAATTTTACTAAATAGTTACTGATTGTTATGTTTATGTTTCTCAACCGTTAATTACTTTAACTTATTTTTGTTTCCACGTACGATTCGTTTTTTTACACTGAATATTGTATTAAACAACTACTGATATTTACAAATTAGACTATCACTAAAAATAATTTACATTTTAAATCTCAACAAGTACTCAAATACTGTCTTAATTTATACCCCTTACTAATAATTAAGTGACATTACTTCATTCATATTTCTTAAGGAAGAAAGATCTGCCTCACATTTTGTAAGATAGCTCAACATGAATCTTGTTTCCCATAATAACTTGAAATTGAATTTTTTAAATTCATTTAATTAGTAGTTTCAAAAAAATACTATAATTAATTTATATTTATAATTTATTAAATAAATAATAGATATTATGATTTTAATGAATAAAATTATAAATATCGTGATTTTACATATATGCATTAATTTTACATACACACACACATACATATACACTGGCGAGGCTATGTGTGGGCTGGGGTGGGGTCGGCTACGGCCCGTTTTGTAAATTTTAGAAAATTTACAAAATTGCCATTGTGCCTAGTTTACAAAACTATCATTATTTGTACTTTTATTTACAACTATAACCATTCTATTATTTACCATTGTGCCATTCGGCCCATTTGTATATATAAATTAAGAAAAAAGGGATTTTGTTTATTGAATAAAAAGGGCCCATTCATATGAATAAATTTTTAAAAAAGGGGGACTTCCTTTTTCAAGGTTGCAGAGCAGATTCCAGAACGTGCACTGTCTCTTCTCTTGGCTCCTTCGTCCTTGTTTTGTTGGCTTCTTCAATTCTTCGTCTTCTTCCCGGTAAGAAAATTTATTTTTTGTTTAATCACTTACAATATATTTATAAACTGATTGTATAAGATTAAATTATTGTTAGGTCAAATGGAGACCATAAATTCAATTCAAATATAATGTTAATTTGAGATAATTGCTTTGAAAAGATAGTTAGAATGTTTTCAGATTGATGTGCTTCATCTTATTGAGTTTCAGTGTATTTCTTCACTTTCTGAATTATGTCAAAAATTAATTGAGACAAGAAAGTCTCAAATTTACTTTTTGATAAGTAGATTGATTCGTTTAGTGTTGACTCTTCTTGTTTCGACTACAACGACTGAACAAGCATTTTCAGCTATGAAGCTTATCATGACACCACTTCAAAATAAGATGGAAAAGTAGTTTTTATCAGATTGTATGCTTATCTACATTGAAAGAGAATTTGTAGACACTATCGATTCAGATTTGATAATAGATTAATTTAATTTTCGAAAGTATCGCAAGGCACAATTGAAATAGTCCTTATTTATAATTGAATTATTTCTTAGATTTGATGTATTTTCTTATATATTATTAAAATTTTCATTAAGCTTTATATTTTCAGTTGGGATAACATTTGGACTTGGAAAAAAAATTTAGCCCACTCGAAATTTTTTTCCTGGCTTCACCCCTGTACATATATATTTTTGGCTTTTATGGAATACTATGATGGGGTATAATAAACAGTCATTTAAATTATTAAAGAATAAATAAATAACATGACTCTTCTTATGAGTAAAAACTCATTTAGTCCCTATATTTTGAAGTTAGTGTCCGTTTAGTCCTTATATTTTTAAAAATATCTCAAAACATCCCTACCATTAAATTATTGACACTCTTGACATTATCTTTTGTTCCTTTTGACTTTTTTTTTACAATATTACTCTATTACAATAATGTTTCTTTTTTTAGGCATTATTAAAAAGAAAAAATTAAATTACTATTTTAACACCAAAAAATAAAAATAAAAACAAATATATATATATATATATATATTAATTTTAGTTGAATACTCTGTTGAGGAGTTAAAATATTAATTTTTCTAAAAAAATTGATAACTTAATTTTTTGCAAAATTATTTTTTTTTGACACACATGAGCTTCCACAAAAATTAATATATATCTTTTTTGTTTTTATTTTATTTTCAGGTTTAATTTGACAATCTAATTTTTATTAATATCAAAAAAAGAAACATTACTGTAAGAATGTAATATTGTAAAAGCAATCTAAAAAGAATAAAAAAATAATGGCACAAGTGTTAATATTTAACAGCAGGGACATTTTGAGATATTCTAAAAAAAAAGGGATACTAACCTCATAATATAGGGGCTAAACAAGCTTTTACCCCTCTTCTTATTAATAATCATCATTGAATGAATTAAAAATTAAAATGTGATGTATGACAATCATTTTTATATAGAGCTGTCATTAAAAGTAAGATTATATTTTATCTTGACATTTAATAACTGTTATATAATAGAACCATCATTATAAATATTATACTTTTATACAAAACCAGTCATTAAAAGTAAAACTGCATTTTAGCTTAATATTAAATAATTGTTGTGTAATAGAACTGTCATTGTAAATATTATACTTTTAATGATCGTTTTTATAGAAAACCATCATTAAAAAATAAGATTGTATTCTAGCTTGATATTTAATGACTGTTATATGCTAGAACCATCGTTAGAAATGTTAAATATTATGACGGTTCATGTAATAACAATCATCAAATACTTTTAACGATGGGTGTTAAAAAACAAGGTCATGACATGGATCATTGTTTTTTATTTTTGTTGTAGTGACTGGTTAGTAAATCATTCAAACCTTCCGACCTTAAGAAAAATTAATTATCACAATTATCTTTTTCAAATAAATTTTATGACATGTTGAGGTTGCTTTAGTAAAAAAGGGGGGGGGGGGGGGGCTCCTGATTCATAACCAGGTCTTAAAGAGCTAGATTAAATACTCAAAAGTCACAACTTTTATTGCATAATATTGTTACAAGTTTCGGTTCAAAGGATCAAAGGCCAGCTAAAGACAGTTTTATTTATTTCATAAGCGTCAGGAAGGCCGATCCATAATTCCATTAGCTAGCTGAGCGTTACATAATACAAAGGGCATTCAAGACTCGCATTTATCTGATCTTTCCTTAGCCGGGATTATAACAACAGGAAACACGAGCTCATCATCAGCTTTGAGAACCAAACGTCCAGCACCATCTTCATGAGAAACCCCAACATTCTTGCACAAAGACACACAGGAATTGCAAACTGAAGGACAAGGAACAATCTTGTATGATCTGAAAAGAGTAACCACACGTTAGCCAGAAAACTTAGGCAAAAATCAATTAAAGGCTTAAAATATATTTTTTCAAGCTAGCTTAAGGGTTAGGTTTGCTCCAAGCTTATATTTTTAGTTCATGGACCCAGCTGTCAGCTAGACAGGCAGTTTAAGAAAATTTATTTAAGATCATATTATGTTTTAATATATTTTAATTTAAGTTTGGGAGGGAATATTTCCACCCCACTACTTTTTGTGTAAACTCACCCCACCATATAAAATATTTACAACAAGTTCACATTACTTTTAATAAATACAAAATCCACAAGAAAATTTATACAATGGATCAATTAAATTCCTCTTATAATTTTTTTATTATTTATATTTCTTTGACCATTAAAATTGCTTTAATATAAGTTTTATTTTATTAGTTTACATGGCATAAAATGACCAAAGTGCCCCAATTAAAATATGTGATCTTATATCTAATTTTTTGGGTATCTAATTTTGTAATCTCTAGTCTAATCTTTTTTTTTTTAAATGAATCTAATAATTTTTAATACCTATATGAAAATAACATAAATTTAACAGTCTGATAACTAATATGAGTATTATAATATAAAGACATTATGTTAGTTTAATTAAATATTATAATCATGCATCTTGATAAAGTAATATTGAAACGCCATTTAGAAATGCTGAATTTTATAAATAAAATTTTAAAAAATTGAAGTTAAAGTAAATTTTTGGTACACCTTCTAAGGGTATAATAGTTAATTTAAACTTAGGCCAATGCAATCCTAGTAATCAAATATAATAGAAAGTCACAAAAAATAAATTAAGATAGATTCAATTAATTAATTCTATAAAATTCATCATTATTTAAAATTTTTAAAATTATGTGAATTTTTTAATTATTTTCTAGAAGTAGGGTGGGTTTAGAAAAAAAAAAGGGTAAAAATATCACCACCCTTCAAGTTTTACCCCTTTCTCTTAACATGTCCATTAGACAATTTCTTTAAAATCCTTTAAATTTATGATTTCTTAATTTAAGAATAGAGTTTTACTTTATTTTTAAATATTTCCCTAAATCAATGTCTATAAAAATAATTTGAATACCCTTTATAGAAAGAGTAATTTGTCATTTTAATTGGAGTTAGAAACTTAGTCTATTAAATATTAGCAAGATTATTGATATATTAATATTTGTTTTTTTACTTTACTTCTTCATATGCACCAACAATCACACAAACATATCACTAAAATTTAAAATTTAACCAGGCCTTATTAAAGATCTAAAAGTCATGAGCCTAACTCGTATTTAAAATTAGGTCAAAAGTTGACAATTTGCCTCAAAGTTTATATTATTAGCACAATAGCCAATCGCAACCGACGTGGGGTATCTTCAATATAAGTCACTCACCTGGAAATGTTCCGGATCTCTGAAACTTAAACCAGTTTTTCAAGGTTTGAGGTCCAGGGTTTCCTTCAACTCCACCAGTTGTTATAAACAATTTTCCTCTCGGTTCATCATAGCCGTCAACTTTCCATGCTGTTGGTTCATTGCAGCGAGTCTGTGCCGAGAATTTCAAGGTCAGATCCATGGCTTCATGGATAATACTGGTGTTCTTATAAGTTTCGAATCTTAATGGGGTCCCTTTCTGTAAATCGGAGGTTTCTTGGATGACATCAAATGGGCAGAGACTATTTCTGCCCTTGAAGAGGCTGAGGCCACCGCCGTATCCTCCTCGGATTGCTGAGACCACATAGTAGTCTCGGGTTGCTTCAACCTCGTCTCCATTGATATCAAGCAAAGGATCTGGGCGTTCCCACAAGAGGCTTTGAGGCAAAGGCAAGGAGTAGGAAGGAAATTGCAGTCACAAAAGCAGTTTTCATTCTGTTATCTTTAAGAGAGCTATTTGACTGAGTTACTTGATCAGTTTGACGTAGAAGAGTTCGAATTTATAGAGGTCTGGAGCTCAGATGACAAGGTCTATTGTTGCCTGCAAAAAAAAGTGCATGATTTAAGTCATTTTCACCTTCTTTCTTTTTTTTTTTTTTTTAAATTTTGTCCAGTTTGTATTAGGTATCAAAGTAATAGATTTCACTCGTTATCAAAGCAGATATCGTGGTCTATTAATTACTAAATAAAATCTGGATCAAGATTTAGTGTCGCTTATTTAATGGACATAAGTTCTTATAATAATCCCATAGGTTCTTATCATAATCCAATAAATTATGATTATAATAGTCCCATAAGTTCTTATCATAATTTTTGTTGTGGTTTGGTTATTTTTCTAATAAAGCTTTTGAAACTTAAATAAGTTATTTTGCTTCTAGTAGCAAAAACTCAAATTTTAAACTTTTAGGAGTAAATGTTGAAAAGTTTTTTTCAAATGTTAAAATATCTAAAATATCCTCTACTTATTTGATTTTTTTATTTTATTCTTTCATAACGTAACTTTAAAAACCTTGCCTATTAAAGTAATTTCATAAATTTTTAATAAAAACTCTCATTGACAACCAAATAACTAAAATTTTTTTTGGTAAAAACTCTATTTATAAAAGCTCTACTAACAAAAACTTTACTTAAATAAGCTCTACTTGAAAAGTTATACCAAACAGAACCTAAGTGCTGATCTCATTTTTGTGCTGATAAAAATATATAAATAATTAAAATAAAATGATATAAATATACGCATGACAGAAGAAAAAAGATGAACACAAAAAGATGATTTTTCCGCCATCCAACAAGTTGTATTTAATTTAATTTTTTAATATATAAAATGAAAACTGAGATTTATCAATTTTATTCTTTTGAGTAAATTTCCTTTAGTCACAAGGGATTGGGCCAATTACTCAGACTCTAAAATTCTTTAAAAAATTACTCAAAACATTCATTTTGTATTTTTGTTGCTTCTATATTATAGAAATCCATGAACCTAAGTTATACTCAATAGTTCAAGAGTTGAAGTTGTCTTAGCTTAAAAACTTAATCCAAAATCAACTTTTGGCCTGTGGAAGATTATTCTCTTAACACACTTTGTCACATGTAGAAAGGAAGGTTCTTTGTTGCATGAAATACATGATTTAAGCCATTTTCAGTTTCCTAGTTGCCCACCAGGGTTAACTCACGCCCTCAAAATGCTTGAGGGTATTATTTCGAGCCCTATATGAGCTCGTTTTAATCTCCAAAAATATGTATCAGAAATACATGTCGCCCCGATTATTTATAGGAGTAGGTTTCTAAATTAATGTTCGATGTAATAGAAGTATATACATTTAAAATCCCAACAAATTTCATATTGTAATATATAAATATGGAATAGTTAAAAAAATGATTTTTGATTTTCTTTTCTTAATTAATTTGTTTTATATATTTTGTAAGATTTTGTATCCAAATTGAATAACCCCTGTCGTTTGCTGGGTCCTTTTCAGTTATATTAATTCATCTACCAGCACGATCATAACATTTGTTTAAGCAAAAATTATTTTTTTACTCTATATCAAAGCAAAAATCTTTTATATTAAAGTAAATGTTATAATAAAATACAGCGTACAATATTAAAATATTTTTTCATTTAATATTATATTTTTATTCTTATAAAACATTGGAGTCAATTTAATAGAGTTAAAGAGTATTATAATTGAAAGAAAGTCTTAGTGTCTCTTATTAAAAACTCGGGTGGTAGCATAGCCGTATTTTTTCCTTATATAAATAAGAATTTCCACTGCTTTAACGAGTTTTATTTTTTAATAAAAGAATCATTGTCTGTGGTTCTATAATGGTGTATTAAACTATGTTTGTTATTTGTGATAAATTTATTTTTTATCATTCAATAATGCGAGATTCCAACTATATTATCCCATCAGTTGAATGAATATGCTTATATGTAGCTATCACATTACGTTAGTCTTTAACATTTATTAATTTTGAATTAAAATTTCATCCTTCCAATGAAAACATATGTTAATTACGCAGCATTACAGTAATTGGCATAATAGACATCTTGACTGTCAAAACGCAATACGAAAATACAAGAGTTTACCGGATGATAAAATGATTTCAAGATTGGTAAACACGTAGGTGATTAATTGTGGTAACGATAATATAATAGGGATATGATTTATAAGGAGGGTTAAAAAAAAATATTTGAATGTAATTATCTTTTTCATAAGAATAAACTAAGGGCTGTCAATACGTCTATGAATTCACCCTTTTAGAGTTGTGTTAAACAGGTGGAGGGTTGATAAGCTGAAGCAACATTTTATGAAAGAAGATATTGAAGCTATTCTTAAAATCCCTCTGCCAAGAAGCCAAGAAGAAGATAAAGTGTTATGGCATTTTGACAAGAGAGGGGAGTATTCGGTAAAAAGTAGTTATCAGCTAGCTCTTAATCGAAATTTCCCCAACGAGCCTGGTAGCTCAGACAGGAGCTCTAGACATTGGAAATTTCTCTGGATGCTTGAATTACCTGAGAAAGTTAAAATATTCATGTGGAGAGCTTCAAAAAACATCCTGCCGACTGCTGAAAATCTTTGGAAGAGGAAGACTTTGCAAGAACCGATCTGTCAATGATGAAAGCAGAATGTGGAGACAGTAAGCCATGCTCTGATGGAGTGCAAAGCAGCAAGGAAGATTTGGGACCTAGCTGTTGGGAGAAAATCAGGTTTTTCAATTTTTCAATTAAAACGTTTTTGGACCGATCTCATACAACATATAAGAATTAAGTAATCTAGAAATTCGTACCTTTGATGATCTGAAAAGACGAACGATTGAGAGTTGTAGATCCGTCTCCAAACGATCTTCCAGGCTATGACTCAAGATCGATCAACACTGGACGTGTGGGCGTCTGTTTCACCACTCCCAATTGCAACTGGCGTCTCTTAGATGTCTTCTGTATTTTTCTTGAAAACCCTGGAATTCTCCACTCCCCGAAAAGGAGAAAAGTACCCCTTTTATAATATCTTATGAAAAACCCTAGTATGTTAGGATTAGGATTCCTATTTTAAAATAGAATTCCTCTTTTAATTTAAATATTTAAATATTTAAATTAAATACTTTCTCTCCACTTACGTAAAAGTAGAGAGAATGTGTAACTAACTAGGGGACCACCTTGTAAAATATCACAAGCCCCCTTTTACACTTGAATATAACATACTAGGCTTTAACAAATATTATAATTATGATTTTCACCTAAAACGCCAGTTTTCTTGCTTTTGGGTCCAATGATGGTGTTGTCAATTAAATGAGCTAACCCGGGGATCATTTGGGAACATACAATAGTGGCTACAATAATTAAATTTGTAATTAAACAAATATAATTATTTAATTCCAATTCTACTCCACTATAAGATTGAACCGACCTCCATAATTGTATGCTCGAATAATAATTCGCCTGCCACATTAATTTCTTTACTGCATAATCCTTTATACCACATCATTAATTAAATCGATATCTCAACTGTCCAATCGATTTAATTACATCTTGTTCCTTGATACTTACTTGGTTTTCTCTAATGATCATTTTCAACATACTAAATATGTTGACACACTCTGCCGAGAATTCTATGATCAAGTCGAAAACCCATCAAGAGATGTGTCGTACAAATTCTATATTGTTAATCTATAACTCCAATACTCATAATTGCCTCCACCAAGATACCGGGTAATCTTGATCACAAGTGTGTGTCGTGCCCATTGGTAACTCAAATGGAATAACAATTACAATCATGAAATCATAACTAACTCAAGATTAAGATTACAGTAAAATCAATGCCTATGAGATTTAATAAGTCCGACAGTCATTTCAAGGTTAATTAAATCTCATATATGATCCTGTTCAATGTAGTCGTACTACATCAATAAATTCATACATGATTAAGACAAATCATTCAATGAATTTATTACAGTTCTTTACCTAAATAAAGTGTCCAACTTTATTTATCAATCACAACATAATTTATTTAATCATAAGATAACTTGTATTTATGTCTTCTACGTGAATCCACATGGTGATCACATAAATACATATAATATGATCAAATGGACTTTACTCAAAATATTAATGCAATTAAGATACTTGAATAAAATACCTCATTTATTTTATTAATCAGAAAAATTGTTTATTACAATTAAATAAACACATATGCTTTTAAAGAGCACATTTTCCCAACAATCTCCCACTAGCTCTTAAAGCATATCTGGCATATATCACATGCTCTAGGGATCTAAGTGCAAGTTATAATGGTTTCCCACTGATGGCCATTGTAATAAGATTTGCCATATGGCATCTAATGCCATTTGGGTTACTGTCATATAACCTTTCTACACTATTCCCTCGTAAAATGATACTTCCTCTCAATATGTTTTTGTTTCTTGTGGTTCCTTGGATTGAGCTACTGCACCACTACTATCACAAAATAGTTTAAGGGGTGCAGTTACTACAGGTGCTACCTCAAGATCTTTTTAGGAACTTGCAGAGCTATACAGCTTCTTTTGCAGCTTCAGATGCAGCCACATATTCAGCTTCTGTTGTGGAGTCTGCGATACAAGATTGTTTCACACTCCTCCAACAAACAGCTCCACTTCCTAATGTAAACACATAGCCAGAAGTAGACTTTCTAGTATCTTTTTCTGACATAAAGTCAGAATCAGTATAACCCACTGGAATAAGTTCATCACCAGAATACACAAGCATATAATCCTTAGTTCTTTTCAGACACTTCATTATGTGCTTGACAGCAGTCCAGTGTTCAGGTCCAGGATTAGATTGATATCTGCTAACCATCCCAACCGCAAAACAGATGTCTGGTCTAGTACAAAGCATGGCATACATGAGGCTTCCCACAGCTTCCGCATAGGGAACTCGTCTCATTTTCTCTATCTCCTCAGATGTTATGGGTGATTGATCTTTAGAGAATGAAATTCCATGTCTGAATGGTAACAAACCAGTCTTAGAATTTTCCATGCTAAATCTAGCCAATATCTTATCGATATAGACCGCTTGAGATAAAGTTATCGTTTTATTCTTCCGGTCTCGTAGCAACTTGATACCAAGAATATAACTAGCTTCTCCCAGATCTTTCATATCAAATTGTTTCGCTAGCCAACTCTTTATTGTAGTTAAAACTCCTACATCGTTTCCGATAAGGAGAATATCATCTACATAAAGAATTAGGAAGGCTATAGATTTTCCCTGAATTTTCTTGTACACACATGGTTCATCAATATTCTGAATGAATCCAAACGATTTTATCGCTTGATCAAATCTGATGTTCCATGACCGGGATGCTTGCTTCAATCCATAGATGGATCTCTACAACTTGCATACCAAGTGTTCTTGGCCTTTTTGTATGAATACATCTGGTTGCTGCATGTAGATGTTTTCTTCAAGATGCCCATTAAGAAAGGCAGTCTTGACATCCATTTGCCAAATTTCATAATCTAGCACTGCAGCAATGGAGAGCAGAATCCTGATGGATTTAAGCATAGCAACCGGAGAAAAAAGTTTCCTCATAATTGATACCATCTTTCTGAGTAAACCCTTTGGCTACTAATCTTGCTTTAAATGTTTCCACCATTCCGTCTACTCCTCTTTTTCTCTTGTAGATCCACTTGTACCCTATAGGTTTTACCCCATTTGGTGCTTCTACAAGTTCCCAGATTTTATTGGAATACATAGATTCCATTTATTGATTCATAACCTTTTTCCAAAAATACGACATCTATGTCTATTAGAGCTTCGTTGTAGCTAGTGGGATCTTGTACATATTCATCTGAGATAGCCGTATAGGTTTCTCTCAATTGTATCTCGCAGGTAACCTAGTTACCCTCCCACTACGACGAGGTTCTAAAAGTGATGGTTCTTCAGGGATAATCCTGTGTTGATCAGCTGGTTGTTGCTGTTCTTCCTGTTCTATAACAGGAGTTGAAAGTTGAGCATCAACCTGATCATCTGACAGTTCTTCAAGTATTACCTTACTCTTAGGTTTGAAGTTATTCATATAGTCTTCCTCGAGGGAAGTAAAATGTGTGCTCACAATTACCTTCCTACCTTGAGGACTATAAAATAAACCTCCTCTTGTTCCTTTAGGATACCCCACAAACATGCAAACCTTAGAACGTGAATCCATCTTGTCTGCCTTTGGTTTCAAAGACATGTGCTTTAGTGATCCCCAAATACGGACATGTCGTAAACTTGGTTTGCGACTCGACCATAGTTCTATTGGGGTTTTAGGCACTGACTTAGATGGAACTAAGTTCAAGAGGTAAACTGCAGTCTCCAGTGCTAGTCCCCAAAAAGAGATTGGTAATGTTGAATAACTAAGCATAGATCTCACCATATCCAAAAGAGTTCTATTTCTTCTTTCAGCTACCCCATTTTGTTGTGGTGTTCCCGGGCAATAACGAGATATAATTCCATTTTCAACTGATACTCTTTGAAATCTCCTGAGAGATATTCACCACCTCGATCGTATCGAAGTTTATTTATGTTCTTATCTAATTGCTTTTCTGTCTCAAATTATACTCTTTGAATTTCTCAAGAGCTTCAGACTTATGACGCATTAGATAAACATAACCGTATCTTGAGTAATCATCAGTGAAAGTGATGAAATACTCATAACCTCCTCGAGCTTGTACATTGATTGGTCCACATACATCTGTATGTACCAATTCAAGTGGTACTGTTGCACGTACACCTTTGGCCGAGAACGGCCTTTTGGTCATTTTCCCTTCTAAACAGGATTCACAGAGTGGCAATGATTCATTTTCCAGTGGACCCAAGAGCCCATCTTTGATCATTCTCTGTATCCTAGTTTGGTTTATATGACCCAAGCGTAAATGCCAGAGGTAACATTGGTTGGAAGAAATATTTCTTTTCTTAGATAAATGTGTATGCTCATCATTATTGATTACTGTGTCATGCATAGAATGGATCATAGGACTTAAATGATATAAGTTATCTTCCAATGTACCAGAACAAATAAGTCTCTTATTATAAAAAATAGAAACAGAGGATCCAAAATTTACAAAGGTACCCTTGTTTTGACAAACAAGCTACTGAAATTAAATTCCTCTTTATGTCTGGAACATAAAGACAATTATTCAAAACTAAAGTCTCATTATTAAAAGATAATAAAACAGATCCAGTCTTCACCACCGACACGAATCGTCTGTCCTGTCCCTAACTGCAGCTTTACGCTTCCTTCACTTATTTTCCTGGTTTTCTGAAACCAATAAAGTGAATTACAAATATGATTAGTTGCTCCTGAATCCAACACCCAAGTGTCAATAGGATTCTGAACTAAACAGGCCTCTATTACAAAAAGATTTCCCATACCAGATTTTACAATCTTAGGGCAATCCCTTTTCCGGTGACCTTTCTGTCCACACTTGAAGCATTTGCCTTTCGGCTTGCCATCTTGCTTGGTAGACGATTTCTTTTTCCCAGCTTTCTTCTTACCCTTGCCTTTTGGCTTAGGCCTAGAAGAAGAACCTTTTCCAAAGAAGTTTTCTGCTATAACCAAATTCTTCTATAGCATGTAGTTCGTGCATCAATTCAATTAAGGTCATATCTTTATTGTTTAAGATATAGCTGACCTTAAACTCTTTGAATGTATCGTGCAAAGATTCAATTACTATGTTAATCTTTGTTTTATCATCGATTTGAACACCATGAATCTCTACCTCACTCAAATAGTCCATCATTTTGAGGACATGTTCACGAACTCTTGTATCCGTAATACGATTTAATGCTGCTTCTTTGGCAAAATGAGTATTCTGCCCAAACATCTGATGGAGACTAGCCATTATTTCAAAGGGGTCGTTTCCATGCTCCGATGTTTCTTATGCGCCTACGTAAATCGGCCAATATATAGCGCTTAGCCATTTTGTTAGCTTCGCACCATTTCTCATAAGGCTCCCTCTGATTTCTATAATCGTATAACGTTGGTTCTTGAGGGCAAGGATGAATCAACACATATTTGCAGTCCTTAGCAGTGAGGATATTAATTAGATTGCGTTTCCAATCTAAGTAATTTTCACCAGTGAGTTCATTTTTAACAAGGATAACTAATAATGGGTTGATGGATAAGACATTTTCTCAAAAATAAAACATCCATGCATTAATACATTGAAACAAGTAATATTCACAATAAAAATCTAAAATGCAAAAAACCATAAATGCATTTTATTTTATTGTAACGATAATCTAGTACCGCTTTAGCAAGCTATCCGTTGGGGAAGTCATGCCGCCACTTACTAGACCCAATTAACCATTAGATTATTTTCTTTCATGTCGAATATGATAAATAACTATCGTTATCTTTTTGGGCCAAAATTTGTTAACAGAGCTTCGTTGAGAAGGTTAATAACAAATTTTGTTGAGTGTATAACCATTATTTCAATCTACGCATTTCTCATATCATGCAGCCACCGTTAGGGTGATCAACAGATTGAAAATATTTCGATCTTATCTTTAAAGAAGTTCATCAAATAAAATATCTAATATATATACCCTCCGTAGGAGATCACCGTATCACGTGTTTCTATGATATATATAATTTTATTATCAACTAACAATGGAGCCCGTGGGAAAATTATCTTGAATTTTCCCTCTCCCACTCAATATTTTAAAATTGGTTTTTCCTTTTAAAACATACATATATTGTTAATTGCATGCTTCCTATAATATTATCTAAGTGATATTTCATATTATCAAGCATTTGCAAATTTCAAACAATATACATAGATTCATGTTATATGAATGACATATATCATTATGCATAGAGTGGCACTACCTATTCTATATGACATGTTATCATGGCATGTTAACATCCAAAACATAACATATAGAAAAATAATTAAATAATCTTAATTCATGGCTTTCCTAAAATGAAAAATTACATTAAACCTAAACCTAATCTTCATTGGGCTCCTTTTCAATGTCCATCTTCCATAAGCTTGACTTTGTTAATGGACTAGGGAAAATTGGGCTTTAAAATTTATTATTAGTCCAATTTTAATTTTGAAAGAAAATAAATAAATAATTAAATAATTTTTTTTTTAATAAATAAAACTTTTGGACCAAAAATAAATTTAATATGTTTAATTTTATCTATGCATTTTAATCCATTAAGCCCAAATTTTAATAGGGCCTAAAACTAGGATTCATTAAGTCCAAAACTATTTTTAGACTTAAATGCAAAAAATTAAAACGTTTATGCCCAAAAGAAAAACTTATGGAACCATAGGGATCTTAATAATAAAAGCCAAGAAACCCTAAATCCATATTTTTCTTTTTCCTTCTTCCCCGGCCGCCATTACCAAAAACACAGCCGCTGTTCATTGTTTCCACACCGGACAGCCGCCGCCGCCACGCCGGAAAGCTCCCAAACGACGCTCTCCACCAGTCGCAAACGCCCGCAAGCTTCCAGCCCACTCACGCGTTGCTGGTGGCGCTGCTGGTTGCGGCTGCAACTGCTGAGCGTTGAGCGTGCAGTGCGTGCTGCAATGGCTGGCCCGTGCGCTGCAGCTGCTGGCCTCGCGTGCTGCTGCTGCTGCGTGTGCAGCGCGCGCTGCTGGCAGCGTGTGCTGCTGGCCGCGCGCTGCTGGCCACTGCTTGTGCAGCGCGCGCTGCTGGCAGCGTGTGCTGCTGGCCGCGCGCTGCTGGCCACTGCGTGTGCAGCGTGCGCCGCTTGTTGCCGCTGAAATTTTTGGCCTTCGTAGCTTTGATTCGACAGCCGTGATGAATCTCCAGCAATTTACAAATTTCCTACGCCAATTTTGGCTTACAAAATTTCTATTACAGTAAAATAAATCAAGAGAGAAACATGGTGATGACCCCTCTTCATTATCCAAATAAAAATACAATAAAATCTAACCATGAATTAAGACAAACCACAACACGCTTTATTCATATATTAAACAAATAATATATATCCGAATAAATTGTCCACTCTAATACATAAATATCAAGATTAATTTCATACGAAATTTTATATATTAATATGAGATGGCTTCATACCAATTGTTTAGAAAATCGGGTTTTGAATTTTTCAATTAAAACGTTTTTGACCGATCTCATACAACATATAAATTAAGAATCTGAAATTCGCACTTTGATGATCCGAAAAGATTTAACGATTGAGAGTTGTAGATCCGTCTCCAAACGATCTTCCGCGCTATGACTCAAGATCGATCAACACCGACGCGTGGGCGCAGCCTGCTTCACCACTCCCACCGCAACCCAGCCTCTTAGATGTCTTCTATATTTTTCAAAACCCCTAAAATCTCCACTCCCGAAAAGGAGAAAAAGACTTTTATAATATCTTATGAAAACCCTAAGATGTTAGGATTAGATTCCTATTTTAAAATAATTCTCTTTTTAATTTAAATATTTAAATATTTAAATTAAATACTTTCTCCACTTACGTAAAAGAGAGAATGTGCAGAATAACTGGTGACCACCTCAGAAAATATCACAAGCCCCCTTTACACTTCAATATAACATACTGCGCTTTAACAAATATTATAATTATGATTTTCACCTAAAACGCCAGCTTTTCTTGCTTTTAGGTCCAAATGATGGTGTTGTCAATTAAATGAGCTAACCCTGATCATTTGGGAATATACAATAATGGCTACAATAATTAAATTTGTAATTAAACAAATATAATTATTTAATTCCAATTTACTCCACTATAAGACGTGAACGACCTCCATAATCAGTATCTTTCGAATAATAATTCGCCTGCCACATTAATTTCTTTACCGCATAATCCTTTATACCACATCATTAATTAAATCGATATCTCAACTGGCCCAATCGATTTAATTACATCTGTTCGATACTTACTGGTTTTCTCTAATGATCATTTTCAACATACTAAATATGTTGACACACTGGCCAGAGAATTCTATGATCAAGTCACAAAACCCATCAAGAGATGTGTCGTACATAAATTCTATATTGTTAATCTATAACTCAATACTCATAATTGCCTCCACCAAGATACTGGGTAATCTTGATCACAAGTGTGTGTCGTGCCCATTGGTAACTCAAATGGAATAACAATTACAATCACATGAAATCATAACTAACTCAAGATTAAGATTACAAAAAATCAATGCCATGAGATTTAATAAGTCGGCATCGTTTCAGGTTAATTAAATCTCATATATGATCCTCGATCAACGTAAATGCTACATCAATAAATTCATATATGATTAAGACAAATCATTCAACGAATTTATTACGATCTATACCTAAATAAAGTCGAACTTTATTTATCAATCACAACATAATTTATTTAATCATAAGATAACTTGTATTTATGTCTTCTGTGAATCCACATGGTGATCACATAAATACATATAATATGATCAAATGGACTTTACTCAAAATATTAATGCAATTAAGATACTTGAATAAAATACCTCATTTATTTTATTAATCAGAAAAATTGTTTATTACAATTAAATAAACACATATGCTTTTAAAGAGCACATTTTCCCAACACTAGCTTCGTTAACATTTCAGCTCTCAGATGACCACAATCAAGATATTTTCCATGCTGTCCAAGAAATGTGTTCCAGATCATTGAAAACGGAAGCACAACTGATGGTAGTTTACTGCTGGGTGATATGGTCTGCAAGAAATAAATTCATTTTCGAAGAGAAGAAATCTGATCCAAGGATCTCACCAGCTAAAGCAGAATCAGTCTTAAAGGCTTACCAAAGAGTGAGGAAACCAGGAACAATTCATTTAATCGATGTCAGAGGAGGAAATCAGCAGAGATGGAAACCTCCCCCTGAAAATGTGCTGAAGCTTAATGTAGATGCAGCTGCGAACAGCAAAGATCAGAAGATAGGCCTGGGAGCAGTTATCAGAGGTGCAGAAGGAAAGATTCTAGCTGTAGGAGTTAAGCAAGCTCAATTAAGGTAGAGTGTTAGTTTTGCAGAAGCAGAAGCAATCCATTGGGGTCTGCAAGTGACCAAACAAGCAGCCATTTCTAGTTTGATGGTAGAAACTGATTGTAAAGAAGTGGCTGAGCTTATAAACAACACCAAGGGTAGCAGAACAGAGATTCACTGGATAATATCAGATATCCAAAGTGAAAAAAGGGAGTTTCAAAATGTCCAATTTTCTTTTGTCCCTACAATCTGTAATGCCTATGCCCATGCCTTACCAAAGTTTGCTTTAAGGAACACTTCCGCTGCTGTGTGGATTGAAACAATTCCAGCAGAAGTGCAGAATGTATTTAATCGTGTTGTTCCTTTGGAACGAAAGGTTTACTTTCCATTCAAAAAAAAAAAAATAGTGTGTTGCTGATTGATAAATAATAATTGTATATAAATAGCAACCAAACCTTTGTAATTCATTAATTCATTTACTATGAATTGAATACTGAAGCCACTTCAATTGAAGCTCTTCAAGCTTCTCTATTATCTTTGGCTATTACTATTCAATTTCTTTTAACTTCTTATCATTTGTGTTATTTACTTATAATTGGTCTGTGGATTATTTTAGAGAACTTCTTTGAAATAGCCTAAACAGTACATCCAAACAACCGCTCTACAATCATCTTTGATCCTTGTCAAAAATAGTCCTCCATTCTTGATGAAAGCCCTAGTTTTATTTTTGTTTTCAAACCTAAGAAACATTACCTTCCATCGCCATAACAACATCCTTCTTGGTCAAGAACAAGGCCTTCGTTCTTGATCAAACGCACCGGAAACTCTAAAACACGTACCTTAAGCAGCAAGAAACTGTTACTACAGATTCTTTTTCATTCACCAACCCCTTCTTAAAAAGTAATTCAGTCCCGGAATCACCTTACACACTCATAAAAATGTTCTGGGATATCCTCATCAAAGAATTTTATCCTTAGGGTCACTTTCGGAATTAGGATTTTCCCCCAGATTACCGCAACATGCCAATATCAAGTCCTAAGACAGCGCCTAAGCCCCTCGATTTTCCATTATTTGATTAAGCATATTCCGCACCTGCAGACACCACCAGTACTCGTAGTAGCGCCCATGCTGTGAAGTCCAGTCGAAATTGCAAAAAATTTCATGCTGTAATATATATGCCGAATAGTAAAAAGTTAAAAGAAAATATACAGTCATTTTCATTTTGGATTTTATTTTCTTTAATTAATTTATTTGTCCATTTTGTAAGATTCGGTTTCCGAAATTGGCTACATCTGCCTGCTGCTGGGTGCTTAATTATCTAGATTGATTTTATGAATAGACATCTCCTCAGACGATTTTGACTGTTATTAAGCAAAATTTGTTGTTTTATCCCTTACTCTGAAGCCACAAAAGTCTGTATCACTTTATAAAACTATAAATAAAAAATTCCGTCGCCACCCAGTGGAGCCCATTGGCAGCGTGCTCCCGACGGTTCGACTCCCAACCTTGTGCTATTAAGTAAACAAATTCCTCCAAATGAGTAAAGATAGAATTCTGGATTATATTTTAGTGAAAATTGATCTAAATGAATCCCTATCGGATTTTGGATTGTATTTCAGTGAAAATTAATCTAAGTGAGTCCCAAAACCGAATTCTGATTATCAGTAAAATCGCTTTACCTAGTTGCATTTTTCAATAATTATTTGTGGTCGAATAATTTTTATGTATTAAAATTATTTTTAATTTTATCATTCAATATTGGAGTACTAATGATCCGCAGCAACATCACGCGGGTATAATTAATTTATTAATTTTTCAGCAAGTAAACGAATGATGAAGCGGTGTTTGGCTACCATGTGAACCCGTTGCATCTACTTGGTTTTGTGATTTTTTGCTTTCTTCTTGTAAGGCTTGACTAGTTCTGGAAATATTAACTGCCATCGACAAAAAATCCGAAGCAGGTGTCGTTTTTTAGTTGTGGGCAAACGTAACAAGAGCAGGGACGACGTGTGAGTTCGGATTGGAGGTGATCACTCTGAAATTATTTTTTAGTTTGCTAATCTAATGACTTTCGAAGACATTCATTCGAATAATAAAACGTGCCAGCACATTGATTTACGTTTTGTAAATTGTGGCAGGACAACAAAAACTGTAATTTTCCAAATGGTCATTACCAACATGGCAACACTTAAGGCTTTTTTCCTTTAATTTTCTTCTTTGAGTTTTCTTTTGATTAATCATTATAAAACTGCTTTTTTTTCTTTTTTTAATCATGTGTTGTTAACGTTTTTTACATGGTTAATGTCATCAAAATCAAATGGCTGTTATTTATGGAAAGAGAATTACCAGAAATTTTATTAATCCCTGATGCAGCGAGATATTGTTATAAACTATGTTGTTTCTTGTAACAAATACAATAAAATCTTGATAAATTAATAATTTTGGGATCATGAAAAAATTATTACATTTAACGAATGTCAATTAATCGATAAATTAATAAATTATTAATTTACCAAAATTTTGTTATTTTAAAAAAATATGATTGTGTTTATAGTATTGATTTACCTTGAGTTGGTGTCTATTCATTATGTTTTATTTTAATAATAGTTTTCTTTGAGGAAAATTTTTAATAGTTAGATGCTTTATATTAATGGCAATAAGATTATTGTATGGTTTTTATTTTTCAATGTTAAAGACGATAATTCTACCATACAAACAAATAAGCAGATGATATTGGTATTGAATAATTTTTTGTCACAAAACAACAACACCAACTACAATTTCTTTTCGCATTACAAAAAGTCAAAAAATGAGATTCAAGTCATAATTAATTTATAAAAGAAACGAACAATGTTGAGAACATATTTTACATAAGCCATATACACATATCATATGGATTTTGTTTTATACTAAATAATTATTAATTTATTTAGTAAGTGGGTCCTATAAGAAAATATAATTATTTTTTGAAAAACTATTATCTTATAAATTTATTTAGTTATTAATTTATTACATTGTCCCCAAGTTGGGACCAAAAAAACTGTTGTTTAATCTAGATTATCAATTGATTAAACATTAATTGAGTGAAAATTTACTAAATAGTTACTCATTGTCATGTTTACGTCCAGTAATTATTTTAACTTATTTTTGTTTCCACATACGATTTTTTTTTTTTATACTAGATATTATATAAGATAACTACTGATATTTATAAATCAAACTATCACTAAAAAAAATTTATATTTTAAATCTTATCAAATATTCAAATTTTACTTAAATTTATATCCCTTACTAATATTTAAATGACATTCACTCTACTTACATTTCTTAAGAACGAAGACTATCTCACATTTTGTTAGATAGCTCTCAACATGTGTCTTGTTTCCCGTAACAATTTTCTTGTTACAAAAACAATTCCCTTCTCATGACTGAATTCCCTGGTATGGTGCCACGTTCAGCTCTTTTCACCACGTGATCTGGCTACCTTTCATTGTATGGTGCAATTACTAGATGACAATTTGTTGGGTATGGTGCCTCGCAGCCCTATTATTGAATACGATTATCTTTTTGTTAAAAATAATAAAGTTAAAATGAAAACTATAAAGTTATATTAATTATCTATTATCTACCACATAAAAATTATAGTTGTATAATATTCTTAAAAATATATATAAATAAATAAATAAAACAAACCGCACCCAATAGTGAATTAAAGATCGATTTCAGAGTGGAGAAAAATTAACATAAATCTTTGTCATTCGAAATGAAGGTTCGAAGTTTGTTTCTCTTGATGGACTCCACCTGGCAAGGGCAGAGAGGCTGGATTCGAACACTAGGGAAGCCAAAACACGAAGCAAAAACACCAATAATTTTCATAGTTAAGTACGAAAAAAATATGTTGACATATATCATCGTGCTTAATCTAACTTCCAAGTTCGATCCGAAGTTTAGGATGAGCTGTACTTCTTTCATTTTCATTGCTGATCCACCAAATCCTGAGATTCAGAGTCCCATTTCTATAAAACAAGAATAACTTGTAATATTAGAAAGTAACTCCAGCGTTCTTGTCAATTGCTCGTAACCCTTGCCTGAATTGACATCAAATCTGAAACCTTGATGATGCTGCGGAAAGCCAGACAGAACAAAAATTAGATCAATGATAGAGCTCTGTTTATATTCAAACTAACACCCAAGTATCCCAAATTCTTTTGATGTATAAAGGTGGAATAATAGGCTTAATACTTGTACATGATATCTCCACCAGGCACAAGCTTCTTGCAAATCCACTCTGGAAACAGCTTTTCAAGGAGCTCAATCTGCTCTTCAACCTCCCCTGTAGAAAAGAATAAACCAGTTCAGCAACAACAACCAAGACGCCAATTTCTAATTAAATCATGCACTCCTCGGTCAACTCAATAAATACATAAGTCTTTCAATTATGTCAAGACTGTTCATAATTATCTTGTGCACAAGTTCCTGTTTTGTGATTGAAGAGCAGCTGACATTCTGAGATTGGGTGAATGGAAGCAACCAGGTCGGGCAAGCAAACAGATATATCTTCATTGATTACTAATCCAGACTGGCTCCTCCTGTGATCGGTTAGGTTGCCATGGCTCCCCTCTAACTACAGCAGCAAACTTTTGAGTCAATAATGCAAGGATAGGACCACAAAAGCACAAGAATTTGAGTCACTCATAACAACAGGTAAAAGGGCGAAAAAGCAACACGAATTGTACTTGCATAAGGTAAATATATGTAATCCTCACACTGTTGGCTCAAAAAGCTTTAATAAAAGTGCCAAGTCATTAACTATACCGGATTCTAAAAAGCTTCTAAACATTTCCAAGCTTAAAACACGATATTAAGTTTTCTACCAGTCAACTATTAAACTGCAACAAGATCAACACAATGCCTTGTCCGTACAATGTGCTAGGAAATATCGAAAGGAAAGCCTGGAAAGGCAGTCACTTATGTACCAACTTTAAATTTTCTGGACCAACTCAGCCACTCACCATTTCATCCATACAGTTCTTCTGCAAACCTGTAACTAGTTCTTCAGATCAACAGAATAAAATCACATGAAGCCTACAAACTAACATTGATGTCATTTGATAAATGATGTAAGCAAATGGACTTAAAGATTATCGTACAAAAGGGTATAAGTCTTGTAGTTTCAGAAGTACACCACAAATATAAAATCGTTTGAAGTGTGGACCTACCTTTTCAAGTAACGGAAGAGAAAAATTGTTGCTGCCTTCCTGATTAGCCCCTACTTCTACATCTTGAGAGATTTCGTCATTTAAAACAATGTCACTGTCTGTCTGCATTCCAAATGAGTTTCTCTCAACATCTAGTCGTGAAAAGTCGATAAATCTTTTTGCTGGCATGTAGCAGGATCTACAATCTCGAATGGTCATATCCCTGAGCTTGTTGTCACGACTGGGTATTGACCTCTTTGGAATGACCTGTGCTGGTGTTTCCAGCATCGAACTGTCAGCAGGCGAAGCAAGCTTCTGCACAGGGCTTTCACAATCATGATTACAACACGTTGAGGAGGGACAGGAGGATTAACAACTCTGGAGTTGGAACATGTATCTGGCAGCTCCATCAGTTGCTTACTTTTGATACCTTTGTTATTTACAGGACTGGCAGGAGATTCTTCTGCTTGCCAGGTTTTAAAAGCTTGGTTATTCACATCACCAGACACGGCAGACGACACAGATGCTGGAGATGCTAACCGTACAGTCTTTTCTGCTGCCACAGAAACCGTATTCTGAGAGAAACGAGGACTGAAAGGTGTATGAAGAAGGGATGATGTCAACGACAGCTCATTGTCAGCAGAATATGGCAGTGATTGAATAGATTCAAGATGGGACTGCCCTAGATCAAGCATCTGACAGTTTCCACCACTGGAGCCAACTACCTCTGGAAATTCAGCCGGCATTTGCCCCAAAGAAGCCTGACTTTTTTGGCTATATGGTTCTGGCAATGTAGCCTCTGGAACACCACAAGCCTTGCACCCAAAAAATAAAATGAGTTCAACACGGCTACTCCAATAGAAAACATAGATACAATGAACAAGGCCCATATGTAGAAAGGCTTCTAAGTAAGCCAGCATGCTAAAACCAACTATCGATGCATGCTAACCATGTAGTACCTCAAGCAGTTACATATTCATCATTAAGCCAAACCAAGCAGACAAAAAGCTGAAACCAGTACTCAAAGTAACTTGCCAAGTAATCTATGTATTTTTTTTTTATATAATACCATTTACCAATTCTCTGAAAAACATAAATAAATATAGGATCATAGTGTTACCCAACTGAAAAGTCTCCGCAAAATGAACAAAGTTACTTGCATTTCAGATTATGCTTAAATTCCAAGTTTTTGAAGTGCAATAAAAAACTATTACTGCAGCAAACTAATTAATTAAAACAAAAAAACAGTGGAAAACTCTACTATGGCACAGGAATTGTCTTTAAATGCAGCTAGATACAATAACCACAATTATAGGGACTAAGCAATACCTCAGGATGGACAGTGAAGAACTTTACAAGCCTGGAGTTAAAAACTTGGCAGAGAGCTCCATAATCAGATTGTTTACTGTGGCCTTCTATGACATCAAAAAGCAATGCAATTTTCAAATCTGGCTCCATGCATAGGGTTTTCTCGTTATGCACAAGAATTTTATCTATTTGTATGGCTTCCGGGAGTATAAATTTTATTTGTGCGAGATGCCTGAATGAAAAATTTCTGAAAAGAGAAACATGTTCAACATTTTGTCACAAGATATGCAAAATGAATATGTGAAGGAAATATATAAGTGCATTGAAAGACCATATACAGAAATAGAATCTCAACGTTTTGCTATATAATTGCTTGGGAAGAATGTGTGAAGGAAATATACATGTGCATTGGAAGAACAGATAGAAATCTAACAGGTATACTCTCAAAACATGAGAATTCCCCTATATCAGTAAAGCAAAGGTGGTATAACATTCTTCTTTTAGTTAACATCATATTTAAAACATAACTAAAAAGGACTCATGAATACAACAAAGTGGCTCATCACAAATGCACAAAAGAGAAATGAATTTTTTTTTATTTTTTGGGATAAGAAACCATAAATTATATTAATGATGAAGAATCATTACGAGTGTACCAGCTGTCCACTGAAAAGGAAAAAAATGAAAACTATTATGTGCTGTACAGAATACACCAATCATCCCTTTACAATACCAGACCAGCCTAGACACCTATCTCAAAACACTCTCCCAACTTAGATGAATGAAGAAAAAAGATGAATCTTGGAACTCCTTAGAAACTGAAGCCCAAAGCGAAGTAGAAGACGGACTGTATCCCACGATTCTTCAATATTATTTGCATTTTTCCCTCAAAAATAAGAAGATTTCGTTCCTACCATACTACCCGAAACAGAGTTGCCACAGAACAGATCCAAAGAACTTTGGCCTTTTTTCCTTTACCAAAAGCATAGGAATTCTCCATAAGAATAAAGTGACAAGAACCCAGAATGACCCACAAAATGTTAACCTCTTTGCACAACTTATTCCACAACTTTGATGAAGAAAAAGATGATTGCATCATATCAAAAAGATATTGTCTCTCCAAAACATAAACTTATATACAAATATCACTGTTTCAACCAAAAGAATTTTAAGTTCCAAGGACGAAAAATGGTTCTTTATTCTCCATCAGGCCAAAAACTCCATAAAAGTATCAACTAAAATATTCAAAAGATACATACACACGTATATCTGAGAATAATAACATCAAGTCACTTGATAAGTGACTAAAGTTTCGAATTTCATTTGGCTGTTCAGTAAATAGATTAAACAAAAAAATTAAATTAAAAAAAGGGAGAGCGATCCTTTAGTAAATCTGTTGTAGGTAGGTAGGCAGGCAACCACGAGGGTTGCACTCTTCTCACAACCATCTGCAGGAGCATGAATAGATTGAGACCATTCAAATAGATCAAACATCCAACAGGATTTAGGGATAGAAAATCATCTAACTTGGTAAGGGTCAAGGTAGCACAATTATACAAGTAAATACCATTTTGCAAATAAATTTTATATGTCAATATAATCATTAACTTCAAATTCGTACGTAATAAACAAGGCCCAGTCTATCAAAAGGTTTAAATTTTTTACATAGATTCACCATTAAGAATATAGTGTGCCAAAATAATAGCAATAATAATAATAATCATAATAATAATAGGAATAATAGTAATCAACTTTACTGAAAAGCTAGATCTTAAGTAGATTGTTTCTGAGCTGCCCTAAGGGGAAGTGAACATGCTTAAGTTGCAATGATGCAGACAACAAAAGATTCAAGAAAGCTTAAAAGCCAGCACAATTCTTAACTAAGACTTGTCCATGTGGACCTGATTTGAATGCTCTCCAGTTGCCTAACAAAGTCTAAGAGTAATAGTTTTCGTCTATATTATGGGTCTTCGCTTGTTAAGTTTTACAACAGATTTTCTCTAGTTTGTCATGGCCATAAATTATTAAACTGTGTGTTGCGGTTGTCTTACTAGTCCTTTATAGTGTTTAATAAGGCTTTACCAATCAAACTCGATAATCTTATAATTGCTTTTGAGTTCAGGAATCACATTCATATGATGAGTAAGGAAACCAGCAACATATATGAAGCCCATTTCATATTTATCAATACAAAATTTTATTTCCCAAATGTGATTTTGCTTCCCAGATGTGACTCCTTTCACATAAGTAATTCTTAAGAGCCCTAAACGCGGTCGCCTAAATTCTAAACTTACGCGTTTTCCTCTTTTCTATGATGCCAGATTTCGAAGATCTATCCAACTCCAAGATTCATTATCGCATCCATCAAGACGATTAACTGTCAACTGATTCTCAACTAACCCCAAGCCTTGTCTAAAGAATCCATTGACCTACTGAGTTATAGAACTGAAATTAAAATCCTGAATCTACAGTATTTAATAATCATAATAATCTTTGCTTTGAAATTATACCTTTGACAGATACAAGTACTATTCCATAATGCACTCAAAATGTTTCCCAAAACCTTCCTCTTCAACTAAGTGACTGAATTACTTTTTGCTGCTTAAATCTTTGGCAAACACAGCTACACAATTAATTGAGTACCTTTGGTGATGTAACAATAGCAATACACTAAAAAACCAAGCAAGATGGCACTCATAAGTCATACCCTTCACCCTTTTCCATAATGATGTTTGTTTTGCAATTACACCTTTGACAGATACATGTACAAATCCATAATGCAATGAAAATGTTTCCTCAAACGTTCTTCCTCAACTAAGCGACTGAATTAGATTTTTGTGCTTTAATCTTTGGCAAGCATAACTCCTTTAACCGGAGTAACTGACTGTGACCTCTAACAATGTAAATCTATAGCAATAATTTAGCAAGATCATACAAGATGGCACTCATTGATGCTATAAAACCCAAAAAACAAAAAAAAAAAAACAACAAAACACAGAGTAAAGAACCAAAAAATTAAAATTCAGTTACCTTTCAGTTAGTACCTCCACTTGAGCAGAAATATTTTTAAAAGTCTGCGACTTTCTGCACAAGCTAAGCAACCTCAATGAATAAGTGATTGCACCAAAGAGCTCCACCATAGCATCATATCTGAATATAGACACGCTTAAATTTTGGTTTCAAGCAAATAACATCATTAAGCACTCAACAAAAAAGTACCCATTGAAATTCTCACATGTGTAGATGTTTAACTCCTCTTGCTTTAAATTTAGCATGCAAATGCTCATTAGTTTTCTCCGGCGTTTGGGACACAATAGTCGATTTCATTTCTCCAAGAATAATATTCTTACACTAAAAATCCAAAACATTTTGTCCTTTCTCATCACATTCACTCTGATCCATGCCCTAGTAATTTAAAATTACCCAAAAAAAGAAAAAAAAACTCAGTCGGCCGAGGTGTATGTCAATCCTGAAGCCCCAAAACTGGTGTGATTACCGCCAAACGCTGCAAGCAAAATCAAAATCAACGAGATCAAGCTAAATTTACGAATGCATCATCACCAGGGCACTATTAAGGATAGCATTTTTTCAGAGAACAAACCTGAAATCGTGGTAATTTTGAATTCACTTTGAAAACTTTTGTGTGCTCGAAACCCTAGATTTTGCACCAGGGTCCATGAAGTGAGGAGGGAAATAAAGAAGTAAGCGGCTGTATTCAAATATAAGAGGAATGGTGTAAGGACTAAAATGCCCCTATTTGCTGCTGATTTCGCGCTTTCGCTTTTTACTTCTTCCCCTCCACTAATATGACCGTTTAAGCCTGGAGGTAGAAATTGATAATTCCAATCCCATCAATACCGACTTACCGAGAGAGTAGCTGCAAGACTAGTCATAGCAGCCCATTTTAGAAATGTGTTTAGGCTTTAACACCCCTTAAAATTACTTATAAGCCCCTTTGCTGGAAGTACCCAACGATAAAAATTTTAAAAATGGGTGGGGATTAAAAATTTTAAACAGTTATGTTTTACTTTACAAACTCATTTAATACCCAATGCACCAATAAAATTACTAAAAACACACAAAAGATTAGGGAAAGCACAACAGATAATAAAACAATAAACAATCGGTAATAAAATAATATTTGTAATCACATTAAACAATAAAATTCATGCTCTTAAATATATGTTTTCTCTCATGCCTCTTTCCTTTTCATACATACATATTAAAAAAAAAATACTGGGGAGAGAGAATTTAAAGCCCAAATTCAAAGAAGATTGTCAGAAAATAGAGTATTGGCTGATTACAACTTTTACGAGCAATAGACTTTTTGCTTAATCCAAATATATAAAAAATGATATATTTATATATAATAAATAAATAAAAAATATATATATATATATATATATATATATATATAATCTTCGGTTCTTGAAGAGATTGATTAAAGAGGGAGTATGAACATATTTTTTTCATTTAATTTATATTATGTCCATAATAATAATTTTATAGTATGGACGTTTTAATAATAAAATGTTTAATTTATAAAAAAAATAAGTCTAATGAATATTTTAGAGGATTCAAATAGCTACACTCTTAAAAAGTTCATTAATTCTATTAACACTTCTATAATTTCAGCCCTTCACAAACTCCGCATCTCTCGCTCTAAATACCATTGATAAGCCCCGCCCCTCTTTCTAGCAGCCCTTTATACCACTGCCAATAAAAAGAAGTATGCATGAACTAAGAAGACAAAGTAAAGATGAAGAGAAAGCAATTATGAACTGATATATTTTAGTGTGTTTAGCACACTATATTTTATTATATTATATTACATTATTTAATGTAGGTGACTGTTTTATCCTCTATTCCATTAGTATTGTCTTATAATAATGTACCGTTTTTTGTTTATATTATACTATATCAATTTTATATAAATATTAAATTAATATTATTTAAATTTATTACTAATTATATTAAATTATTATTTTATATTAATTATTGATCTATAAATATAATAATATTATAATTTATTTTTATATTTTATTTATTATAATAAAAATTAAAATTAAAATTAAAATATATTTAATGACTCAATTGAGACAAAAGTTGGTTGTATTATACAAATCGGAGTGGAACTTGGGTTTATGTAAAACACCATTTTGGTGCATTGTGGTGCATTATAATGCACCATAATCTAACTTTCATGACTTCAAAACAAAAGTAAGTAATAAATTAAGATGAACATTAATAAAATAAAATATAATGTAATACTATGTTCCTAACACGCCTTTTATTCATTGAATAATGCCTTCATATAGGCAATAAAATAACAAACTTAGCAAAATAATAGTAGCTATTGAGCTATTATCCTATAGGTACCACAGCCACTCTCTACTATTGTAATTATAACCTAAAGACTAGGTAAATAATAATGTTGCTGATAAACTTTTTAAAGACTAAGTAAATATAAGTATTTTATTGATATAAAAAAGAATTTGCGACGATCCCTCCCCTAAACTGGTGTTATAAACTTTAAGTTTCAAAATTGTGCAAAAACCTTCATAAACTTTAAGGGACTTTCTCACGTAAAAAAGCTAGCCAATATGAGGGGTTTAATAAGACATCAACAATAGTCTTCACTCATGCAATTGACATGATCAATTTCTTCATCATTTGTGAGATCTCTAAAGAAATGATACTTCACATTTATACGCCTACTTCATGTATGTAGAACAAGATTTTTGGAGAGCTTTATTGTTGAATTATTGTGACATTAAATTCAAAAAAAAAAAAAAAGCTGAAAGCTCAAGATAGATATCAATTCAAAAAAAAAAGAAGAAGAAGAAGAAAAAGAAAGCTTTTTTCTAGTAGTGGAAAAAGCCAAGAAGGTATCGATTTATGCTACATCTCTACTCATGCGCAAGAAGCAAATATCCTGACCAAAAATCTGTTGGGAAAATGTGCTCTTTAAAAGCATATGTGTTTATTTAATTGTAATAAACAATTTTTCTGATTAATGAAATAAATGAGGTATTTTATTCAAGTATCTTAATTGCATTAATATTTTGAGTAAAGTCTATTTGATCATATTATATGTATTTATGTGATCACCATGTGGATTCACAGAAGACATAAATACAAGTTATCTTATGATTAAATAAATTATGTTCGCAGTTGATAAATAAAGTTGGGCACTTTATTTAGGTATAGACTGTAATAAATTCATTGAATGATTTGTCTTAATCATGCATGAATTTATTGATGTAGTACGACTACATTGAACAGGATCATATATGAGATTTAATTAACCTTGAAATGACCGCTATCGAGACTTATTAAATCTCATAGGCATTGATTTTACTGTAATCTTAATCTTGAGTTAGTTATGATTTCATGATTGTAATTGTTATTCCATTTGAGTTACCAATGGGCACGACACACAATTGTGGTCAAGATTACCCGGTATCTTGGTGGAGGCAATTATGAGTATTGGAGTTATAGATTAACAATATAGAATTTGTACGACACATCTCTTGATGGGTTTTCGACACTTGATCATAGAAATTCTCTGGCCAGAGTGTGTCAACATATTTATGTTGAAAATGATCATTAGAGAAAACCAGTAAGTATCAACGAACAAGATGTAATTAAATCGATTGGACAGTTGAGATATCGATTTAATTAATGATGTGGTATAAAGGATTATGCAGTAAAGAAATCAATGTGGCTTGGGCGAATTATTATTCGAGCATACAATTATGGAGATCAGTTCCAATCTTATAGTGGAGTAGAATTGGAATTAGATAATTATATTTGTTTAATTACAAATTTAATTATTGTAGCCACTATTGTATGTTCCCAAATGATCCCAGGTTAGCTCATTTAATTGACAACACCATCACTGGACCCAAAAGCAAAAAAACTGGCGTATTAGGTGAAAATCATAATTATAATATTTGTTAAAGCCTAGTATGTTATACTTTCAAGTGTAAAAGGGGGCTTGTGATATTTTACAAGGTGGTCCCTAGTTAGTTACATTCTCTCTTTTTACGTAAGTGGAGAGAAAGTATTTAATTTAAATATTTAAATATTTAAATTAAAAGGGGAATTCTATTTTAAAATAGGAATCCTAATCTTAACATACTAGGGTTTTTCATAAGATATTATAAAAGGGGTATTTTTTCTCCCTTTTGCGAGAGAAGAGAAGAATCGAGGATTTTGAGAAAAATATAGAAGACATCTAAGAGACGCCAGTTGCAATTGGGAGTGGTGAAACAGACGCCCACACGTCCAGTGTTGATCGATCTTGAGTCATAGCCTGGAAGATCGTTTGGAGATGGATCTACAACTGTGTGGAAACAGACGCCCACACGTCCAGTGTTGATCGATCTTGAGTCATAGCCTGGAAGATCGTTTGGAGACGGATCTACAACTCTCAATCGTTAGTCTTCTTAGATTATCAAAGGTACGAATTTCTAGATTACTAAATTCTTATATGTTGTATGAGATCGGTCCAAAAAAGTTTTAATTGAAAAATTGAAAAACCTGTATTTCTCCCTACAATTGGTATCAGAGCCATCTCATATTAATATATAAGAATTTCGTATGAAATTAACCTTGTTTATTATGTATTAGAGTGGCACAATTTATTCAGATATATATTATTTGTTTAATATATGAATAAAGCATGTTGTGGTTTGTCTTAATTCATGGTTAGATTCTCTGTTGTATTTTTTATTTGGATCTGTAACAAGAGGGGTGGTCTCTCGTCACCACGTTTCCCTCTTGATTTATTTTACTGCATAGAATTTTTGTAAGCCAAATATTGGCGTAGGAAATTTGTAAATCAATGAGGAATAATCACGCGACGACAGTTCGGAGAACGAAGGCTGGAAATTTTTCAACAATACCACGGACCAGCGCGCTCGCTCGCCATCATGCGGTACACACGCCGCGAAGACTCGCTATAAACGCATCTTTGGCGGGCGCTGCGGCAGCGTGGACCCGGCCGCCAAAGATACATGCGGCAAAAAGCGCGTCGCGCCAACCTCAGCGAGCGCGCTGCAAGTGCGGCGGCGCGTGCACTCGGCAGCGGCTGCGGCGCTCAACCAAGAAATTTCCCCACCCGGCAAGAACGCGCATGCCAACAGCGCCTGCCAGCCTTGCAAGCAGCCTCGCGCAGGCAAAGACACGCCCGCCGCCGCACGCTGGGCGTGCAGTAGGCAGCTCACGTTGCAACGCAGCCAGCAGCAACCACACGTGCGAGGTCAGCAGCAAGCGCGCGGAGGCTGGAAGCGTGCGGGCGTCTGGGGCTGGTGGAGGGCATCGATGGTGGCTTCCCGACTTGGTGGTGATGGTCAAATCGGCGATGGAGATGGATGAACAGCGGCTGGTTTTTTGGAGAGAGTGGCTGAGGAAGAAGGAGAACGAAAAATATGATTTTAGGGTTCATGGTTTTTATCATGAAGGTCCCTATAGTTTTGTAGTTTTTCGTTTGGGTGGAACGTTTTTAATTTTTTGCATTCAAGTCCAAAAAAAAAAACAGTTTTGGGCTTAATGAATCCTAGTTTTAGGCCTAATTAAAATTGGGCTTAATGGATTAAAATGCATAGATAAAATTGAAAAAATTAAATTTATTTTTGGTCCAAAAGTTTTTATTTATAAAATAAAAAAAAATTTTATTTATTTTCTTTCAAAAATTAAAAATTGGACCAATAATAAATTTTAAAGCCTAATTTCTCCTAGTCCATTAACAAAGTCAAGCTTATGGAAGATGGACATTGACAAGAAGCCCAATGAAGATTAGGCTTAGGTTTAATGTAATCTTTTGATTTTAGGAAAGCCATGAATTAAGATTATTTAATTGTTTTTCTATATGTTATGTTTTGGATGTTAACATGCCATGATAACATGTCATATAGAATAGGTAGTGCCACTCTATGCATAATGATATATGTCATTCATATAACATGAATTTATGTATATTGTTTGAAATTTGCAAATGCTTGATAATATGAAATATCACTTAGATAATATTATAGGAAGCATGCAATTAACAATATATGTATGTTTTAAAAGGAAAAACCAATTTTAAAATATTGAGTGGGAGAGGGAAAATTCAAGATAATTTTTCCACGGGCTCCATTGTTAGTTCAATAATAAAATTATATATATACCTCGACTTCATGATATTTGATGCTCCCTCGAGGTATATATATTAGATATTTTATTTGATGAACTTCTTTAAAGATAAGATCGAAATATTTTTCAATCTGTTGATCACCCTAACGGTGGCTGCATGATATGAGAAATGCGTAGATTGAAACAATGGTTATACACTCAACAAAATTTGTTATTAACCTTCCCAACGAAGCTCTGTTAACAAACTTTGGCCCAAAAAGATAACGATAGTTATTTATCATGTTACGACATGAAAGAAAATAATCTAATGGTTAATTGGGTCTAGTAAGTGGCGGCATGATTTCCCCAACGGATAGCTTGCTAAAGCGGTACTAGATTATCGTTACAATAAAATAAAATGCATTCATGGTTTTTTGCATTTTAGATTTTTATTGTGAATATTACTTGTTTCAAAGTATTAATGCATGGATGTTTTATTTTTCAGAAATGTCTTCCTTAAGCCCACTTACTATTATTCTGAATCAAAACAAACTCATCACAGAATTATATAGATTGGAAAAGAAATCTATATATTGTCCCGATCAAAAAAATTATAAATATGTCTTAACCCAGGCATGCCCCCCAGTACCACCAGAAAATGCTCATAGAAATGAGAGGAGGCTTTATGAGAAATGGCAAAAGGCCAATGAAATGGCTAAATGCTATATTTTAGCCTCAATTTCTAATATTCTGCAGACCAAACACTAGAATTTGGAAACTGCCACTGAAATAATGAATAGTCTCCAAGAGATGTTTGGGCAGAGTACTCGCTCTGCGAGACAAGCAAAGATTGAAGGGTGTTATGAATAGCAAAATGGGGAAGGGCACAAGAGTTCGTGATCATGTCCTCAAAATGATGGACTATTTGAATGAGGCTGAGATTCAAGGTGCACAAATTGATGATAACTCAAAAATTGATATGGTGCTAGAATCTCTCGCGATACATTTAAAGAGTTTAAGGTTAATTATAACATGAACAAAAGAAATATGACCTTAATCAATTGATGAACGAACTCCATTCTCAATAAGAGATCTATCGCATCGAGAAATCTCTAGGAAGCATAAATATTGCTGAAAAGGTTCTTCTTCTAGGCCTAAGCCAAAAGGCAAGGGTAAGAAGAAAGGCTCGGAAAAAGAAATCGTCTACCAAGCAAGATGGCAAGCCGAAAGGCAAATGCTTCAAGTGTGGACAGAAGGTCACCTGAAAAAGGATTGCCCTAAGATTGTAAAATCGGGTATGGGAAATCTTTTTGTAATAGAGGCTGTTTAGTTCGAATCCTATTGACACTTGGGTGTTGGATTCAGAGCAACTAATCATATTTGTAATTCACTTTATTGGTTTCAAAAACCAGAAAATAAGTGAAGGAAGTGTCAAGTCTGCGATTAGGGACAGACAGTTCGTGTCGCATGAAGACCGGATCTGTTTTATTATCTTTTAATAATGAGACTTTAGTTTTGAATAATTGTCTTTATGTTCCAGACATTAAGATGAATTTAATTTTAGTAGCTTGTTTGTCAAAACAAGGGTACACTGTAAATTTTGGATCCTCTGTTTCTATTTTTTATAATAAGAGACTTATTTGTTCTGCACATTGGAAGATAATTTATATCATTTAAGTCCTATGATCCATTCTATGCATGACACAGTGATCAATAATGATGAGCATACACATTTATCTAAGAAAAGAAATATTTCTTCCAACCAATGTTACCTCTGGCATTTACGCTTGGGTCATATAAACCAAACTAGGATACAGAGAATGATCAAAGATGGGCTCTTGGGTCCACTGGGAAATGAATCATTGCCACTCTGCGAATCCTGTTTAGAAGGGAAAATGACCAAAAGGCCATTCTTGGCCAAAGGTGTACGCGGCAACAAGATTGAATTGGTACATACAGATGTATGTGGACCAATCAATGTACAAGTCGAGGAGGTTATGAGTATTTCATCACTTTCACTGATGATTACTCGAGATACGGTTATGTTTATCTAATACGTCATAAGTCTGAAGCTCTTGAGAAATTCAAAGAGTATAAGGCTGAGACAGAAAAGCAATTAGATAAGAACATAAAGAAACTTCGATCTGATCGAGGTGGTGAATATCTCTCCGAAGATTTCAAAGAGTAACTGGTTGAAAATGGGATTATATCTCAGTTGATTGCCCCAGGAACACCACAACAAAATGGGGTAGCTGAAAGGAGAAATAGAACTCTTTTGGATATGGTGAGATCTATGCTTCGTTATTCAACATTACCAATCTCTTTTTGGGGACTAGCACCGAGACTGCAGTTTACCTCTTGAACTTAGTTCCATCTAAGTCAGTGCCTAAAACCCCAATAGAACTATGGTCGAGTCGCAAACCAAGTTTACGACATGTCCGTATTGGGATCACCAAAGACATGTCTTTGAAACCAAAGGCAGACAAGATGGATTCATGTTCTGAGTTTTGCATGTTTGTGGGGTATCCCAAAGGAACAAGGGGAGGTTTATTTTATAGTCCTCAAGATAGGAAGGTAATTGTGAGCACACATTTTACTTCCCTCGAGGAAGACTATATGAATAACTTCAAACCTAAGAGTAAGGTAATACTTGAAGAACTGTTAGGTGATCAGGTTGATGCTCAGCTTTCAACTCCTGTTATAGAACAAGAAGAACAAGAACAACCACCGATCAACACAGGATTATCCCTGAAGAACCATCACTTTTAGAACCTCGTCGTAGTGGGAGGGTAACTAGGTTACCTGCGAGATACATGTTATTGGGAAAAACCTATAAGGCTATCTCAGATGAACATGTACAAGATCCCACTAGCTACAACGAAGCTCTAATAGACAGAGATGTCGAATTTTGGAAAAAGGCCAAGTACACTTGGTATGCAAGTTGCAGAGATCCATCTATGGATTGAAGCAAGCATCCTGATCATGGAACATCAGATTTGATCAAGCGATAAAATCGTTTGGATTCATTTAGAATATTGATAAACCATGTGTGTACAAGAAAATTCAGGGAAAATTTGTAGCCTTCCTAATTCTTTATGTAGATGATATTCTCCTTATCGGAAACAATGTAGGAGTATTAACTACAATAAAGAGTTGGCTAGCGAAACAATTTGATATGAAAGATCTGGGAGAAGCTAGTTATATTCTTGGTATCAAGTTGCTACGAGACCGGAAGAATAAAACGATAGCTTTATCTCAAGCGGTCTATATCGATAAGATATTGGCTAGATTTAGCATGGAAAATTCTAAGACTGGTTTGTTACCATTCAGACATGGAATTTTATTCTCTAAGGATCAATCACCCAAAACATCTGAGGAGATAGAGAAAATGAAACGAGTTCCCTATGCGGAAGCTGTGGGAAGCCTCATGTATGCCATGCTTTGTACTAGACCAGACATCTGTTTTGCGGTTGGGATGGTTAGCAGATATCAATCTAATCCTGGACCTGAACACTGGACTGCTGTCAAGCACATAATGAAGTATCTGAAAAGAACTAAGGATTATATGCTTGTGTATTCTGGTGATGAACTTATTCCAGTGGGTTATACTGATTCTGACTTTATGTCAGATAAGGATTCTAGAAAGTCTACTTCTGGTTATGTGTTTACATTAGGAAGTGGAGCTATTAGTTGGAGGAGTGTGAAACAATCTTGTATCACAGACTCCACAACAGAAGCTGAATATGTGGCTGCATCTAAAGCTGCAAAAGAAGCTGTATAGCTCTGCAAGTTCCTAAAAAGATCTTGAGGTGGTACCTGTAGTAACTGCACCCCTTAAACTATTTTGTGATAGTAGTGGTGCCGTAGCTCAATCTAAGGAACCAAGGAACTACAAGAAACAAAAACATATTGAGAGGAAATATCATTTTTCAAGGGAATAGTGTAGAAAGGTTATATGACAGTAACCCAAATGACATTAGATACCATATGGCAAATCTTATTACAATGGCCATCAGTGGGAAACCATTATAACTTGCACTTAGATCCCTAGAGCATGTGCTATATGCCAGATATGCTTTAAGAGCTAGTGGGAGATTGTTGGGAAAATGTGCTCTTTAAAAGCATATGTGTTTATTTAATTGTAATAAACAATTTTTCTGATTAATGAAATAAATGAGGTATTTTATTCAAGTATCTTAATTGCATTAATATTTTGAGTAAAGTCTATTTGATCATATTATATGTATTTATGTGATCACCATGTGGATTCACAGAAGACATAAATACAAGTTATCTTATGATTAAATAAATTATGTTCGCGATTGATAAATAAAGTTGGGCACTTTATTTAGGTATAGACTAATAAATTCATTGAATGATTTGTCTTAATCATGCATGAATTTATTGATGTAATCGACTACATTGAACAGGATCATATATGAGATTTAATTAACCTTGAAATGACCGTTTACTTATTAAATCTCATAGGCATTGATTTTACTGTAATCTTAATCTTGAGTTAGTTATGATTTCATGATTGTAATTGTTATTCCATTTGAGTTACCAATGGGCACGACACACAATTGTGGTCAAGATTACCCGGTATCTTGGTGGAGGCAATTATGAGTATTGGAGTTATAGATTAACAATATAGAATTTGTGCGACACATCTCTTGATGGGTTTTCGACACTTGATCATAGAAATTCTCTCGGCGAGTGTGTCAACATATTTATGTTGAAAATGATCATTAGAGAAAACCAAGTAAGTATCAACGAACAAGATGTAATTAAATCGATTGGACAGTTGAGATATCGATTTAATTAATGATGTGGTATAAAGGATTATGCGGTAAAAAGAAATCAATGTGGCTTGGGCGATTATTATTCGAGCATACAATTATGGAGATCAGTTCCAATCTTATAGTGGAGTAGAATTGGAATTAGATAATTATATTTGTTTAATTACAAATTTAATTATTGTAGCCACTATTGTATGTTCCCAAATGATCCCCGGGTTAGCTCATTTAATTGACAACACCATCACTGGACCCAAAAGTAAGAAAACTGGCGTATTAGGTGAAAATCATAATTATAATATTTGTTAAAGCCTAGTATGTTATACTCAAGTGTAAAAGGGGGCTTGTGATATTTTACAAGGTGGTCCTGCTTAGTTACATTCTCTTCTCTCTACTTTTACGTAAGTGGAGAGAAAGTATTTAATTTAAAGATTTAAATATTTAAATTAAAAGGGGAATTCTATTTTAAAATAGGAATCCTAATCTTAACATACTAGGGTTTTTCATAAGATATTATAAAAGGGGTATTTTTTCTCCCTTTTGCGAGAGAAGAGAATCCCAGGATTTTTGAGAAAAATATAGAAGACATCTAAGAGACGCCAGTTGCAATTGGGAGTGGTGAAACAGACGCCCACACGTCCAGTGTTGATCGATCTTGAGTCATAGCCTGGAAGATCGTTTGAAGACGGATCTACAACTCTCAATCGTTCGTCTTCTCAGATTATCAAAGGTACGAATTTCTAGATTACTAAATTCTTATATGTTGTATGAGATCGGTACAAAAAAGTTTTAATTGAAAAATTGAAAAACCTGTATTTCTCCCTACAAAGTCTACCCAAGTCAAGTCATGAAAGGCTTCTCTGCAAGCTTGGAATGCAAAATATTTATTCTTAAGCTTGAGGGGGAGTGTTGGAAATTTAGGGCCTGTTTAAGATTGCTTTTGGGAGGTTTAAAAGTGATTTTGAAAATATAAAAGCTAATTTTAGTGTTTAGTAAAAAAAAATCAAAATCACTTTTGTCAAAATCAGTCTCTCCTAAAGCTGATTTTGAAAAGTAAGGAAGAAGTAACTTTTAAATTCTGATTTTGAAAATCAATTTTTTCCTTTAATACAATTCCATAAATATCCTTAAAATTTTTACTAGACCCAAAATTATCGTTATTCAAATTGGAAAAAAAATTAATATTTTAATACATTTTTATTGTAATTTATCAATATAAATTTATTAATATCAGTATGTTGGTCGAATTATTATTAAATTTGTTTCACTATGTTATAAATTTAATTATCAATTTTTTTAAGATTAAAATAAAAAATAAAATCAATATATTATAACTTTTATTTTTAGTAAAAATAATTATAATACACAATTAAAAATATTATATGTATATGTTTTTAAATGTATAAGTAAATTTATCTTACATTATATACATTTTAGTCATTTCTTTTCTCTCAACAATTTAAAAATAAAATTTAACAAAGGTCCATAAATGTTTTCAAAACTCACTGTACTTCTGAAAACAAAATTTACTATACAATTAATTGATTCCCTTCACAACTGATTATTTCTACAGCACAGCTAAAAGCAATTATTTTAAAAGTTACAGCATTTCCAAACTGTTCCTTAGTCAATTAATTGTAAATATTTTATGTTGAATCTTTTCTTTATTATTTGATTTAGTTAAAATAGGAAAGCATATATTAGGGAGATATTATGGGATTAGTTTACGTAATTTAGAGATTCATTATTTGGTTTCCTCTTTGATTGTCGTGGGACATGGCTCTCTGAGTTTATATATTCTATTAAAGTTAATGAGAAAAAGTGTACAAGAATTATTCATTCATCAGTATTGTTGTTTCAATAGGTACATAGCTCAAACTATAGTGAGTAAAAAAGCATTAATTATCCTCTGTAAGTTAATAGATTTGCCTTCAAGGCGTGATCAAGTGGTTTTCGAATAATTTTATTTGGCTGATCCCCTGAGTTCGAATTTTGAGGAAAGTAAGGGGCAAAAAAATGAATTTGGGCTTTGCCTACCCCTTATCTTATAAAAAAAACTAATTAGAAACAAAAATTTTCTATGAAGCCAAATATCTCATAAAAAGTAAATCTAGAAAATTCATTTTTTCTTTTTTTTCATCTTTCATAAATTGGTCCATTGTAAAGTTTTGAATTACATGGACGTGGAACCATAATATTTTAAACCTAACTACCTCTAGAATACGCCTCACATATTTAAATAGGTGGTCTAGTAAGGTCCCATTTGGGATTATTTTTAGGAGGCCTAAAAGTGATTTTCAAAATATAAAAGTTAATTTTATTGTTTGATAAAAAAATAAAATCACTTATGTTAAAATTAGCCACTCTTATAACTAATTTTAAAAAGAAGGGAATGAATAACTTTTAGATTCTGATTTTGAGAATCAATTTTATTCTTTAATACAATTCCATAAATATCCTTAAAATTATTAGTTAAACCCAAAATTATTCTTATTCAAATTGAAAACAAAATAAATATTTTAATAAAGTTTGATTATAATTCATCAATATAAATTCATTAATATCAATTTGTTGGTCTAATTATTATTAAATTTGTTTCACTATATTATTAATTTAATTATCAATTTTTTAAGATAAAAATAAATAAGTAAAATCAATATATTATAAATTTTATTTTTAGTAAAAATTATTATAATACACAATTAAAAATATTATATGTACATGTTTTTATATGTATAAGTAAATTTATCTTATATTATGTATATTTTAGTCATTTATTTTTTCTCAGTAGTTGAACAGTAAAATTTATCAAATGTCCATAATTGCTTTCAAAACTCACAGTATTTCTGAAAATAAAATTTATCAAACACTTAACTGATTCTTTTTACAACTGATTATTTCTATTTTATAGCTAACAACAATTATTTTAAAAGTTCTACGTTAAAGATTCCCAAACTGGCCCTAACTATACCTAGAATGAGAAAATGAGTTTTTACATTGTCATTTTCTATAAATTTGCTAATACTGCTCGAAATTATTTTTGACATTGATACATTGACATGCGATGATATGATGATCCAGAAATGGCCAACAATTATTTATCTTCTTTGTTTTGATTTGTTTTGTTTTATTGACATAAGAATCGCTTAAGGGTCCATTTGGGATTACTGTTGGAAGATAAGAAAGTAATTCTGAAAAGGTAAATGATAATTTTAGTGTTTAGTAAATTTTTTAAAAAATTACTTTTGGCAAAATTGTCCCATCATCTTACAAATTTTGATTTTAAGAATCACCTTTGTACTTAATACATTCCATATATTTAATTTTGTATATATTATAAAAATCAAAATTATCCTTATTAATTAGGAAATAAAATCACTATAAAAATTATTATGATTGGCAATTATATTGATACAACAAAATAAAAAATAAAATTAATAATATAAAATATTTTATTTTAGTTATTAATTATTATATGTACACAATAAAGGATATTATATATATATACTTATAAATGTTTAAATAAATTTTATTCAACATTTATCCAATTAAGTCAATTATATTCTTATAACAATTTAATAGTAAGATTTACCAAATATTTCAGATTACTTTAAAAATTCGCAACACTTTTCAAAATAAATTTTACCAATGTTTTACTAATTTTTTCTATAATTGATTATTTCCATAGCAAATTTAACAGTTGTCTATTTAAATGTCATTGAAGATGAAAATAAATTCTTACTTACGTGTAAGACAAAAGGAATAAATTCCTACTTACGTGTAAGACAAAAGCCATGGTCTAGAATAACTATTGACGACAATAATTCATTAATCATGCCATAATATATTGACAAGATGACAATTCGTACGTTGCTACTGAAATTTGAATACAATAATACCGTATTTAGGAGATTTGAATTTAGTCAAGGATTGTTTGTTAAATATTTTAAGTTTGAAATTTCATTAATTTTAAATATTTTTGTATTTTTTAATTTATATTTGACTTTTAAATATTTACATTTGAATATAAAAAATAGATTTTTATGGCTTTTATCTAATGAGAAAAACTTTAAATTAGAAGTAAATATAATATTTTAAAAATATCTCTATAAAATATATTTATTTCTTAAATTATAAAATCTAATCATTTTTTATGTGTTAAATTGCAAGGATATAAATGTTAAATAATTATATTTAAGATATTTTTTATTTATAAAAACAAACAAGATGCCACCTATATTCAGATATTACATAAAAAAAAGAAATATGTCATTCAAATATTGATATTAAGACTCATTCATACTTATAAGAAATTTAGACACATTTAGATTTCAGACAAAAACATAAATGTTACTTTAGTAGCTACGAGTAGGGATGACAAAAATCCCCACGAGGACGGGTACCCTCGGAGATTTTCCCCATTCCGGGAGAGTATATGGATAATTTCATACCCAATTTTTAATTCGGGGAAGGGACGGGGAAATTTTTTTACCCAATTTCTTATTCGGGGAGGAGATGGGGGTGAGGTAGAATCCCCATCCCCTACCCATTTTCCCATTTTAATTTTTAATTTTAATTTTATTTTTTAAAATTACTAGTAAATAAATTATAAATTTTGAATTATAAAATTATAAATATTGGTAAAAATAAAAAATATCAAAATATTTAAATTATTAAACTTTTAGGCTTAATAAACTAATTAAAGTCCTAACTTTTTATTTAGGACATTAAAAAGACCAGGTAGATTCTATTAGCCCAACAATTTTATTTTAATTTTAATATTAATTAAATATTTTAAACTTAAATCTATATTTTTATTTTTAGATGTTATAATTGCTCACAACGAATCACAATTTTAATATCTAATCTAATCTAATCTAATATTTGCTCTTGATTTGCTCCGGCTTAATTATTGTGCTGTAAAGAGAATAGTCCACATTTATAAAATGCCCATGCCACCATTGAAAAAGTTAATTTTGAACTTAAATTTGATTTTATTTGTAACAATTTTGTATTAAACTATTAATTTGTTCATGATAGTTTGTAAAAGAAGTTTGTATCCCTTGCATGCTGCGTTGCTAACTATTTAATAGATGTGACTTTTGTAATGGATATTAATGTAAGATATATTTCAAACTTTATTTTTATTTCAATTTTTTATTTTAATATGATTAACTCAAAATCAAAAATAAAAAAAATGTATTAGTTATTCGGGGATTAGGGACCCTCGGGAATCCCCTGTTATTATTCGGGGAGGGGATGAAGATTCTCTCAAATAATTCTGATGGGGACGGGGAGGGAACGGGGACATACGTAAAATATCGGGGATGGGTATGGGGAGATTGGTCTCCTCTCCTCTCCTCCCCATTGCCATCCCTAGCTAGGAGCCCATCCAAAATTTTGCGTTAAATTCAAATATGTCCTCCTTGTTAAATAAATTTTTTTGTAATGTAATAATAATTTTTTTATATTATTATTATTTCATATTTTCTTTATGCTTTTTAATTTATTAATCTCTACCTCAATTTTTTCCTCTATTTAATCCATTCTCGCTTTTTATCTCGATAAATTAATAACATTAGGAAAAATGAAAATCTAATAATTAAACGAATATTAACTGATTGAATGATAAGTTAGCATGTTGGCTTCAAGTTGGGATTGAAAAAATATATTGTATAATCGATTTTAAATTTATTGAGATTTTACTTATGTTGAGGTTCAATTTCCTTTTAAAAATAAATCTCCGTAATTAATACCATCACTAAAAATTTTTAACCCACCGTAAAATAAATCCTGGCCTTGTCTTAAAGGTTCAAATTATAAATGCATACTTGGCATAGATTTCATGGGCTATTCATCATGCGTTTCTTATTACAATTATTTGTATCTTATGACGAGATTTCATTTAGAGAATTTTATTAGTTTGTATAATAGTCCACACTCCAAAAATGTATCATCTGACTTTTAATCTTTGCCACAGAGTTGTTCGTTGCTTATCCATTCGACAATATATCATCTGACTTTTTGACGTTTTCCACATGAATTAAAGCTGGCAATGAAAGATAACTAGCCACGTATTGATGTACATATAAATAACTTGTATTCGCTGTGATAATAATCAGTAAGGAAAAAAATGTTGTGGGGCATGCACAGGTAAAAAAGAAATTGAGAAGTTAAAAAAAAAATATATTTGAGCATGAGAATCGGAGTTTAAAACGCACAATAATATCTGCCTCTCGACTAAGTACTAACTGTCTTTAAAGGGAAAATTTTTTATGAAGTTAGAAAATTCCTTTGAAACAAGGTGACAAGAATGCTTCTTGGTTCCTCATAAAATCCGTTGAGATTGGGATACTTCCTACAGCATTTTTAAACAAGTTGGGAGTCCAAAAAAATTCCCTCGCCAGCTTGAAGGGATGATAAGAATCATTTGAATATTCTCAATCAAAATAATGAAAATCAAGATGAGCGAAAATCAATGTCATTATGGCATTCATATACGGGAAGTATTATTGTCATTATGAAATGTATAGAAGGCAAATTATCATATGATCATATAGAAATGAAAATATAACCAAATTATTTGTAAGATCATGCTCCTTTTATATTGTTCACAATCTTCTATAAACTGGCTTTTGAGCCACATTGAGGAATAAGAGTAGAATTTGTGCTTTATCTATAATTATCTAAAGTTTTTTCTCAACTGACCAAAGAGGACCTGTCATTTTTTAGGTTTCCGAATTCCTCTCTCCCTCTCCATTAGTGAATGGAGAAAAACTTCCGTGCCAGCATCCATAGTGACCTTCCCATTTAACAGGTCTAATACTAAAATATGCAAGTTTTAAACTCTTCAGATATTTTTATATTTTTTCCAATCTAATTAGGATGGATAGTTTGTAATTTCCCTTATTTTCATTAGTGGCCACTTATGGCTGGATCAATAATTCCGATCCAATCGGCCCACCCCAAGACCAGGCTTTAACCTCTAATTAATGATCAAGATTAATGTCTAGAAAACTGAAATAAATAAATAAATAAATAAGCAGTATCAAAATAAAGAACGCATGATTTTGGGGTTCAACTAGCAATACGTTTTAATGGAGACATCTACAGCAGAATTTATTGACAGCGAAAGCATCACAGTCTACATTATTTATAATTCTAATCATAGAGATTAAAGGAGCAGTGTTTGGTCCATTGGAGAAAAAATGCTACCTAGTTAATTAGGGCATTGATTAGACGGACATCGATCTGTCTATAGCTTGAACTAACGGACAAAATAAATAAATTATTCGAGCTATATCCCCTTCAACCTTTTTCAAAAAATAAATAAATAATACACAATAATCGTTCATTGACAATGATATGTCCGTGGCTTCTTGTGAAGAGGTGATGCAGCTAAATCTCAGTTGATTGTATTTTCTTTGCATATTATTGCTAAACGATAATGCACAATCCGATTCTGTGGTATAGACTTTAAGGGCATTTCATCACGAGTTTCTTTAGTTGAGACTTTAAGAAAGGTTGAAGAATGACGCATTCTATTTTGTGAACCTAATTGCATTCGAGGAAGACTATCTGGACCTTAGTGTAGAATGACTTTAGTTGAGGGGCACATTTTAGAAATAATAGTTGACTTCGCACAAGTTGTTAGAAGGTTGTTATATTGCTTTCTAGATTTTCCCCAAAAGCACCAGTATATATAGTTGATAAACAACATCCAGTTATCATGTGATTTTTTTTTCGTGTGTGTTGATGAAATTGTCTGATTCTTGTTTATTTGGAATTTGTGTATCTCATCTGTAACTCTTGATTTGTCTCATCTCAGATTCATCAATAAAAGTTGGCTAATTTTTCCTTCTAATTTTGTAGTGTAGTGATGGCTCTTGGGGTTCAAAAATTATATTTTCTATTATGTTTTTATTGTTGATCTTGTAAATTGATTAATATTCAATTTCATTGTGGGTTATTTTTCAATTTGTTCGTACTCTAAAACTCTACAAGTGGTATCAGAACCTAGAATGATCTTAGGCAAGGATGTCTCTTTCCAAACCAAGGATTGATAAGTTCATCATTTGTGGTGATTTATCTCTCTGGAAGATGAAGATGAGGGCATTACTTATTCATTAAGGGCTTGAGTTAGCCTTATAACAAGAAGATCGAGATAGGGTAATAAGCTCTAAGCCTAACGAATAGAGGAAAAAAATTCTCAACAAAACCCACAACACCTTGATTTTGAGTCTCAGTGATTCAATCCTCAGAGGGATATCTGGTGAGAGAATTGCTCTGATTATTTGGAAAAAAAGTTGAGGCTCTATGTATGAAGAAGTCATTTGGTCATCGGCTGTTATTAAAGAAGAGATTGTACACTTTCTCTGTTAAATAAAATGAGTATCAATGCAAGAACATATTGATGTCTTTAACAAAATCATTCTTAATCTTGAAGGAGTTGAAAATATCAAGATTAATGATGAAGACAAGGCTTTCTTTTTGTTGCTTTCACTGCCAAAATCCTGTGAGTGTTTTATGATACTATGCTATATGGGAAAACAACTCTAACTTAGAAGGATGTAAAGGCCTTCCTATGCTCAAAGGAAATTCCAAAGCATTCATGTGATCTAGACACATGCTTTGGTAAAAGTTAAATGGCAAAGTCAGAGAAGAAGAAAGATATGAAGAAAAAGAAGAACTAGAATCAACCTGGAAAGGAAAATGAGTCAGAAAAGGAAAAAAATAAAAAGGAGAAAGTTTTTTTTTATTGTAAGAAACAAGGTTATGCATAAGAGATTATGCTGAAAAGAAGAGAAATAATAAAAGAAAGTCTGGTGATGCTATTGTAGCTTTAAATGAGTCTTATTATAAAGGTATCACAGTGTTGATTTGCTGGTTACATCAGATGGGAATATTCAAGGTTAGTGGGTACTTAACTCGAGGTGTTCCTTCTATATGAGTCCTAATAAGAGTTTTTTCTATGATTGTGAATCTATTGATTTTAGAAGAGTTTTGATGGGAAACCAAAATGCATGTGAGATTGTTGGCGTTGGTTCAGTTAAAATCAAAATGCATGATGGAATCATAAGGATTTTAGAGCATGTTAGGCATGTACCTAAACTCAAGAAGAATTTAATTTCTTTCGGCATGCTAGATAGCTCAGGTTATTTCTTTAAATCTAACTAGTTTAAAGATAATGAAAAAGAATGCTATAGTGATGAAGGGTGTCAAGATAAATGGATTGTGTGTGTTGGAAGCTTCGTATGTGCATGTGTTGTTTGCTTTGGATATCAAAACTGATGTTGATAGAACTAAATTGTGGCACCTAACACTTGGCTACATAGAGGTTAAGTTTATACGAGAATGGAGTAAACAAGGTTGTCATATTGTGATAAAATTGAAGTCCGACTTCTATGAGAATTGTATCTTTAGGAAGGATCATAGGATCAAGTTTGGTGAGGGATTACATAAATCCAAGAGTGTGTTGGATTATGTACATTCAGATCTTGGGGGCTGGCTCAACTTCCATGCATGAGTGGCGGAAGGTATATCATGACACTAATAGATCATTTTTCTAGGAAGATATGGCTTTATATATTTAAGACCAAAGGCCAAGTTTTTGAAAAGTTCAAAGATATAGAGAGCACTAGTTGAAACTCAATTTGGCATAAAGGTTAAGACATCAAGGACTACTAATGGTCTTGAATTTTGCAATAGAGAATTTGGTGAATATTGTCAATAATGGGGAATCTTAAGACACAAGAAAGTTAGATTTACTCCTCACTCGAATGGTCTAGCTGAAAGAATGAATATAACACTCATTGATAAAACCAAGTGTCTATTAATAAACTTTAATTAATTGAGAAGCTTTTAGGCTGAAGTTGTTTCTATAGCTTGTTACTTGGTCCAGGAAAGCTCTTTAGCTGCAATCAAATTTAAAACACTAGAGGAAATTTTGAATGTCATGCCTGAAAACTACAAACACCTACAGATATTTGGATTTCCAACTTATGTCCATATTAAGCAAGGTAAGCTTAATTCAAGGATTTTGAAAGGTGATACGAACCCCGTCAAGAACTGACGCGACTCTAACAAAATTAGTTCCCATGATCGATTATAAACCAGGAATGAAATGGAACCTCAACCCAATGCTTATTAAAAGCACGAACCATGGTATCTGAAGACGCCACAATCAGCTATAGATGGTCTAATTGATAAGTCAAGATATTGAACGCCACAGAAATCCGATAAGTTCAAAGAGTTTGTAAAGAACCAAAGAGGATTAACTTTCTCACCAATTGCATAAAAAAAAAGCTTCCTTTGTTTATTAGATACGAGTACATTATATAAGGTTGGTTACAAGAATTTTTGGAAATAAATCCTAAACTAAAGATCAAATCAGAATCTAAATCTTCCATAATAAGAAAGAATCTAAAACAAATCAGAATTCTAATCTAAGTAAATAGGAAAGAATTTAAACCAAATCAGAATCCTAATCTACGTAAATAAGAAAGAATTTAAACCAAATCAGAATCCTAATTGGCTTAAAATAGAACTAAATAATTTGTTTCCCTAATAGCCTCCTTAAGAAACGGGAAAGTATCTGAAAAAGGAAAATAATATATTTTCCTGCCATAATGTGCAAACCAACTCCCTATTTCATGGAAGTAAATATTTGAAAATTTCAAGAGTCTGAATCATGCATTTATCATGTGCGATTCCTTCAAAGGGCTTCCACGAATTTGATTGAGCTCAAGTTGCTTGAATCAATCCATTAAGCACTTCTTTGAATTTCTTTGCTTGAGCCCTTTTAACGGGTCAGACGGGAACGTGAATAGGATCTGAATATACATCATCCTATGTACTTGTGATAGTTTTATCCTTAATCTCATCATTCCTCTCCTCTTGAAGAGGATTTGTCCTCAAATCATCACTTACATCAAAAGGACTCAAATCAGAAACATTAAAAGTAGCACTTACATTGTACTCACCAGGCAAATTCAATTTGTATGTATTGTCATTAATTAGTTCCAAAACTTGGAATGGGCCATCCCCTCGAGGTAATAACTTAGATTTCCTTCATTCTGGAAATCGTTCCTTGCGCAAGTGTAACCACACCCAATCGCCAGGTTCAAAGACTAGCTAATATCTTCCTTTGTTGGCTTGTTTAGCATATTGTTCAATTCTCCGCTCAATGTTGAATTTCGCCCTCTCGTGTATCTATTTAACAATTTTAGAATTTTTCTTGCCATCTAAGCTAACACGCTCATAAACAGGTAATAGAGTTAAATCCAATGGGTTTAAAGGATTAAAACCATAAACAATTTCAAATGGTGAATACTTAGTAGTAGAATGAATGGAACGATTATAAGCAAACTCAACATGAGGTTAATAATCTTCCCAAGTTTTGATGTTCTTTTTAATAATAGCTCGCAACAGAGTAGATAGAGTTCTATTCACAACTTCGTTTAACCATCACAGGTTTGAGGGTGACAAGTAGTTGAAAACAACAACTTAGTTCCTAACTTAGCCCATAAGATTTTCCAAAAGTAACTTAAAAACTTAGCATCCCTATCAGAAATAATTATCTTGGGCATACTATGCAACCTTATAATCTCCCTAAAGAATAGGTTAACAACATTAGAAGCATCATCTGTTTTGTGGCATGGAATAAAATGTGCCATATTTGAAATCTATCTACAACCACAAAAATTAAGTCTTTCCCTTGTCTAGACCTATGTAAACCTAGCACAAAATCCATCGAAACATCAGTCCAAGGTGCACTAGGTATTGGCAAAGGGGTGTATAAGCCATAAGGTTGCACTTTCAATTTGGCTTGCCTACAAGTAACACATTTACCACAAAGTCTTTCAACATCTCGTTTTATATGTAGCCAATGAAAGTGTTCTCAGAAAACTGTTGGAGTCTTTACAACTCCAAAATGCCCAATTAACCTTCCTCCATGGGATTCTCTCATTAACAAATCTCTCAAAGAACAGTTAGGCACACATAGTTTATTCTCCCGAAATAAATAGCCATCATGCTTAAAATATTTACCACCTGCGGTCTTTTCACAAGCTTGGCATTCAATACTAAAATAATGGTCATCAGCATACAATTCCTTAATATGTTCAAACCCAAGTAATTTAGCATTAAGTGTTGAGATTAAGACATACTTGCGGGAAAGCACATCTGCAACAATATTTTCCTTACCTTGCTTGTAACGAATGACATATGGATATGTCTCAATGAATTCTACCTATTGAGCATGTCTCTTGTTCAGCTTGTGTTGGCCTTTAAGGTGTTTCAAAGACTCATGGTCGGTGTGAATCACGAACTCCTTAGGCCATAGGTAGTGTTGCCATGTTTCTAATGCTCGAACCAACGTATACAACTCCTTATCGTAAGTAGGGTAGTTTAAGGCTGTCCCACTCAAATTTTCATTAAAGTAAGCAATTGGTCGTCCTTCCTGCATTAAGACTGCGCCAATACCAATACCAGAAGCATCACTTTCAAATTCAAACGTTTTATTAAAGTTAGGCAAAGACAATAAAAGAGCATTGGTCAGCTTTTGCTTGATTATTTGAAATGCCTCGTCTTGCGCTTCTCCCCACTTGAATCCAACATCTTTTTTTATTACTTTAGTAAGCGGTGCGGCTACTGTGCTAAAGTCTTTCACAAATTGTCGATAGAAACTAGCAAGCCCATGAAAGCTTCTCACATTACTTATACTTGTGGGACTCAGCCACTCTTGGATTGCACATACCTTTTCTTCATCAACCTGTATACCCCTGTGCACTCATAACAACTCCTAGAAACACAAGTTTGTCTGTGCAAAAAGTACACTTCTTCAGATTAGCAAACAACTTTTCTTTTCCAAGCACATTTAAAATAGATTTCAAATATACTATATGATCATTTATGTTTTTGCTATAAATGAGGATATTATCAAAATAAACAATAACAAACTTGCCAATAAAAGCTTGCAAGACCTAATTCATGAATCTCATAAAAGTGCTCGGGGCATTAGTTAGACCAAAAGGCATGACTAACCATTCATACAAACTATATTTTGTTTTAAAGGCAGTTTTCCATTCATCACCTTCTTTAATTCTAATCTGATGATATCCACTTTTCAAATCGATTTTGGAAAATACACTATACCGATGTAATTCATCAAGCATGTCATCTAGTCTAAGAATGGGATGTTGATACTTTACCGTTATGTTGTTGATGGCTTGACAGTCAACACACATCCTCCACGTCCCATCCTCCTTAGGAATTAATAAAACGGGAACTGCACATGGACTTATACTTTTCTCACATACCCTTTTTCCATCAATTCATTAACCTGCCTTCGAAGTTCTTTGGTCTCCTCTGGGTTGCTCCAATAGGCTGGTCTATTTGGAATGGCTGAACTGGATACAAAATCAATCTGATGCTCAATCCCTCGGAATAGAGGTAAACCATGTGGTGTTTCCTCAGGAAAGACATCCTCATACTCCTGCAAAAGAAAAATAATAGAACTAGGCAAAGTAAGGTGAAATTCGTTAGTGTTCAAAACTGCCTCTTTGTACAAAAGTACAATCATCGGCTGATGTGAAAACAATGCTTTTTTTTATCTAACTCGCTCTCGCGTAGAAATTATTTTGTTTTCCATTTGATTTTCGCTCAATAGCCATATTTTTCTTTAATTTTTCTCTTATATTTTCCTCGACCTCTATTTGAACTTCACTCTCTTTTTCTTTTCCCAACTCTCTCTCTGTAGGCTCACTTGGTCTTCGTAAACCTGCTTTGGTGTCAATGGAATAAGAGTGAGATTAAGTACAAATGAATATTTTTTAGTAAAGCCATCATGCTTCCCACGTCTATCAAATTGCCAAGGCCGCCTAAGTAATAAGTGTCCAGCCTGCATTTGCATTGCATCACAAAGCAACTTATCTTCATACTTGTCAATCCGAAAAGTCACTAGTAACTGCTTATTCACTTTCACCTCACCACTATCATTTAACCATTGTAGTTTGTATGGACGTGGATCTCCCACTTTTCTATTTCCCTTTTATATTCAGGGATACTCTCATCCGTAAGAGGTGGGGGAGAATCAACCCTTAACGCATGATCAAGATCTGTGACTGTGAGAATTATTAAAATGTTCTCTTGCTATGATTTGAAGTTTGATGCATTTAATAAAGAAATAGAAATGATGTTGGTGGTAATATTCGCAGTAGATATAACTGAATAGAGAATAACAAACAAATAAAACAAGCTCATATTAATCTTAAAACAAAAATAGATTCAGATAAAGGTAAGCCACATCTTAAGATACTAGACACTCCATTAATATTTCATCTTTGGACAAAATATTAACTTATAAGTGATATCCTGTTGCAGTAACCAGACATTGATGATAGGAAAATGTCAAAAAATGAATCTTCCTTTGGACCAATTTATTGTTCACATATAAACCTGAATAATCATCACATGCTTATTACCACAGCTGCACATGCAATTCTATCAATCATAGACCTTCTTTTGAGTCGATTTATATTCACAGAAATTACATGTACAGAACTGTTTATATTACAAAAAAATTAATTTCCACAAGAGAGATCACTTTGGCAACATGTTGCTTTAATTGATTTATCTCAAAAATATATATAAACCTACCAATATTTTAATTTAAAATTGCAAAAAAATTACAAAAAATATTCCAATAAAATTAGGTCAAAGTCAAAGTTTGACATGTCAACAATCAACTATTGACGGTCAAACTAGTTCACGTTGAGCTGAACTAGTCCTAAACTGCCCCCAAAATTAAAAACCTTAAATTTTTTTATTAGTACTCTTTTTATTTAAGCAGCTACCACGGCCACAAGCCCGCAACTTACCTCAGTGGGGCCGACGGCCATACCTTTCCTTCCTCAAGAAATGACCATGCCCTATTTTCTTATGTTTCTTGATGTGGCGGCTTTACATGCCACTTTAATCCGATCAGGCCGCAGCTTGCTTTATGGTGTGGTCATGGGATGCCGATGGCGATTGGGCTACCACCGCTTGAATTCTTAAACTAAAATTGGTTTTTATCTAAAAAATTCAAAACCAAAGAAAACAACCATAAATTTTCTCTAATTTACTGATACTAGATTAGAGAAAACCAAAGCTTTATTCATTAATCGAAAATGAAACTCGATTTTCAATGATTCAAAATGAAGAGCTTTGATACCACTTGTTGAGATAAGAAAATTCTTTTGGTGAAACCATCACCTATAAGATAGGAACATTCATGTTGTATCACCAAGATTCAATAACAAATTATGTGGAAGCGTACCTAAATCCATAACCTGAATTGCTCTCTAGGGTTGTGTGATTAACCTTCCAGATTAATACGTTCTCCTAGAGAATCCTTTAGTTTTCTTTAAGCTCTCTCTCTGATGATGGGATGTCAGAAAGAATAGAAACATACGTGTGACCTAGAGACCATAACCACTTATATAGATAATTTTTTCCTGTTGTCATTTGGTATTCCTAATTCTTTCCCATTATAAATCTAGAGTATCATTAGGTCTCTACACATTAAAGGCCCACACCCTATTATATACATTAAAGCATATAATATCGAAAACCTTAATAGATAACTTTTAATTGAGCTTAACCTTATATGACAGTTCACAACATATAATTATTCACATATAAGCCCAACGTTAGATTAAGGATCCAACGATGCTAAATTAAAAAATCCAACATTTTGAAGCTCATGTAGTTGTGTGGAAATGAATGCCCAAGAGATTGCTATTATAGGGCTTGGTGATTACTTTAGAGGTCCCTATACTATTGCATACTTGATTAATTAGTTAGGCCAGTAGAAATGACTTTCGCATAAAAATATCTTAATTTTATTTTTGACATTTTTTTTGTTTAACAATCGTAAGCAGTTAATTCAATGTAATTTTTCAACCAACTAATCCCTCTATGCATGTAAGTCACCATATCATTTAGTAATTAAAAGAGTTTGTAAATTAGTTTGTAGACAACCGAAGGAATATGTAGAAAATACGCAGAATTGACAAACAGAGATTATAAAAATTAAGGAACTGGTGATTTAATCTTTGCCATATTCGTGTTTGCTTACCCAATAAGGAATATAAAAAAAATGACTTTTTGTCGTTTTCGACATTAATTAAAGCTAGCTTTGAAAGGTAAATAATTTTTTTTTTTGCTCTGGTGCTAATTAGTAAGGGAAAAAAAATTGTGGCTCACGCTTAAGGGATTTGCCTGACCATAAAGGACCTTCATTTTACACTACAGGTTTATGGGTCATACCCTCTCTCTTTATTAGTAAATGAAGAAAAATTTATGTGCCACTATAGTTTAGTAATGGCCTACCACTTGGCATGGATCCCACACGTCCAAAGACATCTCATATCAGTTGAAAGTAATTTTTGAGATAATAATATAAACTTTGAAGTCATCCTCAATTATTAATTTAGCTTTTCAGTATAAGTTAGGTTTTTGAACTTTTACACATATAGTGATATCACAGTTAAACTCAATTATGGGTGAGACCATACTACAATATTACGTGTCAAGATCAAATAAAATAATTGGCCTGCATGTGACTGGAGGTATCCAATATAGTATAAGCTTAAGGTAACTTTTGGCTCTTAAGTTAACTTTTAAGTATAAATTGCACAACGAACTTCTATACCAATACCCAAAAATTTAATGTTGAGAAAGACATATAACATGTGATTCTTATTTCTTTGCTTCATACACCAATTTTTAGCTATTTTATCTCCCTTGCACATTGATTGATTTTAGGCTAGAAAATACTTTTTGCACATCTATGTAGCCCCACACAAGAAATAATACAAAGCGTCAAAGCCCTAACATAGAGTTGATATTGCGGATGAAATAACGAAGAAGACGCTTGTGATGGTAGTTAAAGTTCAATTACTCTGTATTGTAGTGTTTGGATGCTAAGAAAAAGGAAGTTGATGATCAATATCTTTTATATATTGAAACTAATTTTTACAAAGCTAATTTATACTACAATATGAAACTTTCTAAGCACATGAAATGCATCAAATAAGCCGATTCTCGTTAATAACAAAAAAACAATCTTGTCAATTTGGAAGCCACATCACCACAATCAGATTTTTAACTAACTTAACTAACATTACCGAGCTAATATAAAGTGATTCTCAACATCTCCCTCTGCTAAGGTCGAGAAAAGACATTAAGCTTGCTACGAAGAAAGGCAAAATGATCCAATGAAAGAGGTTTAGTAAGACTATCGGCTAGTTGGTAAGAACTGGAGACATGGTGAACAATAAGCTGCTGCTTAGCAATGTGCTCTCTGACAAAATGAAGATCCAATTCAATGTGCTTTGTACGGGAGTGAAACTTAGGATTGCTAGCTAAGGCCTCTGCACTTTGATTATCACAAAGTAAAACTGGAGTCTGAGGAAGTGATATTTTGAGTTCTTTAAAAGTAAGTAATCCACAAGACCTCTGATGTGGTTAAGGCCAGAGCACGATACTCAGATTCTGCTGAAGATCTAGATACTATAGGTTGCTTTTTGGAAGACCAGGAGATGAGATTATTACCCAAGAACATATAATAGCCACCAACTGACCTCCTGTCATCAGGATCAGAACCCTAATCTGCATCAGAATAAGCTGTCAGAGTTAAGGAACTAGAATGAAAAAATTAGAGGCCAAAATGAGATGTGCTTTGGAGATATCTGAGAACCCTTTTACAGGCTTGCCAATGAAGAACTGTTGGAGCTTGTAGAAATTGACTGAGCTTATTAACAGTATAAGCTATATCAGATCTTTTTAACAAAAGATATTGTAGGGAGCCTACAATGCTGCGATACAAAGAAGGATTCTCAAAAGCAGCACCTTTATCCTTATAGAGCTTATCACCAGTACTCATAGGAGTGGAATAGCCTTTACTCTCCAACATATTAGCCTTTTTAAGAATATCTCCAACATATTGAGAGAGATGCAAAGCTTCTACAGATGGAGTGACTTCAACTCTAAGGAAATAATTGAAATCTCCAAGATCTTTAAGAGTAAAGTTAGAATTCAAATGCTTGATGACAACTTCAAGAAGCTGAGAATTTGATCCAGTAACTAGAATATCATCAACATAAACAAGTATGAGCAAAATATTAGTACCAACATGTTTAATAAACAGAGAATTCTTCAGCCCATGTCAGCAGAGAATTCTTTGCTCGTTGTATACTGTGCCTTGAGCCTGCTTTAATCCATATGAAGCTTTATTTAATTTGCAGATATAAGAAGGATATTGAGGATCAAGAAAACCTTCGGGTTGACGCATAAAAACATCCTCTATTAGTAGACCATTCAAAAATGCATTATTCACATCTAATTGTCTTATAAACCAAAGGATGCGTAATTGCAAGCTCAAAACTATCATGGATCAGCAAGGTTTTACTAAAGGACTGTAAGTTTCGAATAAGTCAATTCCATGAGTTTGGTGAAAGCCTTTTGCAACCAAACGAGCTTTGTATTTAGCTATGCTTCCATCTGGATTATATTTAACTCTATACACCTATTTATTTCCAACTATTTTTCATAGCTGCATGTGGTGGTACCAATGTCTAGGTATTGTTTTTCTGCAATGCTTCAAACTCTTCTTTCATTGCCAAATGCCACTTGGAATTTTGTAGAGCAGCCTTAACACTAGTTGGTTCAAGATTTTGAGTAATAGAAATAAAGGTTTTGGGCTTGAAAATTCCAGCTTTAGCTCTGGTAATCATAGGATGTGTAGGCTTTAAGGGTTGTGAGGTTTGTACAGGTTGAGAAAGTTCAGTGAAAGAAGATGGATTTGAAATATAGTTGGATGATGAATAAGAAAAAGATTGTTGTTGTGCTGAAGAAGGTGCGATACAAGAGACAAGCAGAGAGCAGAGGTAGCATTGGTGAACCTTCCTTACTATCACTAAAGGGAGAATTTTGAAGGAAGGAAACTTGAACAGAGATGAAGAAATTGAATTAGACTCAAATGAAGTAGTGGAGGACTGTTTTGAGAACAACTCAGAATATGGAAATTCTGTTTCATTGAATATAACATGCCTTGCAATAAAAACTCTGAAATACAAGTGTGCAACCCAAGAGGGGGGGTGAATTGGTATTTTAAAAATTATCCTAACCAAACAACACTACAATCCAATTTAAAGCTTTAATAAATTCAAAAGCAATAAGTTCAATCAAAGCACAATAGTAAATAAGTAAGAGAGAAGAGAAACAAACACACGAAATTTTACGTGGTTCGGCAATCCCCGCCTACGTCCACGCCTCCAAGCGATCCAAACTTGAGGTTTTCACTATCCAAGCCTTCCAAGGCTTAAAATGCTTACAATTGACTTCAAGGTGTCAATGAACCTTTACAACAATGAGATTATATCTCAATCTCTTCACTCAAGTGTCTCACACACTCAAACACTCACAATTTGGATGAGGAAATGAAAATTACAATAAAAACTCTCTTAAAAAGTAGATAAACAAATTGAAGATCAAAGATGATTCAAAGAATAATAATTTGCGAATTGAGAGCTCAAGATATATTTTATGCTTTTTGTTTGTGCTTGTTGGAGAGCTTGAAAATGAATTGGATTTGAGTTTTTATAGATGGAGTTAAAAAACTAGCCGTTATGAGCTTTTACTCATAGCCGGAGTACCGTTTATGGTATCCGAAATTCCGCTTTCACATGTTACCATTAAAGCAAAATTTAAATTTTAAAACATCCTAATAATCTTGTGATATCCAGATTGCCATTTATACCCGTGGTTTCGCCCCTAATGATTTCCGGTTAGCACTACCGGATTGCCGTTTATACTCCAGAAGCTTTCTACTCCATAACCGGATTTCCGTTTAGCATAACCGGATTGCCGCTTTCCATTCGGATGAATTTTGCCCCGTAACTGGAATTCCATTTAGCATATCTGGATTTCCGCTTGCTACAGTAACGGTACAGTGCACTGTTTGTCAAAATTACCTTTTGACCCCAAAACTTTACGAAACTGTGGTATGGCCCAAAAAGTTATAAAAATTTGCAATTAAGTCCAATTTTAGAATTTCTTAATAATACTTTGTGAATCCCAAAACTTTTTGAAATTATGAACACACCCAAACTTTGTGAAATTTTAGAATGGCCTATAATACTTATATATTTTCAAATAAGTCCAAATCCCAAACTCAAAACAATATTTATCTCAAATTCTTTCAGTTTAGTTCACAACTTTGAAAAATAACATAACTCCATAAAATCATTTTCTTGTTTTAAAAGCACAAAATATAAAACTTTATTTTTACTACTCTCAATTTTCTTTAACCAACACATGTGGTTTGTTATCATCAAAATCAATATTTATAAATATAAAGCAACAATCTCCCTTTTTATGCGATGACAAAACACATTAAAGAAAGTTGATTTAGTTATGAAAAGCTCCCCGCATAAATGCATATCAATTTTCATAACAAATTGACATATTATATCTCCCTTCATCATTAAAAAGAACAAGATCTCCCCCTATCAATCATCAAAATCTCAATACAAGCACATTAGTTCAAAAATATCCAAAGCATAAAAAGATATCATAATTAACAAATAAAACAAATCCATAGCATCCAAAACTGAATTAAAGAACATAATAAGTACGCAAAGCAAATGCATATAATCCAAATCAATTACATAATCCAAAATCATAACAACCATCTATATAATCGAAGAAAAATACATAAAGCAGTAAATGACATGTAGGTGTGTCCGATACAAGCATAAGAGACTACTAAGGTGGTGAGGATGGTGGTGGATACGGATAAGAATACCAAGTGCTCACAGAGAGGCGCGCCGTGAATGAGCTGCTCCCGCTGTTCTGCCGAAACTCGGCCTCACGCACGGAGAGCGTCTCACCTCATCCATAATCTATCAAGTGTAACCCCATCAAAAATAGGATGCTCGGGAGGTGATAATGCAGATGCAGAGGGAGGGAGCAGGGTAGACACAGAGAATCTCAACAACGACGCTGGCCTCAAACGGAAGCAAGAAATCAGAAGTTGATCGGCAGAATCACATCGTTGAGTTGCGATCATCACTCGGAGCAAGGAAGGTGTACTTGTTTTCAGGACTTTGACCTAAGTGCAATCACGCCACTCAAAACCTAAGCCAATAATGAAGACCATCCCCTATACCTTAAGTTTTAAACGAAGGTTCATTAATCAAAGCTTAAAGAATTTAAGGATTCAAGCAAAGTGACCATATGGAAGGAGCGAGAAATCAAGGTATGTCAACATGGTTCTGATGATGATATAACCTAAGTTAACCTGATTTACGATTAAGAATACAATAATCAAAGTAACGTCCATGTGGAAAACCTCATCCAAATGCCTTGATCTAGAAGAACAATGGACTCAATAAAGCGGAGTAAAATACGAGCTTTGAAGACAAAGACAAACAGTATGGAAATGAATAGTACAATCTTCAACAGAAAGATCATTATGCCGACAAATATTTCAACGCGTCAACATGAACATATCTATCAATTTTGGGAGATTTCTAGGCGAAAAATTTCTAGACTAAAATCGGATGATCCTTAGGATAGAGTTTAACAACCAAACATCAAAATCAATCATAACTCCTCCAACATTGGTGATTACTCAAAGTCCTTTTTCCCTAAACGCCCATATTCGAGTAAAACACTTTCACCAAGTCGGGATAAACATTTTCGTCAATCATAAGAGCATCATTCCAACGAACATCACCCAACAGTTGAAATAAGTTTCTATGACTACTATGAAGACTATGAAGCCAATTGGGTTCAGAAATATAAAACGTATTGAGTACCTCTCGAGTTCGAAAATTTTGATGAAACCGGTTGATTAAATGCTTGTTCCGAAGGTGTGAGGACTCAAAAGTGGATTGAGTGGAGGTGTCGCCGGCTTGCCGTGACCGCTTGGGGGGTTGAACAGGTTCTTTGCCTTTTCTTCGAACCGGCTGTGAGCTTGACATGGTAAGTTTGAGTGATTTGAGGTGAAATTAGGCAAGGAAAATGAAGATGATGAGGATTGGAAACAATTTTGAGAAAGAATTCGGCTAAAAAACAACTTCAGAGGAAGAAATTTAGAGAGAGAAAATCTTGGAAAACCCTAGGTTTGATTTCGGATCTGGAGATTTTGAGGTTGAAAATGAATTTGAAAGTTGATTTCAACACAAGAACGAATGGGGAACAAGTTTTATGGTTTGATTTGCATAAAAACACATAAAAATGATGGATTTTGGAGTGAAAATAGAGATGGGTAAACGGTTTTAGAGAGAAAGAACCGATTACGAAAATAAGAAGATGAAACAGCTTTTAAGAGTCGCGGAACTGCATTCCTGATGTGAATAATCTGATATCCGGTTGCGTTCAGCTTATTTTGGTGAATCCGGATTGATAACATAACCTTATCCGGTTTGGGAGGTAGTAAGTTCCATCGCGAATTCTTTGCACGGATGTTCAGAATCGAACTGACATTCTTCCCGAATCTATGAACGCGACTTGGAATTCGGATTTCCAACCTGTTATCCGAATGATTTCAAGGCTCCATAATGCATTCGTTTACGGTTTACTATCCTGTTGGCGATTTTTGCCTTAAAAATTCAAAGATCATTCGCTTTCGGGTTTAATAACCGATTGGGTTGGAAGCAGAGAATAAGCTTTACAAATCCGGTTCACCTGATTGCATAATCGGATGACTAATTTTGCCCTAAAAATTTTTGCAAATTAAACCGTTTATCGGTTAAATTCAAATCCTGTTATCCGAATATTGACCCGAGAGCAACAAAGAAGAAAACGGATTTAGGTTGAAGGAAGTGGTATACCCGTTTAGACTTAGAAATTTTTTTTTACCACTTATTGAAAATCCAAGCTTTTTATACTTGTATTATACACACCATTTTATTTTTGGCTTAAATTTGATCAATTTTAAATCATTTGAGATTCAAAATTTTTCAATAAGCCATTTAATTCATGAAACATAAAATAACAAACATATCAAGCCATCTAATTTATGAACCATAAATCCATATAATAACAAACATATCAACAATTCATAACTCAAGATGCAACATTCAACATTCCAAGCTCATGTCTTATCTTTATAAAAAGCTCTTCACTAAGAGGTTTTATAAAGATATCTGCAAGTTGATTTTCAGTCAAACAAATTTAATCACAACATCTCCTTTTTTTGGCATGATCTCTAAGAAAAAGTGATGCCTAATTTCTATATGCTTTGTCTAGAATGTTTAATTGGGTTCTTGGATCGATTAATAGCACTAGTATTGTCACACAAGGCAGTATTTGATCTAGTTTAATGCCATAGTCTCTAAGGGTTTGTTTCATCCAAAAATTTGTGCACAACAACTACTCCATGGCTAAATATTCGACCTCCGTGGTTGAAAGCGGGCTGAGTTTTATATCTTACTAAACCAAAAGACAAGTGAATGACCTAGAAGTGACATGTTCCACTAGTACTTTTTCTATCAACCTTATAACCAGCAAAATCGACATCCGAATAACAAGTTAAGTCAATATGTGTTCCCTAGATACCAAAGACCAAGATTAATGGTGCCAATCAAATAACGAAAATTCGTTTAATCTCAAAGCAAGTGTGACTCTTTAGCACAAGATTGAAATCTAGCACACAAGCATACACTAAACATAATGTCAGGCCTACTAACATATAAATAGAGTAAGGATCCGATCATACCTCGATATGTCTTGATATCAACTTCCTTACCTTTCTCATCTTTGTCCAGCTTGATTGTAGTACTCATTGGAGTGCTTTTTCATTCCATTTTCATAGCCGAATCTTTTGAGTAGATCTTTCACGTACTTGGCTTGATTTATGAAAATTCTTTCCTCGTTTTGTTTGATTTGGAGTCCAAGGAAGTACTTCAACTCTCCCATCATACTCATCTCAAATTCTCTGCTCATACAAGATGAAAATTCTTTACACAACAACTCATTAGTAGAACCAAAAATAATATCATCAACATAAATTTGAATAATAAGTATATCTTGATTTTTATGCTTAACAAATAAAGTTGTGTTTGCTTTTCCCATTGAAAAATCGTTATCTAACAAGAAGTTTTTAAGCCTATCGTACCACACTCTAAGTGCTTGTTTAAGACCATACAAAGCCTTAGATAACTTATACACATGGTCTGGAAATTTTTCATTTTCAAAACTAGGAGGTTGTTTCACATAAATTTCCTCCATAATATAAACTCGTTTAAGAAAGCACTCTTGACATCCATTTGATATAAAATGAAATCCTTATGACATGCATAAGCTAACAACATCCTAATGGATTCTAATCTAGCTACAGTGCAAATGTTTCATCAAAATCAATTCCTTCTTCTTGGTTGTAACCTTGAGCCCTAATTTAACTTTATTTCTTACAACCTCACCGATTCATCCATTTTGTTTCTAAATACCCATTTAGTACCTATAATGGATTGATGTTCCAGACAGGACTAATTCCCACACATTGTTTCTCTCAAATTGATTCAACTCCTTTTGCATTGCCATAATCCAAGATTCATCATTTTCCGCATCCGCAAAGGATTTTGGTTCAATTTAAGAAATAAATGCAGCATACTCACATGTGTTCCTAAGTAATGATCTAGTTGTAACACCTCGTGAGGGATCTCCTAAAATTACATCCTTAGGGTGAGAAGAAACATACCTCCATTCTTTGGAGAGTGTTCGAGAAGTACCTTCATTTTGCTCTGCATTTGTTTCTTCATGATGCTCTTCTTGAATTTCATGAGGTGCATCCTTTTGGTTGTCAATTGATGATTCTTCTTGATGTTCTTTTTCTGCATTATCATCAACAACTCCTTTTCTTCTCAGATGAGGGATTAGACTCATCAAATGTGACATACATAGATTCTCCCACAACCAAAGTTATTTTATTATACACTATAAGCTTTGCTTGAGTTTGAATAACCAAGAAAAATACCAACATCGGATTTTGAATCAAATTTACCTAAATTATCTTTTGTGTTCAAAACAAAACATTTGCATCCAAAAACTTTGAAATAGTCAATGTTGGGTTTTCTATCTTTCCAAAGCTCATATAAAGTTTTATTAAGTTAGGTCTAATCAACACACGATTCAAAAACCATGCGGTGTTGACGATTCTGCCCAAAAATATTTTGGCAAAGAGTTTTCTTTAGCATGGTCCTAACCATTTCTTGAATGACCTATTCTTTCTCTCTACAACTTCATTTTGTTGAGGAGTCCTAGATGATGAAAATTAATGCTCAATGCCAAACTCATTACAAAACTTCTCAAATGCATAATTTTCAAATTCTCCACCATGGTCACTTAACGCAAGTAATTGAATATCCTTTTTCATTTGAACTTTTTACAAAAAATTTTAAATGTATCAAAAGCATCGTCCTTATTAGCTAAGAACAATACCCATGTGAATCTAGAAAAATCATCCACAAGCACAAAAGCATAATATTTGCCACTTAAACTAGCATATTTAGAAGGCCCAAATAAGTCTAATGTGAAGTAATTAAAGAGGTTTTAAGTAGAAATATTTTTTTCTTGCTTTTGAAAGAAGTTTTGATTTGTTTTCCAAATTGGCAAGCTTCACAAATTTTATCTTTTTGAAAATTGATTTTTGAAAGACATTTAACCAAATCATTTTTCACAATTTTTGAAATCAAATCCATACTTGCATGACCTAATCTTCTATGCCACAACCAACCATCATCATGCAATGCGGAGAAACATTTATCATTTGAGAATGCACACAATCTATATTGATAGTATAAACATTAACACATCTATTTCCTATAAACAAAAAAACTTGCCATCACATGCATTCTCAATAAGACATTTTGATCCATCAAAGATAACTCTATATCCGTTATCACATAATTGACTAATGTTAAGAAGATTATGTTTCAAGTTTTCAACCAAACATACATTTTCAATAAGAGTAGAGGATACATTAATGACATTGCCAATGCCAATGATTTTTCCTTTTGAATTATCTCCAAATGATACCTCTCCACCATTTTCGATTTGGTAAAACTTGAAACCAAGAATAATTCTGTCATGTGTCTTGAACAACCGCTGTCCAAGTACCACTTATTCTTCTTCTTCTTCAAGCCCCCTAAAAGTCTCAAGTTTTAGGTACCCAAACCTTTTTGGGTCCTCGAGAGTTAACAATGGTTCCTTTGGAATCCAAACACATTTCACACCATAATATGCATTTCTCTTTACTGGACATCTATCTTTCATATGACCATCTTGATTACAATAATGACATACTATTTGATTTTTAATAGATGTATTCTTTACAAAGTAGTTCTTGTAATATTTTTGTTTCAAATTTGGTTTGTAACCAATCCCTCCTTTGTCAAACACACACTTTCTTGAATTAAGCAAGTTATCTAACATCTTTTGCCCATTTGTAAATTTTAGCACAATCTCATTTAAATCATTGCTCTTCTTCTAAGCATTTCATTTTCATTTTTAAGTCATTCACATGTGATTCTAAATGCTCATGTGATGTGCTAGAATTCTTGCAATGTTTTATCATGCAATGTTTTATTCTCCAATTCTAAAGCAAGTAATCTTTGCACTAAATGATTCATTTTCATTTTTAAGCTCTACCATTTTCTTTTTTAAGGCAAACATTCTTTTTTATCCATCTTCATCAATTCATCATGCAATTCTTAAAGGCATCATGTAATTCATCATATGTGGAAGATCATTTACCTCATCAAGTTCATCACATGATTCTTTTCCAAAGGCCAGAGAGCTAAGTTTGTCATTTTTGTTGCTCTTCCTCATCACTTGTTTCCTCATCGTTATCATCCCATGTAGCCACCATAGCTTTCTTCTTGAGTTTGTTGAGGAGAGGACATTCCGGTCAGATGTGTCCGGCTTCTTGCATTCATAAAGTAATTGATTCTTTCTTTCTCCTTTTTATTTTTGTAACCTCCGAACTTTCTCTCGCTCATTATTCTTCTTATAAAATTTTCTAAATCTTCAGCCAATATTGCCAACTCCTTATCATCCATCTCGCTTCCTCATCACTCTCACGTTTTGAGGCTTTAAGAGCGATGTTTTTCTTCTTTTCCTCATGCCCTTTTTTCTGCCAAAATCCTCTTCATATAAAATGAGAGCCAATTAAATCATCAATAGGTAAAACATTTAAATCTTTGGCTTCCTCAATGGTAGTCCTTTTTGGTCTTCATTCTTTAGGTAGCGATCTAATGATTTGCTAACTTTCTCACTATTAGAAAATTTTTTCCTAGGGCTCTAAAGTGTTCACTATGTCCGAATCTAGTATACATAGAATATACACTCTCATTTTGTTCCATTTGGAACAATTCATATTATCAGTGTATCTACTAATTTTCGACTTTTTCACTTGATTCGTGCCTTCATACACGACTTCAAGTTTGTGCCAAATTTCATTAGCACTTTCACAACTAGACACTCTATGAAACTTTTTCTTATCAAGTGCACAAAATAAGGCATTCATTGCTTTGGAATTTGTAGGTTTTCTCTTTTCCAATTCATTCCATTCCGGTGAAGGTTTTGGAATATCTTTCCTTACTTTGTTTTTAGTCAAAGGCATGAAAGGACCATCATTAACGATTTCCCAAATTTCGTAATCTAAAGCTTGCAAGTAAATTCTCATCTTAGTTTTCCAATACGGATAATCGCTTTCAATGAAAATATGCGGTCTAATGGTGGATTGTCCTTCCCTAAATGTAGAATCATTATGAGTTGCCATTGATCTTTAGCTCTAGATGGTTAAATCTAAATAAGAGCACCTTGCTCTGATACCAAATGAAATACAAGTGTGCAACCCAAGAGGGGGGTGAATTGGTATTTTAAAAATTATCCTAACAAAACCACACTACAATCCACCTAAAGCCTTAATAAATTCAAAAGCAATAAGTTCAATCAAAGCACAGTAGTAAATAAGGAAGAGAGAAGAGAAACAAACACATGAAATTTTACGTGGTTTGGTAATCCCCGCCTACGTCTACACCTCCAAGCGATCCAAGCTTAAGGTTTTCACTATCCAAGCCTTCCAAGGCTTAAAATGCTTACAATTGACTTCAAGTGTCAATGAACCTTTACAACAATGAGATTATATCTCAATCTCTTCACTCAAATGTCTCACACACTCAAACACTCACAATTTGGATGAGGAAATGAAAATTACAATAAAACTCTCTTAAAGAGTAGATAAACAAATTGAAGATCAAAGATGTTCAAAGAATAATGATTTAACGAATTGAGCTCAAGATATATTGATGCTTTTTTGTTTGTGATTTGGAGAGCTTGAAAATGAATTGATTTGGGTTTTTATAGATGGAGCTAAAAAAACTAACGATTACTTTTATGGTATCCGAATTCGGCTTACATGTTATCGTTAAGGCAAAAATTTAAATTTTAAAACATCCTAATACCGCTTGTGATATCCGATTGCCATTTACGCCTCCACAAGCTTTCATCCGAATCGAATTTTCGTTTAGCACAACCGGATTGCCGCTTTCCAATCGGATAAATTCTGCACCATAACCGGAATTTCGCTTTAGATATCCGGAATGCCGCTTGCTAAATAACGATACAAAGGGCACTGCTTTATAAAATTATATTTTAACCCTAAAACTTTATAAAATCGTAAGGCCAAAAAAGTTATAAAATTTACAATTAAGTCCAAATTTAGAATTTCTTAATAATACTTTGTGAATCCCAAAACTTTCTGAAATTATGACACGCCCAAACTTTGTGAAATTTTAATCGCCCTAATACTAAATATTTTCAAATATGTCCAACCAAACTTAAAATAATATTTAGCAATACGTAACTGGAACGAAGT